>JALPQD010000253.1:3003345-3332974 GCA_023101885.1 Typhlomys cinereus
AAAATTGGGCCAGAAATAATTAACCCTATTGATGCTAGAAGCCCCTGAACTACATATTCTTTCCCAGGATGAGTTGGGTAGTAAAGATTTCCTTTATTTTCTAAGTAAGAAACACAGAAAAAAATCTCTATTAATTCAACTAGAATAGGCCTAGGAAAGATAATCGAAAACATATGACAGAAGAACAAATAATCTAATCAAAAAATGAACAAATGACCTGCACACACAGTTTTCAAAATAAGTGCAAATGACCAATAAATATGTGGAAAAAAATGTTCGACATCCTCAGCCATTAGGGGACTGCAAATCAAAATTACACTGAAATACGTAAGAGCTACTGATTTTGTATATTGATTTTGTATCTTGCAATTTTACTGAGAAAGTTTATTAAGTCTAAGAATTCTCTGGTAAGTCTGTAGTGTCTTTTAAGTATAGAATAGATTCATGTAAAAATAGGAATAATTGAATTTCTTGTTTTTCTTTTTTTAGAGAAAGAGAGATGTGTCAGAGCACACTATGCATCACTATGGAGGACCAGGGGTGACTTTGGGAATCATCCTGGATTGCTTCTACCTCCTTTGGGATTTCCCAAACTCTGCCCACCAGGACCAGAAGTGCAGGTTGCCACCTGTTTCCACCTGGTATTTTTTTTCACATGAGACCTGGGATCCGAACTCAGGATCTTCTGTTTGAGAGGCAGAATTTTAACCCCTGAGCCATGTCCCTTGCCCAAATTTCTTGTTTCCGCATTTTTCCCTTTTTTTAATATTTTTTAAAGTTTTTATTTTTTTTATTATTTAATTGTGTGTGTATGTATGTGTGTGTATGTGTGTGTGTGTGTGTAGAACCACAGACGAATTCGGGGACCACCATGGACCCTCCACCTCCTTCTTGTTTACTCTTCTGCCCCAGGATTCACAGGCCCCGCCCTACCAGACCAGAAACTCAGGTCGCCCGGCGTCTACTCTATACGTGGGGTCTAGGATCCAAATTCAGGATCTTCTGCCTGCAAGGCAGAGGCTTAACCCCTGAGCCACCTCTCCAGCCCCGCATTTTTCCCTTTTATATGCTCTAGCTCTCCTTGTCTCATTGCTCTAGCTAAGACTTCGTGCACTATATTGAGCCAGAGTGGAGAAAATGAGCAACCTTTTATCATTTTAAAGGAAATTTTCTTGATTTTTTCCCCACTTAATACAGTGCTGGCTACGGGTTTGTTGCATATACCCTTTATTATTCTGAGTACTATTCATCTATTCCTAGTTCCTCTAGGGCTTTGAACTTTTTCAAGTGTTTTTTCTGCATCTATCAAGATAATCATGCGATTTCTACACGTAAGTTTATGTACATGTCACGATTTGATTGGGGGCTGTTCCTCAAACAGGCTCACAGTGTTTGCATCCCTGTTTGACGTTAATAGTTGGGAAGGTTGTGGCATCTTTAAGAGGTGGAGTCTTGCTGGAGGAGGCATGTCAAGGAAGGTAGGAAGTAGCCCAGCCCTGCTTCATCCTGCTTTTGTTCTTCCTGCTCCCACCTCCCTATGATGATCTAAACTGACTTCCTGCTTCTGCCTTTAGCCATGCATTCTATTGTGCATTTTCTACCCTAATGGACTATATCCCTTTAGAAGCTATAATCCAAATAAATCTCCCTTTCTCCCTTAAATTGAGAATGAGTACTGTCTCCTAGCAATAAAAAAGTAACTACAGAAGTATAATATGCTAAGAGAAGGAAGGGAGGGGAAGAAAATGAGGGAGGCGGGAATAATTACTCAATTTGCTTGTAAAACCAGGAAAAATTTTAAAAATTAAAAAAGAAAAAAAAGAAGTATAATTTGCTTATTGATGTGCATATGTTGAACCAATCTTGCATTTCTGGGATAAAGTCCACTTAATGATCATATAATCTTAATGTGTTCCTGAATTTGATTTGCAAGTATTTTGCTGAGAATTTTAAAGAATCCCATTCATAATAGCCTCCCCAAAGTAAAGTACCTGGAAATAAACTAATAGATAAAAATAAAAGACATCTACAATTAAAACTTTAAATCATAGAAAAGAAATGATACTATATAATGTTCCTGCATTGGCAGAATTAATTTTGTGTAAAATGGTTATATTACCAAAAAATATTTCAATGCAATCCCCATCAAAATTTCAGTTCTATGCTTCACAGATTTAAAATACAATTTATACATAAAACAAATAGCCAGAGAAGTCCTGACCAGAAAGAACATAACTGGCCTCAAATTGTTCTACAAAGCCACATTACAAAAACAATCTGTACTGTCATAAAAACAGAAATGTAGAACAATGGAACAGAATATAAGACCCAGACATACATACAGTTAAGACCATCAAATTTTTGATAAAGGCATAAAAAAACAAAATCTAGAAAAAGACAGCCTGTTCAACACGGTGTTGGCAAACCTGTTTATCCACCTGCAGAAGAATGAAATTAGATCTATATCTCTCACCTTGAACAAAAATCTATTCAAAGTGCAACAAAGACCTTTAATTTAAAACCTGAACTGCTAGAGGAAAACAGAGGAAACAAACTTCAAGATAAAGATATAATCAAGCACTTTCTGAATTCGGATATTAATATTATGAGAAAGAGCCCCAGGAATTAGCATAGGCAAATAAATGAAATTTAAATATTTATTTACATTAAAAGGCAGCCATCAACAAAACAAAGAGAAAGCCTACAGAATGGAAGAAAATCTTTGCTGGATATACTTAAGATAGGGGATTAATATCTAGAATTTGTACAGAACAAAAAATTGGACCCACACAAAAACACACTACACCACAAACCAACCTGTCAGTTAACAAATAGGCTAACAAAAATGAGCAGACAGTTCTCAAAAGAAAGAAAATCACAAATGGTTAAGAAATACTTTACAAAGTATTACAACATCTACAGCTCAGTTTGCAGTCCCCTGAGCATATGATTAAGGCTTTTGTACCACATCAGACCAGGAAACAGGACTTCTTTGAGGTTCCTTTGACCTGTCAGAAGGTTATCATTGAGAAGAGAAATAACAACAAATGTTAGTTAGCAAGGATGTGGGGAAGTCAGAGTCCTTACTCACTGCGAGTGGAAGTATAACATAATACAGCCATATAGAAATCAGTATGGACGTTTCTCAACACATTAAAAATAGAGCTACCACATGACACAGCTCTACCACTCCTGGGTATTTACCCAAAGGATTCTATAGCCTGCCACAGAAATACCTGCACATCATTGTTTGTTTCTACATTATTCACAATAGAATGAAATGGAACTCTCCCAGATGGCCATTAACAGGTGAATGGATAATGAATGTGTGTGTGTGTGTGTGTGTGTGTGTGTGTGTGTGTGTGTGTGTGTTTGTACAAACGAATTTTATTCATCTGTAAAGAAAAATAAAATCATGAAAAATTTCAGGAAAATATATAGATCTGGGAAGTATTGCATTCAGTGAGATAAAACAGCAAGAAGCATATGTTCTTTCTTGTATGTATCCTAGCTTATGATGTTTATTTATGTACATGTGCATTAGTAGGAGTGATTTGGGTATATAGGCCATGAGACTAGAAAAGAGATCACAGAAGAGGAAAAAAGAATATTGAAGAAGGAATAAAGGGCAATTGGACACACAAGACATGAGAATGGAAGGGGGAAAGGGTGGCCTCCTCGAAGTAAAGAAAGCAGTAAATAAATGCTAGGGGAAGCGACTCCCTCCCACCCAGTCTGTCTGAAGAAGACCCCAAGAAGTCAAGAAGTCCTGAGGGGACTCTCCTCAGAGCAAGTCCTGCAGCACAGAGTCTCGCCCAGGCTGGGGTGGGCTTTCTGGTGCCATAGCTGCTGTTGAGTCAACCCTGCTCCTCCAAGGAATACTCACCCCTATTCTTGCAAGTAACCCCAGTCAACTCACTTGCTTGTCACACTGGACTTTGGTATCATTGCTCCTTTGCTCTCTCATGGAATCCTGTCTAGGGCAGCAGATGTTTGTGTGGTAGCTCCCCAGGAAAAGCGTCATACATCAGAGGGACATTCCACTTTCAAACCGGGATGTTTTTATCATTGGCAGGCACTCCTCCTAGGCTCCGAGCGCTGTAAGCACAAGGTGAGAGTCTGTCTGCCAAGACTCAGCTCTTAGGTGGGAAGAAACAGGCTAAATACGGCTGAAGACTCACAGCATGGCTGTGGAGACAGTGTCGAGAGAGCTCCTCTTTCTTGCATCGAATCTCTCTTCATCTGCTCTTTCTCCTGCAGGGCCAGGGGTAAGTCAAAGCATGGTTTATGCTGTCATAATTGCTCCCCTTAGGTTGCTTGGACAACAACTTAAGATTTTTGCAGTGGCAGGATGAGGGCCTGGTGATAACGCAGGCTTGTCCTTCAGAATAAGAGGACAATATTTTTTTCCTTCCTGGAATAAAAGTTTTTTAACGACAGTACATTTGTCAGACATTTTGACCATAAGCATTTTGAAACCTAGAACACTGGAGGAAAATTCCTGTGGCATTTTTATTATTATTTTAGCTGAAAGATGAAAAATATTTTGAAGACTATTGAGAGAGGAAGGATGATGCAAGCCAGGGAAGATGATTATGGGCAAAGCACAGTGATTGACACCCATGGAATGTCATACTGAAACCCACTATTTTATATATTAACTAAAAAAGTAATTTACAACAGAGAGACCTTATTCATGAGATAATTTATAAGAATTATTTCTAGGAAAAAATTTGTTAAATGTGATATCTACTTTTATGTGATATTTGATGGGGTCTAGAAATCCACTTCAAAGAGTTTCTGTATTATCAACCCAAGGAGATAAGCTACGTAAGGAATCACACATTCTGGTTGCTTTAGCTGCCCTGTCTGTAGTTACATGTTCTAGACCCAAACCTACTTCTATCAAAGTTCCTAGATTTGACACCTGAGTTTCAGATAATCCACAATGATTACTCATAAAAGCATCTGTTCTGCTTTGCTTTTGAAGCCATTGTTTACTTATTATCGTGCAGTCTGCTCTTGTTACACATTTTCAGAAATTCCCAAAGGTCTTGCATGCATTATAAACACATCAAAACTATTGAAAACCAGACACAATTTATAGACAGCACACACTCTGACACCCACACAATCACACAAAACTTTTGAAAACCAGACATGATGACAACACCCACACACTCACACAAACCTTCACACACACACACACACACACACACACACACACACACACACGACTTGCACATGCTCATTAATACTAAGAAAGTCCATTTTCTGAATGTTCATCAGCCTGAATCTCTATGCTGACCACTTACTTTGTGGACACTGTCTCTTATTACCAACTACAACTTTATGAGACAGTTATCATTTCTCTTCCCATTTTATCATCTATGCTACAATTCTGAAAAATGTTAAGACTTTACAGTGTCCATGAAATTGTTCAAGGTCATATCCACTAAGGACACTAATCTTGATTAAATAGAAGGTTAGTCTGAAATGGAACAATTAACATGTGAATAAACTAAATTGTTGACTGATTTTACCAGTGTTCTCTGGGACTTGGTTTTGCCACCCTCACATGCATGGTGACCTAAAATACCAAGGACTGAGAGAAGGAAATAACTTACAGAACAAGTGAAGCGTTGATTAGCACATCATCCCTCCATCCCAAATAAGGCTTTCCATTTTCTTCCTCATATAATTAGAATTCAAAAGCTAAAAAAAGCCCAGTAGAAAATAATCAATTAATAGTTTTCTATGAATAAATTTTCACTTGGTTTCTGATGAATGTTCTGGAAACATGGAAGGAGCTCCAGTGGAGAGCTCTCTCCTGATTGCTGGACTTCAAGGGTTGCACATCTTAAAATTCAACAGCAAGGCCAGGACAATGGCTCAGGGAGTAAAGAGAGCTTCCCAAGCATGAGGGTCTGATTCCGGGTCCCCCCACCCACGTAACAGTCAGGTGCAGCAGTCTGCTCCTGCAATGCCAGTGGGGGGAAGAGGGGGAAAGGGAAGAAGATTCTGAGGCTCCCTGGCCAGCCAGTCTTATTGAACCCACAGGCTCCAGGTTCAATGAAAGACTGTCCCAAAAAATAAGGTCAAAGCAAGAAGTAAGATAAAGCCATCCAGGATGATTCCCAAAGTCACCTGGTCCTCCACAGGGACACTCAGTGCCCTTTGATACACACACACACACACACACACACACACACACACACACACACACACACACACACATGCACATACACATATGCACACACAAAATAAATAAATAAAATTTTAAAAAATAAGGTGGAGGACTGAGGAAATGATTCAGGGGTTAAAGCCATTGCCTCAGAAGCAATTGGACCTTAGTGTAATCTTCAAGATCCCACCTCAAGATGCCAGGCAGAAATGGCAGCAGTGGTCTGCACTTCCGGTCCTGGAAGGTGGAGCTTGGGAAACACCAGAGCAAAGCAATAAGGAGATAGAGCAATCCAGGATGGTTCCTGATGCCTCACAGGCAAACACACACTCAAGTATGTGTACTCATATAAGTGTACACACACACACACACACACACACACACACACACACACAC
Organism: Typhlomys cinereus; assembly: GCA_023101885.1. Classification (NCBI taxonomy): domain Eukaryota; kingdom Metazoa; phylum Chordata; class Mammalia; order Rodentia; family Platacanthomyidae; genus Typhlomys; species Typhlomys cinereus. The sequence goes on from JALPQD010000253.1 coordinate 3,009,926, forward strand.
ACAGAAATAAAAGCCACAAACTTGCATACATACATGCCCACAATTCAACAGGAATAAATCCAGTCTTTGGACATTTGATCATCCTTGCTCACTCTTCTAAATTTCCCCCTGGTACTTAAACTCCAGGAAAGTTTCTTTTTTTATTATTATTATTTATTCAATTGTGCATGTATGGTGTGTGCGCGTGTATGCATATTTGTGTGTGTATGTGTAGAACCACCATGGACCGCCTCCACCTCCTCCTTGTTTACTCTGCCCTGGGAATTCACAGGCTCCGCCCTACCAGGACCAGAAACGCAGCCCCCTCTTCCCCCACCCCCCCGCTTCCACCTGGCGTCTATACGTGGGGTCTAGGATCCGAACTCAGGACCTTCCGCCTGCAAGGCAGAGGCTTAACCCTGAGCCACCTCTCCAGCCCCCAGGAATGCTAGCTGCTTCTGCCTTTCTTCATTCTGCAAGACACTCCATTTGCAGGCAGGGGTGTAAGCCAATTTCCATGAAGTAGGCACCTGATTTTGCCACCTTTGAACCTCTAAAGAGCTTGTCTCCTCACCCTACTTAGCCATCCTAGGCCAGAGAGAATCTTGGACACTCACTCCCCATACAGCCAAGGCCCGTCTTTTCTAGAAGCCTCAGAAGGCCTATCTGCATGAAGTAATTCTGTGGGGGCAGAGGCTCCACTGAATGGACACCCTCATCAAGTAAATGTCAAAGTGAAATGCGCCAAGCCCTAGAATGCTCAGATGTGGTCTGCAGGTCTTTGATCTGCCAGTTAAGCAGTTCTGATTTCATAATCCTCTCCTGGGAGTACTTCAAATACCCCCGAGAGCTGCTGCAATCCTTTTCTCCTGACCTAGAAAAAGGGAGCCATCCTAGGGTTCCTGCTGAGTTTAACTCCCTAAAAAAGATCTGTTTGGTAAATTTAGCCGTTTAACGACATCTCTGTTTCCATTTTCATTAAGAAGAATGTTGCAAAATGAAAAACACTAAGTGTGACCTTGCCTGGTGCTACAGGAGATGGGGGGGAGGGGGGGTGGGACACGACACGACACGACATAACAACTAGGGCCTGAATTCCAGACACTTCACTGGGTTAACTTACCCTTCTCACCTGATAAGACCCATGGACAGACTTTCCCTCACAGCCGAGCCTCTTCACCTAGCAAATGGGCTCAGAGGGACCCAGAGAGGTAACTCAGGAGACCCGAGTTCAAACCCCAGAAGCCCACGTGGTGGAGGAGAGAACTGACTTCTGAAAGTTGTCTTCTGCCTTCCAGCCAGTGTATCAAGGCATGCAGGTGTGTCTGCCTCTCTCCCCCCACCCCCGGCTCTCTGTCTCTCAAAAGTAAAATAAAATAAAATGGGTTCAGAGTGGAAGGCCCACAGCAATTCGTGAATATCATCTAGACACATCAGCTATTGCCCAGGTGCCTCAAGAAATAGACACTTAATTTAATAAAATGGTCAAAGCCGCTGCCATTACACCGCTGAGCTGATTTTATGAGAATCTAATTGGAACACTTTAATGTTCTGTTGGAGAGTGTGACGGGAAAAAAAAAATGGGCATCTTGGCTAAGCTGAGCTCACTGAGTTAAAGATAATGACGGACTTTAAAAATCTATTGCTCATTGTCTTCCTTCCCGATTCAATTTCAGAAAGATCCTCAGAGAATCTTCGACTCCTCTCATCTTATGCATCGATACAGATAACTTCTGTGTGAATGAAACCTGTGATTACAGAACCGATAACATTTAGCTGGGTCTTTTTATTATTCCTATTGGTAGCTACTAGAACTGTATGTCATTCCATAACAGCCCAGGTCCCATAAAATGTATCTAGAGGGCAGGAAGATGGCTAGCAAGTAAAGTGCTTGATGCACAAGTAGAGCTCTGATGCTCAGATCCCTCAGCTCCTACGCAAAGGCCGGACACAATGGCATAAGTGTCTACAATTCCAGCACAACCTACTGAAAATGGGAATGATATCCAGCCTTGCTTATATGGCTGGGGGAAGAGACCCAGTCTCAAACAAGATGGGAAAGAGAGGAACACATGCGCTCTCTCTCGCTGTCTCTATCTCTCTTTCACACACGCACACATACACACACATATATACATATAAAAATAGATGATGATAGATGGTAAGTGATAGATAGTAGATGACAGGTAAATGAAATAGATGATTGATAGGTTAGTAGACAGTAAACAATTGATAGACCAGATAGATAGATAGATAGATAGATAGATAGATAGATAGATAGACAGACAGATAATAAATATAGATAAACAGACAGATAAGATGATAAATGCAGATAGATAGGCAAATAGATGATAAATAAATTAGATAGGTAAAGAGATAATAGTAGATGATTGATAGACTAGACAGACAGATAGACAGAAGACAGACAGGTAGATAGACAGATAGATAGATAGATAGATAGATAGATAGATAGATAGATAGATAGATATGATAGAGATAGATAGATATAGATACATGATAGATATAGATAGATAGATAGATAGATAGATAGATAGATAGATAGATAGATGATAGATAATAAGCTTGCTGGTAGCTCACAGAAGATGGTTTGATCTCAGAAGGTCAGCATATCTGGCCCATTCCTTCTACCATATAATAGCTAACCAGGGCATAGGTAACATGCTTATTCTTGCACCTGCTACAAAGCAAGTTTTTTTTAAACTCATCATCTTAGCTACTTCCTTAGTTTGGGAGGGCAGAGTGCCGGCCCGGGAGGTACCGGAGCTCCGCTCCTGACTTAAAACTCATGTGCATCTCTGACAGTTACGAGCAGTGTTTCACCACGACTTTGTTTATCTTGTTCTACAGTGAAATGACAATTCATTTTTCACAGATAAGCCAAAGACTCTTTGCAGCAAAGATTTTCTTTCCTTTACAGTAAATTTAAAAAGACGGTTGGGGACATGCTCACATTTTCTGGAACAGCAAGTGGAAAATATCTCCTGAGGTTCTGCCTTCTGGCTTCTGGCTTCTAGAAAAAGACTCGCAGAGTCAGATCTGCTTCAAAGGCAAATGCCAAGCACCCCAATGTCTTCACCCGGACCTCTTTATGAACAGACTTCCTCATGGCCTGGTATATTGGGAAAACAATCAAATCATTGTTTTATTGTCTGTCTACCTGCCTGCCTGTCTGTCTGTCTGAGACAAGATTTCAGCCCAAGCTATCCTGAAACTTGGCCATTGATGAATTGTATTCTAGAGTACACATTTCTAAGTAACCTCCTTTTAAGTTTGGATAAGCTGTATTTTGAATTCATATTCTAATTTTCCTTTTTTTTTTTTTTTTGTGGCACTAAGAGCAGGATTAGAGACAGAGCAGACACCAACACAAGCATTCGCTTATGAGAAGATGCTGGTGTGTCTCAAGCCTTGGATTTTAAATCTCTGAAACTAAGCAAGATAGTCCTCGAATCCTTCACATCTGTGTGAGTCTGTGATTGCATCATCTAAAGAAAATAAGGATATAAGTGGATTTCAGTGTGACTATCAACAGGGAAAGTTATCATGTTGGAGGTGTCAAGGACATAGCTGTGTCTAAGGGTCAGAGGTGCCTTTAGAATAAAACTTCTTCATGAAGACTTCTCTTTCAAAAAAAATAAAAAGACTAGTATTCTTTCTTAATTTTCCCAAGGCATTAACACAAGATGGCAATTGAATCTGATTTCAGTGATCCATCTTTTCTCCTCGGGGACTTTTTTTTTCTTAAATAAAATCAATTTACTTTGCTGTAAAAGTGAAATGATATGTGCATATCTATTGCATTTTTATCTCCTACAAATATATAAAAAGAAAGAAAATGAGTCTCTACCTACCACACAATACAGACTTGAAAATAGCCTGCAGGAATAAGACTTTGCATTTAATTATACTACCATCCGGGAAGCTCGTGAATTTTTAATACTTAGCTGTATTTTATACATAGAGAAACAGGCTGAGGATAAACACACTGACTCATAAATACACAACCATTGCTGAACAAACCAGAGAGAAAATCCTCACTCTTGCAAGCTCATGGAAGACATCACGCTTCACCTACCTGTGTTATTTCCCCACCTGCTATATATTTCTAGAATTTTTAATAGATCCTCTAATATCCCAAAGTATTAACAAATATAAGCAAAACCTGAGCATCATGTGGGTAAGACAAGTGTCTGATATCTTAAAAATATACATTTCTGGAATAGAGACCAAGGAAACGAATAAGACCTGATAAATGAGAATGTATAAGTATAAGTGATTATTATATGGGAACTGGCCATTTAAAGATGAGGAGAATACATCTATCAATAACCAAATAAGTGAAAGTGATGTGGATTTGACAAAATAGCATGGTACTGGCACAAAGACCGATACATCAACAGACTAGAATAGAAAACCCAGATACAAACCTATGTAACCACAGATAACTGATCTTTGACAAATACCAAAAATACATTTTGGAGAAAGGACAGTAACAAATGGTACTAGGAAACCTGTATATCAGCATGCAAAAGAATGAAAGTAGAACTTTATCTCTTACCATGCACACAACTCAACTCCAAATGCATGGACTTCAACATAAGACCTGGGAATCTGAAGCTACCAGAAGAAAAGGTAAGAAGTCGGCTTTGACATAAAGACACCGGTGATAGGATGAGGTGGCTCAGGAAGTAAGACCATAAATGGGATCCCATGAAACTAAAATACATCAATGGAAACTGTCAATCAAATGAAGAGGCAGCTCATGGGATGAAAGAAAATCGTTGCCAGCTAAATCTCTGGCAGAAGATTAGTGTCTACCATATATAAAGAACTAAGAAAAAGAGTTAAACATTAAGAAAGCAAACAAGACAGTTAAAATGGGCTATAAAACTATTACTATTCACAAGAGAAGAAAGACAAATGATTAGGAAAAACTTCAAAAACTGTTTGAACATCCTTAGCCACGAGGGAAATAGAAATTAGAAACAATTTAAGATTTTTTGTCTCACCCCAGTCTGATGGGCTATCAATAGTACAAATGCCAACAAATGCCAACATGGATGTGGGGAGAGGGACGTTCACACATTGTTGGTGGGGCTGTAAACTAGTGCAGTCACTGTGGAAATTGATCTGAAGACTTCTAAAGGAAAAAAAACTAGAAGCAAAATACTACATGACCCAGGTATACCCTTCCTACTGGAGATATGTACATGTCTCCTGAACTCTTTACAATCTCTAGGAAAAGGAATCTGCCTACATGGTTATCAACTGAAGAATGGATCATGAAAATATATCTACATATATACAATGAAATTGTATTTAGTTATAAAGAAAAATGAAATTATGAAGTTGCAGAAATGTGGATGGAACTGGGGGGAAAACTATTCCAAGTGATTGGCTGGGTTCAGAAAAGTCAAACACCACATGTTCTGTCCTGTGTAGACAGAACCTTCAGCACTTAATCTCTGTGTTTAGCTTGTTCCACCTCTGGGAAACTACAATGGCACATGGAGGGGGGAAGCTATCAGGAGGGGGCCCAGTAAAACAGGCAAAATAAAAGCAGAGATGGGATGTACTGCAGGGAGATTAAAAAAAATCCAAAATGAAGGAAAAGTCGCATGGAAACCTACTCTCTTGTAACAAAACTAAAAATCTAACGGTTTGGAGCTAAGGAGATAGCACACTGGTTAAAGCCTTTGCCGCATAACCAAAAGGACCTGAGTGCAGATCTTCAGATGATATGTAAAAATGATGGTCCTGGAAGGTGGAGTCTGGGAAACTCCAGAGCAAAGCAGTAAGGAAATAGAACAATCCAGGGTGATTCCCAAAGTCACCCTTGGGCCTCCACAGGGACACACAGTGCCTTCTTGTACTCTCTCTCTTTCTCTCTCTCTCTCTCTCTCTCTCTCTCTCTCTCACACACACACACACACACATACACACCAGCACCTACACACATGTAAAAATAATAATTCAATATTAATAATAATAATAACTGCAGTTAGTTACAGATGTCAACTCAACAGTTGAGAATTATGCTTTTTTTAGCTAAATTTTTTATTAAAAATTTAATTATACATTTTAAAATTTTTTACCAGTTCCCTCCCTCCCCCCTCCTCCCCCTCCCCTTCCCCCAGTGCCTCCCCCCAATTCCCAGAGAGTCCTTTATTGTGTACGCCTAACTCTCCACTGGGTCCTCCTCTCCGATGACATATAAGGACCCAGTGGCATTTCCATAAGCCCTTTCTCTTGTTCCCCTTAAGCATAAGATCACTACTATGGCTGTCAATCCCTTGCCTCCAGGAGTCTCGGTGCCCTTAATAGGTGCTAGACTTTATGAGGGCAACAGTGCGCTGGACATTGCACAGGGCATGCAAAGTCCCATTATGATTGCTTTGGCCCCAACTATTGTTGAGAATCTTGCAAATCGTTGCTCCTCCCATCCTTTTGCTCTTACAATCTTACCGCCCCCTCTTCCGCTAATGTCCCTGAGCTCCAGGATGGGGAGAGATTAGGCTGTCCTAGTTCTATGTGATTGATATAGAGTCTCTGAAGTTCTGGATTGTGGTTTGTTGATTTTCTTTTGCAGTTTTGCTGCTCCTGCAATTCCCTTCACTCCATTCTGCTGGGCACTGTATGTCACCCCCTGGCCAGAGACAAAAAGCTGTTAAACTGGAGTCTTGTTGTAATAGCACATTCAAGGGTAGATGTAATAAGAGTAGGAAACCTCACTGAGGGAGGGGTCCATCACCCATTTGCAAAATGATACTTTTTATCTGCTAGACTATATGCCCTCCCCTTCTGGTGAGATCAGGAAAGAACGTCTGTGAACTTAACCAGGTTTCTCATTATTTACTTGCAGACCTTGATGGAGGCCTATTTTCTCTGCTGTAACATGGTCCCCTCTCTCCTTGTTTCTGGTGTGGCCCTCCTAACCCATCTCTCTTGTTCATAATCCTTGCAATTACTGTGTTACATAGGTTTACTTTTGAGTGTCTCAATGTGGGCTGGGTGAGTTTGGTACTAGGAGCCACCTATTAGGGAGTACATACAGCGCTTAATTTTCTGGGTTTGGGATACTTCACTTAATGTAAGAGAATTATGCTTTTATGTAGACATATGGAGAGCAAGTTAGAGCAAGTTTACAGGAGATTTTTCTAACTGATGAGAGAAGACCCATTTCTCGGGCAAGTGGATACAATGGAGGAAAACTGGCTGGCTTTGGCAGAATGGCAGGCTAAAAGATATGACCCTCTCGGCTTTCTGTAGACATGGCTGGCTAGTTCCCTCCACTCCTGATGTTTGTATGAATTCTCCTACCATCATGAATTGTAACCTAGAACCCTGAGTGTAAGTAAATTCCCTGTTCCTCTAAATCATTTGAGTCAAGTATTCATAACAGCAATTAAAGAATAACTAAGACTATAATAAAATTAATTCTTCCCTTAGTGTGTCAAAGAAGAAAAGATTTTTTAAAAGATCACAATTAACCAGAGGTCATGATAAGTCAGCCATTACCATATGCTGCTCAAGGGAGTTTAATTAGCTAATTGATAAAGCAATAACTAAGTGATGCTGGAGATCAAGTCCAATGAGGCACATACTCTACCCCCACTACACACCCTCAGTCCAAGTTGGAGGACATTCAAATGATTACAGTCTCTTCTGGAAAGGAGTTGGGATTGGACGTGTATTGAGAATCCTAAGAATATTTCGTACTATTTTGCCCAGCAATTTCCTTGGAGAGATGAATCCAAAATGCACATCTATATGCAGAGATATTTTTGTTGCAAATATTATGTCTAATGGGGGAGAGAGATAAAGACAAAGTGAGAATAACTTAAATGTCTCAAAACAAAGAAATTAATTAAATACTCATAGCGTAGAAAAATCATAGCAGCCTCTAAAATTATTTACAAAGTATTTTCCATGTGAAAAGATGGATAGAATAGGGTTGGAGGTGGGAGCGAATTACAGAGCCACACATACAATGTGATTAAGATAAGATTAAGATAGATTATAAACTAAAACCTAAAAACCAAAGCCATAAATTTTTCCAAAGCAAATATGTAAGTGTTTTCATAATGATAAGTATGTAGCAACTTCGGAAGCAAAATGGAGGTAATGATAACTGCAAAAGGAAAGCTTGAAAATTAGACTTCATCAAAATTTAAAATTTTAAGAGAGAGTTTAAGAGCTAGTTGAGGATGAACAAGCCACAGTTATACAGAGAATATCATTGACTGTAAGTTTGACAAAGGATTTAACATCTAGCATATATAGTGAATTATATAACATAAGAATAATATCTAAATTTACTTTATTGTTTGGTTAGGCAAAGGTACAGTAGATGCTTCACAGAGAAAAGTAAACAAATATCTAGGAATCACATTAAAAGAATTTCTCGAAGAGTTCCACATGACAAGCCATTAGGGAAATATAAGCTAGAATTCTAATGAGGAATGTCTAAAATACATGTGTAAAGTCCTGACCCAGGGATATGCCTAGGAATTTACCCAGGAGAAATCAACAACAATGTCTACCAAAAGGATTTTAGATTAATGTTTATCACAGCAATAGATACAATAACTAAAAGCTGAAATACTCAAATATCCACCCACCTGAGAAAGAATAAATTATAATAGGACCAACGGAATGCTTTTGGACACTAAAAAGGAATAGTCTACTTATGCACATAACAATATGGACATGATATTGATTGAAAGTAACAAGAATTTTCAAATGGTATCATTTCTATAATTTTTTCACAGTCAACTCTATCATAAGTTTAAAATAGTAAAACAGTAGTTGCCTCATAGATGGAAAAAAGAGAATTAAGAGATTGTCAGTAAGTGAAAAACAAATTCTGAGTAGATTAATATGTTCCCTTGGATGTTGCTGACCATATTTTGGTCTTCCAGGGCCCCATAACAAAATGTCTTAGACAGGGTGACTTAAAAGTCATAATTTTTTGTGTGTGTATAGGTGCTTGTGTGTGTGTGTGTGTGTGTGTGTGTGTGTGTGTGTGTGTAGAATAAGGCATTATGTGTGCCTGTGGAGGCCCAAGGATGACTTTGGGGATCATCCTGGATTGTTCTATCTCCTTGTTGTTTTGTTCTGGGGTTTCCCAGACTCCATCTTCCAGGAAGTGCAGGTTGCTGCCATTTCTTCTTGGTTTTTTTATGTGGGAGCCAGAAATGTGCTTCTGCTTACGAGGCAAAGGCTTAACCCCTAAGCCATCTCTCCAGCACCAGAAGTTTATTACTCAAGTGTTGGAGGCTATGAAGCCCAAGATCTGGATGTGGGCAAAGCAGGTTTCATTCTAAGGCTGCTTCTCTTTGCTGATAGTCCCATGTGAGCACATCTTCTCCTCCTGGTTCTTATTCTCCTTTATAGATGGGTGATAGTCCCATCTGGTGTTACAATCTCACTGCATCTTTGCCACCTTCTTGTGAGTTCTGCCACCAAATACAGTCGCCCCAGAAATGAAGATTTCAACACAGGAATCCAGTGTGGAGAGAATTCAGTCCATAACAGGATAATTGTGTAAATCAGATCCAGTTGTCAAAATTGTAAAGATTTTTTTACAGTGCTTATAAACGCTAAATTGAAAATTTTGTAATAACAAATTGAAGATCAGAAAGTGAAAAATCGGTAAAATTTAATTAAAGTAATAATATGAATATTGAATGTCTTTGAAATTGGATCATATATATGTCATATATGGGCTCATTATTATGTTTTCTTGGTCTGTGCAAGTCATTCTATTTGCTTTCCATTCATTAATAATGTTTTTAAGTAGAAGGCCTAAGAATCAAAGACAAATGGCATGTGTCCGTGAATGATACCTTCTCATAGAAGTGAAAGTTTTGTGTGGCATTCTCCTGGATTAAAGTTAAACTTGGCTCAGTCTGTAGTATGTATCTTAGGCAGGGCTCCTTCTGGACTTGGCTTATTTGTCTGAAGATGCATTAGAAGTATGGAAGGGTTATGTTCTCATCAGGCACAAGATGCAAGCCTCTCTGGTGGTCGCCAAAGTGCTGTTTGCATGCAAATTCCATAACCATTTTTAGTCATAAACACAGTACCTCCTATCTTTTGCTGTATTTTATTATCCCCACGTTGGTTTACCTTGATACCTTGGGCTTACTTCTCTTCCTTGTGGGCATAGATTTGTTTTCTACTAAAATCTTATGGTCTAGGAAGGTCTCTGGAAGATGAATATGTTCAAGAAAATAGAGCACAGTGTGGAGAGTTTTATGGAAGAAATGACCATTTCAAGAACTTAAATAATTGTTGTGTAAATCGCAAATACAGACAAATAAGTGCATACAATGTGAGGATACCACATGGTAAAGGCAAGAAGCAACTCCTGTAAGTTATCTTCTCTATGGTACATTGTGGCATGTGGCCCCTTACAAGATAAGCAAATAAATATTTTTAAATATTCAGAGTGATTTACAGTGAGAATAAAACCATAATCAGAAAACAGATGGGATATAAATATAGAGCAAAAAAAATGGGTACTCATGAATTTAATCAAAATCTAGAAGAAAAAGAGATATTAAACTGGATAGGAAAAATATTTGAAGAGAGAAGTTAAGATTTGCAAAACTTATTGAACTAAGTTTATCAAGGCTTGCTGTTGTGGGAGAGCTCCAAAATTCTAAGCAGGATACGAAAAAAAAAAGAAAAACAAATCATATTGTGAAAGTGATTTATAAGGAAAAAAAGTTGAAAGCATCAGGAAGCAAAAGAGAAACATCGTGTTCAAAAGCTCAGCGATCTCCGTTCTGCACCCCGCTCCTCCAGCTGGGGCGCGCGTGCGCAGTCCAGCCGGGCCTCATCCTGCGACCTAGGTAAGCCCCGGCCGCGCCCGCCCACCAGAATGCCAGGTCAGCCCAAGGGGACCCAGCTCCTACCCCACCATCCAGCCGGAGCCGCGCGCGGGGGCCGAGGGACGAGGAGAACCTCCCCCTGCGCCCGGGCCCGCCCTAGCTCCCCTGGGTTAAATAGCTCCACGCCGATGTCCCCATCCTCCCTTCCCCACCCCGCTCCTCCAGCCGGGACGCGCATGCGGTCCAGGCAGGCCTCATCCGCAACCTAGGTAAGCTCCGTCCCTGCCCATCCCCAGAACCCCAGGCCAAATAATTCAGTTTAGTGAAATTGAAAGATCTTAAGAGTTAAAACGACAATGGCAAAGTCAAAGTGCAAATCCATGAGAAGCAACACTCAAGTAAACAAATTTCCCACTGAAGAAATTAATCCCATAATGTTAGACTCCAACAAGAACAAACCCGGGGAAAAAGGCCAAGAAAGCCTCACCCAGGATAACGACTTTCAAAATATGATCATTACCATGTTCAATACTATGAAAGAGGAAATCCGGGAGGAATTACATAATCTAATCAATCGCTTTGAAGAGGAACACAATAGACATTTGGAGGAGTTGAGAAAAACAGTGCAAGAAACAAAAACTGGCATAGAACAGTTAAAACAGACTCAAGCAGAGTTTAAAACTGAGCTAAAAGACAAGTTATCTTCAACCCAGAACGCCACAGAGAGTCTTATCAACAGAACTAACGAAGCAGAAAACAGAATTTCAGACCTTGAAGATAAAGTGTGAGTACTAACCAGCTCAATGGAAGAGGTTGTTAAGGCCAAAAAGATATTTGAGAGAAATATCCAAGAGATCTGGGACACCCTGAAGAAGCCTAACCTGCGTATTCATGGAATACCAGAGCAAGAATCTCAAAATACCACCCCTGAGGAAATTTTTCAAACGATCATCAAGGAAAACTTTACTCATCTAAAAAAAGAGAGGCCCATCCATATACAAGAGGCATTCTGCACCCCAAACAGATACGACCAAAACAGAAGCACGCCACGGCAAATAATAGTTAAAACACTCCACATTCAAGATAAAGAACTGGTGCTGAGAGCTTCAAGGGATTAAAAACAAGTCACTTTTAAAGGTAAACCTATCAAAATAACAAATGACTTCTCAGTCGAAACAGTAAAAGCAAGAAGAGCTTGGAGAGACATACTTCAAGTATTGAATGAGCAAAAATGTCAACCCAGGCTGATTTACCCTGCAAAACTATCCGTCATGATCAAGGGAGAAAGAAAAATCTTGCAGCACAAAGACAACTTGAAGGGATACATGTCCACCAAACCAGGCCTTCAAAAAATGCTAGAAATGATACTCAAGCGTGAAGAAAAAAACAGGCACATCCAAGAGAGCAGAAGGCAAGTATAACACCATTAAAAATGAAGCAATATACTTATAAAAACTACTAAACATAATAAATGTCTGGAATTAAAAATAGTTTCTCCATTATAACACTAAATGTTAATGGAATTAATTCACCGATCAAGAGACACAGATTACAAACTTGGATTAAAAATCACAGTCCATCAATCTGCTGCCTGCAGGAAACCCATCTCACCACAAAAGATAGGCACACTGTAAAAATAAAAGGCTGGTCAACAATTCTACAAGCTAATGGAAGCAGAAAACAGGCAGGGGTAGCCATTATGCTGTCAGACAAAGTGGATTTCAAACCAAAGAAAATTATAAGAGACACGGATGGATACTACATTTTAGTCACAGGTACAATTCACCAGGAAGACTTCACAATACTGAACATATATGCACCCAATACGGGCCCCTCCACATTCATTAAGAAAACCCTACAGTGTCTAAAGCAAGAAATCAACCCCCAAACGATAATTCTTGGGGACTTCAACACCGCCCTCTCAACATGGGATAGATCAACAGGTCAAAAGCTTAACAGAGACACTTTGGAACTTAATCAAACCCTGAAAGAAATGGACCTTAGAGACACTTTGGAACTTAATCAAACCCTGAAAGAAATGGACCTTACAGATCTCTATCGAAATTTTCACCCACGTACCAAAGAATACACATTTTTCTCAGCAGCACACGGAACTTTCTCCAAAACAGATCACATATTGGGCCACAAAATGAATCTACACATGTACAAAAAAGTTGAAATTCTAACCTGTGCCCTATCAGACCACCATGGCCTAAAGCTGGACATCCACAACACATCAAACAAGAGAAAATACACTAACTCCTGGAAACTTAATATGATGCTGAATGAGAACTGGATTCAGGAAGAAATTAAAAAGGAAATTCAAGATTTCCTGAAAGTGAACAATAATGAAAATACAACTTACCAAAATCTCTGGGACACAAGGAAAGCTGTTCTAAGAGGTAAGTTCATAGCTCTTAATGCCTACATCAAAAAAATGGAAACATCAGAAATAAACAACTTAACAATGCAGCTTAAAGCTTTAAAGAAACTAGAGCAATCTGATCCCAAAAGTAGTAGAAGAGAGGAGATTAGCAAAATAAGGGGAGAAATAGCTGAAATCGAGATTAAGAAAATGATAGAAAAAATCAACCAGTCAAAAAGCTGGTTCTTTGAAAAAATCAATAAGATTGATACACCCCTAGCTAAACTAACCAAAAGCAGGAGAGAGAAAACCCAAATTAACAAAATTAGAAATGAACATGGAGTTATCACTACTGATACCAAAGAAATCCAGAGAATTATAACATCATATTTCAAAAACTTATACTCTGTGAAGTTTGACAACACAAAAGAGATGGATGAATTTCTAAGTGAACACAACTTACCTAAATTGAATCAGGAAGTTGTGAATTATTTAAATAGTCCTATAACATATAAGGAAATTGAGGAAGTAATCTCGAATCTTCCCACCAAAAAATGTCCTGGACCGGATGGTTTCAGCACAGAGTTCTACCAGACATTTAAGGAGTTAATAATACCAATACTCCTTAAACTGTTCCATCAAATAGCAAAGGAAGGAACACTACCAAATTCCTTCTATGAAGCCAATATCGTTTTAATCCCAAAACCTAATAAAGACTCACTTAAAAAAGAAAACTATAGGCCGATCTCTCTGATGAACACAAAGATTCTCAACAAAGTTTTAGCAAATCGGATTCAAAAACATATTAAAAAGATTATTCACGGGGACCAAGTAGGCTTCATCCCCGGCACACAAGGTTGGTTCAACATACGCAAATCAATAAATGTAATTCATCATGTAAACCAGTCCAAAGTCCAAGACCACATGATACTCTCGATGGATGCAGAAAAAGCTTTTGACAAGATCCAACAGCCTTTTATGATCAAAACGCTAGAGACAGTAGGAATGGAAGGAACCTTTATCAATATAATAAAAGCTGTATACAACAAGCCCACAGCAAGGATTATGCTCAATGGGGAACAATTGGAAGCATTCCCACTTCGATCATGAACTAGACAAGGCTGTCCACTCTCACCACTTCTATTCAATATTGTACTTGAAGTCTTAGCTGAAGCCATAAGACAAGAAAGGGACATAAAAGGGATTCAAATCGGCAAGGAAGAAGTCAAGCTATCCCCTATTTGCAGATGACATGATTTTATACCTGAGTGACCCCCAAAAACTCCACCAGGAAGCTCCTGGAACTAATTGAGAAGTTCAGCAGGGTGGCAGGATACAAAATAAATGTACAAAAATTAGAGGCCTTCCTATATGCCCAGGATGAAAGAAGTGAAAAAGCCTTGAGAGAAACAATCCCATTTAATATAGCCCCTAAAAAAATGAAGTACCTTGGTATAAATCTAACCAAGGAGGTAAAAGACCTTTACAATGAAAACTTTAAAACCCTAAAGAAAGAAATTGCAGAAGACACCAGAAGGTGGAAAGACCTCCCTTGTTCCTGGATTGGCAGAATCAACATCGTAAAAATGACCATCCTACCAAAGGCAATATACAAATTCAATGCTATACCAATTAAAATCCCAAAGCAATTCTTTAAAGAAGTTGACCAAATAATCTCAAAATTCATATGGAGGCACAAAAGACCCAGGATAGCAAAGACAATCCTGAGTAACAAAAACACTGCTAGAGGTATCACCATACCGAACCTTAATCTATATTACAAATCCATAGTTATAAAAACAGCCTGGTACTGGCTCCAAAATAGACACACAGATCAATGGATAAGGATTGAAGACCTAGATATAAGCCCACAAAATTACAGCCATTTGGTCTTTGACAAAGGGGCCAAAAAAATCCAATGGAAAAAGAACAGCATCTTCAACAAATGGTGCTGGCAAAACTGGATCTCCACATGCAGAAGATTAAAGCTGGACCCGTACTTGTCACCATGTACAAGACTTAATTCCAAATGGATCAAGGACCTTGATATCAGGCCAGAGACTATAAAAACCATAGTTGAAAGGATAGGGAACTCCCTCGAGCTGATTGGGCTAGGCCAATATTTCCTAAACAGACATCCAATGGCACAGTCACTGCTACCAACTCTCAACAGTTGGGATCTTGTGAAATTAAAGAGCTTTCTGTTCAGATAAAGAGATTGTAACGCAAGCTCAAAGGCAACCCACAGAATGGGAGAAAATCTTCACTAACCACATATCTGATAGAGCTCTACTGTCCAGAGTGCACAAAGAACTTAGAAAACTAAACATCAAGGAAACCAATGGCCCAATTATAAAATGGGCCCTGGAACTTAAAAGAAACTTTACCAGGGATGAAATTAAAATGTCTAACAATATCTGAAAAAATGCTCCACTTCTTTAGCCATCAGGGAAATGCAAATCAAAACTTCCCTGAGATATCATCTCACCCCGGTCAGGATGGCAAAAATCCACAATACAAACAACAACAAATGCTGGAGAGGATGTGGAGAGAGGGGAACTCTCCTACATTGCTGGTGGGAGTGCAGGCTCATACAGCCACTCTGGCGAGCCGTCTGGAGATTCTTAAAGAAATTAAAGATTGAAATGCCATATGACCCTGCTATTCCACTTTTGGGTATAACCCCCCATACAGTAGAGGTTCGCCTCGATAGCACAAGCACGACCATGTTCATAGCAGCACTGTTCACAATAGCAAAGACATGGAATCAACCCAAATGTCCAACAGTTGACGAGTGGATAAGGAAACTGTGGTACATCTATACAATGGAGTACTACTCAGCCATCAAAAATGATGAAGTACTGGAATTTGCTGGGAAATGGATGTCATTAGAAACAATTATATTAAGTGAAGTATCCCAGACCCAGAAAACTAAGCGCCGTATGTACTCCCTAATAGGTGGCTGCTAATACCAAACCCACTCAGCCCATCTTGAGACACTCATAGGTAAATCTATGTATTACCTACAGTAATTGCAAGGATTATGAACAGGAGGGATGGGGTTGGAGGGCCACACCAGAAACAAGGAGAGAAGTGACCAGGTTACAGTAGAGAAAATAGGCCTCCATCAAGGACTGCAAGAAAGTAATGTGACACCTAGTTAAGTTCACAGACATTTGTTCCTGATCATTTACAACTAAGGGGGTGTGAACTCACCAGAAGAGGAGGGCATATAGTCCGGCAGATTAAAAAGTAACCATTTTGCAAATGGGTGATTGACCCCTTTCATTGCCAAATGCCATATGACCCTGCGATTCCACTTTTGGGTATAAGTATTACATCTACCCTTGAATGTGCTCTTATAATAAGACTCCAGTTTAACAGCTTTCTGTCTCTGGCCAGGGGGTGACATACAGTGCCCATCACGATGGAGTGAAGGGCATTGCAGGAGCAACAAAACTGCAAAAGAAAATCAACAAACCACTATCCAGAACTTCAGAGACTCTATATCAACCACCTAGAACTAGGCCAGACTAATCTCTCCCCATCCCGAAGCTCAGGGATATTTGCGGAAGAGGGGGCGGTAAGAGTGTAAGAGCAAAAGGATGGGAGGAGCAATGATTTGCAAGATACTCCACACAAGTTAGGGCCAAAGCAATCGTAACTGGACATTGCATGCCGTGCGCAATGTCCAACACATTATTGACCTCACAAAGTTTAGCATCTGCTAAAGGCACCAAGATCCTTGGAGGCAAGGGATTGACAGCCACAGTAGTGTTCCTATGCTTAAGGGGAACACAGGAAAGGGTTCAGGGAAATGCCACTGGTTCCTTGTACGTCATCGGAGAGGAGGGCCCAGAGGAGAGTCAGGCATGCACAAGAAAGGACTCTGGGAATTGGGGCGGAAGGCACGGGGAAACAGGGCGGGAGGGATGAGGGGAGGGGGAGCAGGGGTTCCGGGGGGGGGGAGGGAGGGAGGGAACTGGTATACCTATTAAGTTTGTATGAGCTGAAATAATAATAAAAAATGTATTAAAAAATAAATTAAGTAATTTAAAAAAAAAGCTCAGCGATGAGACTTCATTGGACGACTGTTAAACAGAAGCCAGGAAAGCTTGGGGACCCATGGCACAGCCTTTTAAAACACCGACAGTCCAGAATCCTGCAGTCAGCAAAAACATCCCTCATGAAAAAAGGAAGGTTTAGCACAAGCATAATGGCTCTGTGGGCCTTGCTGAAATCCTTCAGGATGCTCCTCAGCATTTGTCTTTGTGGAGTCAGGGAAGAAGTGCAAAAACAGCAACAGAAAGGGCAAAGGGCTATCATAAGACAATTATGGCATGGGAATTTTATTTGTATTTGTATCCTTTTAGGACTTTACACATGTGTTCATGTCATGTTTACTACTTATTACTAAATCGCTGACTTTTTCCCTACTACAAGCTTCCTTCTTCCATGCCTGCCTCCCTACCATCCTCGTGTGTGTGTGTGTGTGTGTGTGTGTGTGTGTGTGTGTGTGTGTGTATGTGTGTGTGTGTGTCTTACTAGGTCCATCTGGATTCTGTTAATGATATATGTCCGGGCACTTGCTGGAACAGGAGTTACATGCCAGTGGACATACTGCTGGGGAGAGCGGCCCCCCCATCCAGCCTTCACCCTCCTTGTCTCTGAGGGAGTGCGCTGCCTGTTGAGGTCGTTCCTTTTGGTGGTCTAACATAGACAGGCCAAATCTTGTGCAGGGCTTGTGGAAGTGAACTCAGCTGCAGTGAGTTCGTGGTCACTGAGATCCTGTCACACCCACAGGGTACCTTCTGGCTGCAACCCCTCCCCACCCTTAAGGTCTTATGTTCTCACCACCCCCTCTTCAGCGATGATCCCTTGAGCTCTGGGTCGGGGATGACTTGGATGTCATATTTATGCCCAAACAGTCTAGTCACATATTCCCTGCACTTTTCCCAGCTTTGATTCTGTGTATCAAGCACCTTCTATTGCAAAGGGAAGCTTCTAGTTCTGGTGCCAGCTGCTCTTCTAATCTATAGACATAATAATTTAAATTTAGAAATCAGTTAAATATCAAGTACTCATAGTTAAACCTTATTACATTATTTCCCCCTAGAGACTATGGTCTCCCTTCTGCAAAGATTTGAAAAGCAGGCCTTAGATCTAATTGGAGAGGAGTTGGTTACCCCCATAATACACATGCCATTATTGCATTGATTGTCCCTTCTTGAATGGACAGAATTTAAGATTGTTAAAGTGTGATAAAGGAAGCTTAAGCTTTAAGTTTTTTTTAACATTACCATGGAGTATTCTAAGTTCTAATTCATGTTAAGTTCTAACAGGCCAACAAGGCATGTGCAATAGGCTAATATCAAAGGTGGAGCAATGTTTTTTACATACTTGGTAAATCTAAAGGAAGATGGAATGGGCATTTTTTTTTCATTTACATGGTAGCAGAAATCCATAATTTGTTGGATGTAGATGAGGGAAGGGAGAAGGTAAGGAAGGAGGAGAAAAGAGGAAAGGACAGAAGGGTAGGGGAGAGTTAAAAAGGGGAGGGTCGAGGGGGCTGGAGAGGGCTTGGGGTTAAGCCTCTGCCTTGTAGGCGGAAGGTCCTGAGTTCAGATTCTAGACCCCATGTGTGAGTTCAGATCCTAGACCCCACGTATAGACGCCGGGCAGAAGCGGGGGCGGCCTGCGTTTCTGGTCCTGATAGAGCGGAGCCTGTAAATCCCGGGGCAGAGTAAACAAGGAGGAGGTAGAGGCATCCATGGTGGTTCCCGAATTCACCCGTGGTTCTACACACACACACACACACACACACACACACACACACACACACACGCACAATTGAATAAATAATTTTAAAAAGGGGAGGGTCGAAGAGGGAGTAAAGAGAGAAGAAAGGACTAAGTAAATAAGTACATTTTAATATTGGCTTATATAACTTAAGTCCATGAGGTTACAAGAGAAAACTTAACCAAGACAGAGTTCAATAATATATGGACAACTAGTTCTGGAAAGCCAGTTCACTCAAGGAAGGTACAATACTCAGAGTAACTGAATGCAGTGAGAAGAATGACAAAATGCCTTCTCAGGAGATGATGGGAAGCTGGGAGTTTTATTAAGGTGAAGAAAGATCTGATTTACTCTGCCGATGCTTGTTTTAAATCCAGGCAAGCAGCATGAGAAGGATGTGCTTCTGTCCCCCAAGGCTTCACAATGGAAATTTTATAGTTTTGGGAACTGAATCTTCTAATGCGGAGCTTGAAAGCAAGGCTTTGAATTTAATATATAACAGCAAAATCTCTCAACAAGGATCGTACATACCTGTACACACAAACACACACACATGCATATGCATGGACATGGACACACACACACACACACACACACACACACCTACAGGTGAACACATACACACATACATGCATACATACACATAAATGCACACACACTGTTGTGAATGGAAATCACTGACCTCACAGATGTTTTGTGTACTGAAATTTCAAAATAAATTTCATTTTTACTCATGAAGGTCCAGTCATATGCCTTTGAAAATATATATGTGTAGTACCGCACACCTGCAATACCAGGACTAGGAAGGCTGAGATAAGAGGATTGCCACAAATTTGAGGCTAGTCTGGGCTACACAGTGAGTTCTAGGCCAGCCAGGACTGGAGAGTTAGACTGTGTCTCAAACATGCACACACACACACACACACACACACACACACACACACGTACACACACACATACATGAGTAAATGCCATATGTGTCATATATATATACACATATATACACATGTACAATTTAGATGCATGCATTCATAGTTTATGTAATAAATTACATAACATATATATTTATAGTAAATATGTTATATATACTTAGAGTATATATTTATATAGTAAACACTTATATGGCATATATATTTATATATAAACTGTTTAGATTGGAAATTTTAAAAATTATGCATTTCTCAATACATGAAAGTCAACTATAAAGAACATAATTTTCACACTACTAAATGCATCACCAAGTAATAATTATCCCCAGTGTGGATTTTCCTACAATCCTACAAAGCCACCAGTGATACAGGAATCCCAAAGAAGCCAGACTACTCCTCTGGTATTTTTAATTTTTAAAAAATTAATTCAATTTTAAAATTCTCCTAATATTTTTTCCCTGATTTCACTTGACCTCAGGTCACAGCTGCTGCTTTTGCTTCTGCCAGTGCTCCCGGCTGATTCGGACCTGTTCCTAATCGGCAGTAAATTCAGAAGCCAGTGCTCGTCCAATGGACACGCACAGCAGTGGAGCCTCCAGGGGCCCTGCTATCCTTCAGCGACTGGAGGACGCAGCAAACACATGAACTTTTATCAGGATCATCTCTCTTCCTCCGTCTCTGGGTTTTCAGTGGTATGTCACATAGCTGATGTTTCCTCAGGTGTGAACTGCATAGAAGAAACATGTATGTGTCGAGTTTTCTAACGATGCATATGACATCAGAATCTACCTCCCTCTCCTTCTGAACTCTGATGTTTCTCAGTCCCCGGAAATGGGTAGCTCTGTGAGATTTTCAGATGTCGGGGTGAGATGGGGCAGAACAAGGGGGGAAGGAGCTGTGGTTGGTGACACACTGCCTCGGGTCCTGATGGGTCAAGCTGACTCACAACTGGTCTCTATGGCACATTTACAGTGAAAGAGAAGAAAAATGAAGAAAAACAAAAAAAGACATGAAAAGGCACACTGGCAAGGAACAGGTGCAGCCTGCTTCCTTGACTTGTAATCCCCCTGCGTCGGCGGTTTGGAGGGTCTCAAGGCTGAATGGGAGGGTGAAGTTGGGAAGTGTTTTCTGCTGGAAATGTAGCTAAAATACTTGAACTGCACTGGTAGAAAAGTTGGTGTAATAAACTAAAGTCATCCAAACAGAACTCAGGACAATTCTAAGGGAAAAGCAGTATGCATAGAAGGAAGAACATGGATAGATTCTAAGTTCATCAGCAGTATCTACTGAAGTTCATCAGTAATATCTACTGAAGTGCTACTCAGAAACTGCCCTAAAAGAAATGGCGGGTAATCATATAGGATAAAATATAACTTCTGTGAGGCATAGGATCAGGTCAGGTCCGTCAAGAATGGTGGTAAATGCTGGAAATCCAATCCAGCGACTGGGAATCACAGGAAACTGCATGAAGTGTCTTGATGAAAGTGTTAAGGTCCTGTTGGTAAGTCCCAGGTGTGACTTAGGAATCTTTTGTGGAGGGAAAGATGGTGACTACCCTTCTTTAGGAAAGATTAGAAATTGGGCTTTTGCCAGGTGTCATGTAATGCGATTTGTAAATAGATGTCCTGTGGGACATGCATTAGACAAAGTGCAGTATAAAACAGGTAAAGGAGTGAAATTGCAGTAGGAGGCTGGATTTAAATATCACTTGTACACGCATAGCAGCTGACCTCACAGCTATAGATAGAGTCATTCAAAGCCCAGAAGACATAGTTTTAGGGAGCATCCGGACTCCCACCAAGTAGATAGAACTTTAATTATAGGTAATAAAAAGAGATTAGGCAAACTATTCCCTGTGTGTCACACCCTGTAATTTTGTACTACCAATTAATGATTCTTCAAGACTGAAATTCTATTCCATTCTATTCTGGTTGTTTCTTCCACCATGGAAAACAACCTTTTTACTTTCAGGGTAGCATTTGTGTGCAGGGAGATGTCGTTTGCTTAGTTTTGTAATTCTGCCTGACCTACTGCTTACTATGTTCCTGCCTCAGACTCCAGTGTGCCGGAAATTGGGGGTATCACTACAGCTACTTTCAGGTATTTTTTCCATGGGTTTTGCTTTGTTAAAGTTGCTTGTCTGTGTATTTGCTACATTTTGTTACTGTGATCAAATATCTGACAAACATAACTTCAGGGAGGAAGGGTTTATTTTGACTCACACTTGAAGAAGGGATGCATAGGCCGTCATGGTGGAGAAAGCGTGGAAGAAGGAACACCAAGCAGCCCATCACATGGCCTCTGCAGTCAGAAGCAGAGCTCAGACAGGAAATGGAGCCCTGCTATATAATGTCCTCTCCTATGACCCACCGCCCATGACCCACCTCTTCCAACAAGGCTCTACTGCTTCAAGGTTCCACAGCTTTCTAAAAGAGCGCCGTGAACCGGGGACCAAATGTTCATGCATATGAACTGATGTTATGGAAAAATTCTGAAGCTGCAAACATTGAACTGAAGAAGACATACATAAATGAAAAGCTATCCCTTGTTCGCAGGCATTCATATTGCTAAAATGTCCATAAAACCCAGAGTAACCTTTGGATATGACATGATTCATCCTCCCCCAAACTTCAATGAACCCTCACAGAGATAGAAAAAAATAATAATTCTAAGAGTCATGCAGGATCACAAGAGGGCCTGTTTGCAAAGTCATCTGAGCAGGAAGAACAAAACTAGAAGCATCACATTGATCTCAAAATCTGCCACTTGGCCATACTCATTGAAATAGCATGGTGCTGGCATTAAAAAATGAAAACATCAACCAGGATGGAGAGCCCAGAAATAAATCCATGGGTTTATAGTGTTGGTTGCTTACAGAGGTTCCAGGAACAGAGAATGGAGAAAGAATGATCTCGTTTGTCACGGCGCTGGGGAAAGTCGGCATCCATGCAAGAGGTAATGAAATTAGGCAGCACGTGCAAAGAAAACAACCCGAAGAGGCAAGGAACTCCATTATCAGCCTGAAACCGTACAGAAACTAGGGGGGAAAATGGGAGGGAGATTCCATGATGGTCCAAGGCCACCACAGACAATAAGAGCAAACGCAGACAAACGGGATTACAGCTGACTAAGCCTTCAGCGCAGCCCAAGCAGAGAGAAAAGCCAAGTGGTCGAGAGAAGCTAGGTATGAACTCTACATCAGTAAGAGGCAACTGTCCAAAAACACAAGGAATTCAACTCACATGGGCAACGAACCCGAATGGACATTTCTCAACAGAAAACATAAAGAAAAGCTGTATGGGAAAGTGCTCCGCATCACTGATGGTCAGGAAGATGCAAATCAAAACCACAACGCAAAAGCGCCTCACACCCACTAGACCGGCTGTTACAGGAAAGATGGAAGATTGGGGTTGACAAGGGTGCAGAGTTGGGGGAGGGGGGAGAAAACACTTGTGTGCTGCTGATCAGAATGTCAGAATGTAAATTGCATTACTGTTATGGAGGGCAGGGCTGGGGCGCCTCCAAACATTAAAAATAGAACTGTCATATAATCCAACCATCCTGCAACTAGGTATATATCCAGAGGAAATGAAATCAGTATCTCAAAGAGACATCTGCACTCCCACATGTGTTGTGACGTTATTAACAATAGCTATGAAATGGAATCAACCTAAGGGTCTATCCGTGAACTTTATAAAGAAAACATATATATATATATATATATATATATATATATATATATCCCCAGTAGATCACTGCTCAACTTTTCAAGAAAAGGAAATTCCATCATTTGAGACAACATGGATAAAATCACAGATGAATCTATTTGGGTTAAGGTGGGCACTAGAAAAGCAAATACCTCTCGATCGCACTATAGGTGAAATGAAGCCATTTGAGAAACAGAAGAGAAGGCATTTTGAGGGCTGGGGGCATGGGTGGGGATGAGACATTAGTGTTTAGTTAAATAGGATTAATGATTTCAATAGGTCTGTTGTATATCGTGATGAGCTAGTTAACAACGTGCTGTGTTCTTGAAATTGCTAAGGTAGTAGATTTCTTAATGTTTTCACCACAACGTCTGAATATAGATATCAAATAAATTGACTTAGCCATTCTGCAACATATACATATATCAAAATACGATGTTGAGCTTAATGAATATAAATCATTTAGCCAATTAAAGATGAAAAAGGGATAGATATGATCAAAATGCATTGTATACATTTATGCAACTATGAGTGAATAAATGAAAAATAATATTTAAAATGAAATAAAAAGATTAAGAAGGTTATTTCATGCCTTCTAACCTCAGAATCTATCAGGCTGTCTATCTTCTCTGTGGAATGGCCCTGCTTCTTGTTCAAAACAGAATGGCCAGAAGAAATGCTATTTTTGGACACCAATATGTAAGTGAGGATGCTGATCTGACAGTGACTTGTCACTGAATCTCATTGGGTTGTCAATCAAAGCATGCATCAACTTCCTGAGATGAACAGCCTATGCCAGGGCTGCCCATTTTTCTTTGGGGTGCCCTACTACATTACATAGAGAAAGTATATAACTAAGCAAAATCTAGTGGGCTTTTGTTTTTTGCATCCACAAGGAACAAATTGTTCAAGTTGCAGGTGTTAGTCTGGTTGCCTATAACTGCTATGCAGTGAACTATTGTCTGCATTTCTGACAAGGAACTAAAGTACAAGAAGCCAAGTTAGAATCTAGGGGATATTGTTCCCTGCCCCTTTCTGCATCAGACCAGTGGGGTGTGTACTCACTTTGAGCTGTGTCTGTTGGTGTTCTCATTTTTTTCTTAAAATAGAATCTCATGTAGCCCTGGCTGGCTTTGAACTCTCAATGCAGCCAAGGATGACTTTGAACTCCTGTACCTTATACCCAAATGCTGAGATTACAAGAGTGAACCTCCATGCCTAGCTCAGTACGTATCATCTTTCTGGCATTAGCAGCCACAAATGTGGAAAAGATGATAACTACGACTTCATACCCCAAGAAATGATGCATTCCTACAGTATCTGAGCTCATCTGCTAGAAGCTTGTGTGAGGTCCTGATGCAGTGGTTTTAATTCTGCAATTAGTATTGAGTAATAGTCAGTTCTACACTGAGTCAATGCACCACCTACCTTATTTAACTTTGTTTCCCTGGAAAATATGTGACAAATATTAAACAAAAGATTCTTTTTTTATTCATTGTGCATGTGTCCATGTGCGTATATGTGTGTGTGCGTGTGTGTATGTGTATGTGTGTGTATAGAACCACGGGCGAATTTGGGAACCACCATTGACCGCCTCCACCTCCTCCTTGTTTACTCTGCCCTGGGATTCACAGGCTCCACCCTACCAGGACCAGAAACGCAGGCCACCCCCGCTCCCGCCCGGCATCTATACATGGAGTCTAGGATCCGAACTCAGGACCTTCCACCTGCAAGGCAGAGGCTTAACCCCTGAGCCACCTCTCCAGTCCCAACAAAAGATTCTTAAATACAACTAGTGATATAGTGTAATATGTTGGGGCATCTGCTCGCAAATCTGGCGACCTAAGTTCTATCCCTAGAAGCCCACATGGTGAATGGAGAAAGCTGTCTTCTGACTTCTAGTGATATGCCATGATATGCATGTATTCTCTCTTTCTCTCTCTCTCTCTCTCTCTCTCTCTCTCTCTCTCTCTCTCTCTCTCTCTCTGTCTCTCTCTCTCACACACACACACACAAATAAAAAAAATATTAAAAAAATTTAAAATTGGCCAATGCAACATACCTCACTTATGAATTTGGGAACCACCATGGACTGCCTCCACCTTCTCCTTGTTTATTTCTGCCCCAGGATTCACAGGCTCTGCCCTACCAGGACCAAAAATGCAGGCTGCCCCCCTCTCGCCTGGCATCTATACATGGGGTCAGAACTCTGTCAATGTCATCATAAGTATTGTTACGATCTTGAACTTACTTAATAAATCTTATTTAACAGATAACCCCCCCCAACTGTTAAACTCCTAAGATTCCTTCCAACCATTTTATGGACATATCGCTTGTGGAAAAATTCAGTGAATTTCTTGCAGCTAGAGATGTCAGCTGCCTCTGCTCTTTGGCTTATTCTGTCACCATTTATCAAACAGTGGTAAGGAGGACCCCACTATCCTCTGGAGGGATTGACTAAACCTGACTCCTGATCTGCCTGCCCTGATCCTGCCATGTGACTGTCGAATGTGGTAAGGGAAATGGAGAGTCACTGGCCACAGCCTCAAGTGGGCACTGGTCACCAGATTTGGGAAGGGTGGCTCTGAAGAAGAAACTGAAGGTGCATCCAGTTTCACAGTGGGACATCATGCTGAGGATGTCGCTGGATCAGAGCAATGAAGAGAAATTCCGAGTCAGTGAGAGAGGAGTGGCTTCTGGCATCTTCTCTGGGGTCCCTCTAGCTGCAGGAACACACAGCTGCTTTCTGTGTCACACAAATAGCACCAATGAGGAGTGTGTTTCACAGGGCATTCGCAGGTGAATGTGTTTGCTAGCACCTTCTTCACAAAACCTACAACAGCTCTTTGTAAAGCATGGCCTTCATTCTGTCCATATATCTACCTAGCCCAACATGAAACACCTGGAGTGACCTCATCTTCACAGTGCACTCACTCTTCATGCACAATACACACTTCATATTTATTCTTTTTTTTTTTGCATGTGCATGTATATGTGTGTGTACATTCTATATACACAAGGACACTTGAGCGTATGTGCCTGTGGAAGCCCAAGGGTGACAATGGAAATCGTCCTGGATTGCTCTACCTCCTCATGGTTTGTTCCCAGGCTCTGCCCAGGGCAGGAATTACAGGCGACCACCACATCAGCCAGGCATTTTGGCATGGGAACTAGGGATTTGAACTCAGGTCCTTTTACTTGCTAGGCAAAGGCTAGCCATCTCCTCAGTCTGGCATTTCTTATTTAAATTGCCTGGTTCTGTGTTCCTACCCACCACATTTGCGTATGCTTGGTCTTATGTTATATACACATGGCTACCAAACTCCTCTCCTTCACCGATGCATGCAGACAGAAAACAAGAACCCACAGCAACGACCCTCTAAGGATAGCAAACCAGTTGAGGCTTTTTTTTTCCAAGTTGTATGTATTAAAGGTTTGGGGACATTTAGGCGAAGTACTGCAGAATGCTACCTATTCTCTTTTACTATTTTTTCTTCAATTCTCTCCCCTTCCAAGTTCAAATTAGTTCCACGTGCCCTGTTTGCTGTGGTAGAAAGCATTCCCAAGACCAGTTCCATACTGTGCACCGAGGAAGGATCCTCCCCCTCCCCCTAATTCAGGAAACGGGATCTCCCGTAGCTCGGGCTAACCTGGAGCTCAGGATGACTTTGCATTCTGATTGTCCTGTCTCAGTTCCTGAACCTAGGATTAAAGGCAGGTGCCACTAAGCCAAGCCTGGGAATAGAACCCAGGTCTTCAGGTACACTAGGCAAGGACACTATCAACTGAGCCACAGCCTCAATGAGCCCACCTTAATATACATTAAATATGTGACCAGAATCTAAATTTTAAATTTATATCATACTGAAAATATGAAATTATAACAAGGTGGGCATTATTTATAGTTCCCTAAAAGGAGAACTTAATTTCATCTTTGCCCTAATAGTTCCCAAGTAAGCATTTGCTTCATAACCAGTAGAGGATTTTAGTTTCTTTTTTAATTCAGATGTAAGGGATTTTATCATAAATATTTTCATTGGGGCATTCCATGTGCATTTTAAAACTCTAAATATTTCATAATTGAAATATTTGAAAATTACCAAGGTTTGAAAAATAGCTTTCCTCTCTCCAGTTTAGGGGGTCAGGAAACTAAGGCTGGATTAAACTTAACCCAGCACCCACATATTTTTAACAGAAAGTTTTATTAGAATGTAGATACGCTATTCTTTTGTGTATGGGGTAGGACTGTTTTATACTGAATAATTGTGCACTTTACTATGTGGTCCTTCATAAAGAATGCAGTGGAACCCTACTCTTGTCTGGTTGATAACTAAGTTACAGAGTCATGTTGCTCGTGACAGGAACTAAGTAGGACAACGTGATCATTATTAGTGAACACAGCCATCAGCTGAGTTAAATTCTTCACATCAGAAAGATCTTTAAATACAAGCACGTCAAACAGGTTCACTTTTCCTGAGTTATGCTGACACCTACTGGTGGCAGTGTGAAATCACAGACGCATAAGCAAATCATTGACCCTAAAACCACTGATCAACGGTTAATCAATTGTTAACCAATTCCCCTAATGAGAGTCACACATCTGGCCTTTTTAGTGCGGGATTTAAGAAGCTAAAGTTAATTTGGTGGGAATAAGAAGGACTAAGCAAAATGAAAGGGAAAGTCAGTAATTTTAACGAGAACTATAATACATTGGCCTCTATGAAGTTCCGTTCTCTTCCAAGATTCAAGGAGGTACTTCCTATAGATATGTCACTCCAACGTGCACTATTTCCTATAGGACATTATGGACATTGTGACATTATGTCTACCTCTAAAGCACAATGTTGCTGATAATGTCAAAATTACACAAGCATTCCATATTGTCAGAAGTCGAGAAAGATTTAGGAATCCCTACGCTGGTAGACACAGACAAAGAAACTTACCGAAGGGACCTGTGCATATGTTGGCAGTAAGGAAACCATTGATTTTCATCCCTAACTGCCGATTAAAATGCTCTGTGGGACTTTGAAAATATCATGACGGCCAGACCCTGGCCCTTGGAGCTGTCAATCTAATTGATCTGGGATGAGGCCCAGACAGTAGTCTTGATTTTTCTTTCAAGTCCTCCAAATAACTTTAACGTGCAGCAAAGCTAAGATTCTTCCTTCCCAGCAGCGCCTCTCAAACACTAATGTGCTTAATGAGAGGGAGGCGCTGTTTCTACCTGTATATTGGAATGGGCAGCTTGGTGCTGGCATCTGAGATGCTTGGTCCCTACGAATCTGCAAGCTGGTGAGATCTGGGGACCACCTTACTTGAGGTAGGAAGGAGGCAGACCATTCTTGGCCACAATTTTTACGCCATCTTGGAAGTTCTGAGATTTTAAAGTGTCTAAATATCACCTTGGAGTTAATGAGGCATGTAAATGTGAAGGTCTCAGAAACTGAAATTCATTCTATCCAATTTTGGGTGTGTAATGTATACGTGGGGCTCATGCATGTATTCTTGGGTTTTTTTTAAATTTTTTTATTTATTCAATTGTGCATGTGCACGTGTGTATGTATGTGTGTGTGTGTGTGTGTGTGTGTGTGTAGAACCACAGGCGAATTCGGGAACCACCATGGGCGCCTCCACCTCCTTGTTTACTCTGTCCAGGGATTCACAGGCTCCGCCCTACCAGGACCAGAAACACAGGCCACTCCTGCTTCCGCCCGGTGTCTATACATGGGATCTAGGATCCGAACTCAGGACCTTCTGCCTGCAAGGCAGAGGCTTAACCCCTGAGCCACCTCTCCAGCCCCGTATTCTTGTTTATATGTGTATGAATACATGTGTTTGTGCATGTGCATGTGAAGATCCAAAGTTGATAGTTTTCAGTTGTTCACCATTTTTATTACTAAGGCAGGTTCTCTGCATTGGGTCTAGAGCTCACCAATAGACTAGGGTAGCTAGCCAGCTTGCCCTGGGGAACTCCTGTCTTTTCTTCCCTGATACTAGGATTACAAATGACCACTCACTGTACCCAAAAGACTTACTATAGCTCCATTTTTTCCTTCCTTCATTCCTTCCTTCCATCCTTCCTTTCTTCTTTCTTTCCTTCTTTTGTCTTTCTGAGGCAGCCTCACACTGCTCAGACTGGCTTATAACCCATAACAAACTTCCTGCCTCCGCTTCCTGAGGGCTGGGATAACAGGCATCGGCTACCATGCCCAGTCGTCTCAAGTAATGTTGAGGTTCACAGCCTGAGAGTCTGATACACGGGGGACGTGCACAAGCCATGGTTTCAAAGGGGGCAGCACCTCTGTTCATTAATTGAACAACTTCTCAAATCAAATGCTGAGGTTCACAGCCTGAGAAGCAGGCACACACTGGACATTGGCAAATCATGCTTTCAAAGAGACAGCAGCTCTGTTTACTAATTTTACAACTTCTCAGATCAAATGCTAGGAAATATTTTTCTTATCCCAGGTATGAGAGCAAATTACCTCTTGCTTTAACCCCATATCAATTTTATTATATCTCATGACTTTTCTGACCAAGGAGATTTGAGCAAAGGTTGCTAAGTGACTCTGTTCTCCATAGGATAGACTGAGGCCACTGAGCATCCAGGAAGCGAGCGAGCTACTGTGCTTTTGGGAACATGGCTGGAAGTCTGGACCCAGCTGTGGCTGTCACCTGTGCATGAACACTCCAGTGTGCCAGTCATAGTGTACAGGTTCCCTGAAAGTTCTGGGACACTGTAAGTGAAGCTGCTCTGCTCTCAGGGACTGGGCTCAGAAGCTGTCACAGTGTCATTTCTGCCACACATAGTCTATTGGTCAAAGGGACGCCCAGACTCAAAACCAACTTCCTGGACATGTAACCCCATAAGGACACCCACACACAGCCCGGCAGAAACCCCACTCAAAGAGCTGCACTCCTGGGTCAACACTCTGAATTTATGTGTGATTTTTAAACACGATGGTTATATTTCCCTTTTGCACTTGCTTCCTCAAATCTAACCCATCCCAGTCATCAACTGTGCTTTCAGTGGGAGAAGTGTAAAATCTGCTCGTAGCTTTCACGATTATGGTGGTATGTATTTGTAATCCAAGCACACAGAAGCCTGAGGTAGAGGAGTGTAAAATTAAGAAGTCTGGTCTGGGCTACACATACTTACCCACTCATGTGGCTGTCTTTAATTAGCCAAAGTCCACCTCCTGGGGACTTCAATCCTTGTTACATCTCCATGATCAAAGTTACACTTGTAAAAAGCGGAGTGAGCTACGTAGGTAATTGTCTTTAGCATAAAGAACAAAAGCAGACCAGGAAATCAGAAGTTGAACTATATTCTGCCATGTTTTAGGATTAAGACACAAGTTGAAAACCTGCCACACTATTGGAGTGAGTCTCTTTTCTAGCACCTTACACAAAACAGCCTTTGGGCTCACTGACTCAGCTTTTTTGTTTTGACCACTTTAATGAGGACCAATGGTCACCCAAGGTCAATGTTCATGCTGAATAAAAACATAAGGGACTTGGTGAGAAAGACAGAAGGCCGTCCCTATAGTGCTATGACTGCTCCGGATCTCAGCAAACCTGGATTTATGTTTCCAGAAGTGGAAAAGTTCGTTTAAAGGTGTTTAAGGATGGCGTTCACAACTGGTCTCTGTGAGAACTGGACTGTAATGGATCTGTTTAGACCATCAGTTGTAGGAGACTGCATGCTCAGGAGACACTCAAGGGCCGTAATAGCATAAAATGGCATAGCCATAATAACCGTCAAAAATAGTAAGACCTTAACATCGATTTTTTAAAAAAATGATGAATATTAGATACTTTACTCACGGCTGTGACGAAACACTTGGCAAAAAGCACGTTAGGGGAGGAAAGGTTTATTTTGGTTCATAGTTTAGGGTACAGCTCATCGCGATGGGGAGGAAGTGGTGGCCAGATTGCGAGAAGGCTGGTCACACCATGTCTGCAGTCGGAAAGTAGGTAATAAATGCTGGCACTCCACACTGTGAAACTGATGCCACCACATTCAAAGCGGGTCTTTCTCCTTAAAACTCTCGGGAAACACCCTCACAGACATGCGGGGGAGGCTGTCTCCTAGGCGATTCCGAATCCCATCAGGTTAATCACGAGGATTAACCAACAAGAAGGTGCGTGCACGCCACCGCCTCTAGAAAAGGACCACGGCCGAGCCCGAAACTGCAGCAGCGGGGCAGAAGCGGCTTGGGAGGTGGGACTCCGGCCCGGATCTCGGTGTTACCTGCCGGCATCCAGCAGCCTCGGTTTAGAGGGAAGCCGGAGCAAGCTGCCTTCTTGCTGGGCGGCCCCGGACAGCCTAGGGTGGGTCCCTCCGGGATGCCGCGCCTCAACCCCGCCCCGTACCTCCGTTCTGGCTGCCACGCTCCCTCTTTTACTCCTGCCCTGGCCCCATCCATCCCACTGTCCCTCCGGTAAACCCCGCAATCTCCCTGCCCCGGGAGATCGCCGCACCCATCCTCGGCGCGACATTCCTGCCTATTTAGTCCTCAACACGCTCCGCCCAGTTCTGTGGCCCCGCCCACTCCGGCGCTGTGCCCCGCCCCCGTTCTCCGACTCGTTCTTGTCTAGTCCGCCCGCTCCCGGGCCTTTCCCCGTCTCTCTGCAGCGTCCAGCCCTCTGGCTCGTCCTGCCCCGCCCCTCTCGTCAGACGCCCACCCCTGTCTTGCTGGGTCTGGCCCCTCTCGCTGGGTTGCCCTGATCGCCCGGTCCTCCGGCACCGGCCTCTCGCGGTGCCGTTCCGCTCTCCGACCACGCCCCCTCACCAGGCCTCGCCCCTCCCACTACCCAGCTCTGGCCGCCGGTCACGCCCCCTCGTCAGGCTCCGCCCCCTGCCTTCGCGGCCTTGTGTTCGTCGGGCCGCCTTCCCACCCAGCCCGGCGCGTTCCACCCCGGGCCGGCCCCGCCCCCGCCGGCCGGACCCGCCCCCGCCGGCCGGACCCGCCCCCGCCGGCCGGACCCGCCCCCGCCGGCCGGCCCCGCCCCTCGGCACCCAGAGGCCGCCCGCCAGGTCACCCGTGCACATCATGGGGACCGCCTCGTCGCTCGTGAGCCCCGGGGGCGGGATGGTGATCGAGGACACGTACGGGGCCGGGGGCGGCGAGGCCTGCGAGATCCCGGTGGAGGTGAAGCCCAAGGCCCGCCTGCTGCGGAGCTCGTTCCGCCGGGGCGCGGCGGCGGGGCCCGGGCCGGGATCGCTGGCCCGCGTGGCGGGCGGCGGCGGGCTGCTGGGCGCCAGCTTCAAGTCCACCGGCTCGTCGGTGCCGGAGCTGGAGTACGCGGCGGCCGAGTACGAGCGGCTCAAGAAGGAGTACGACATCTTCCGGGTCAGCAAGAACCAAGAGTTGCTGTCCATGGCCCGCCGCGAGGCCAAGCTGGACACCGAGAACAAGCGGCTGCGAGCCGAGCTGCAGGTAACGCCGGGCGCCGGCGCGCTCGGGAGCGGGAGACATCGGGGAAACTGAGGCCGGGCAGCCCGCCCGCGCCCCGCAGCCTCCTGGTCGCTCTGCCAGGCCGACCCGGGAGCCTCCCCCTGCCCATCCTTCCCTTCTACAAACTGTTTTCAAAGTTGCATAGAAACTGCTGCATGTTTTCTATGAGTCTAAACCGATTATCAACTCCTTTCCCTGTTTTCGGTTTCTGGATCATTCATTCAGACACCTTACAGCAGTTAATCCATCTTATCCCAGGAGCGGCCTGAGAAGGCCACACACAAGGTGTGATTTTGGTGACATCACTGAAGAAACCCAACAAACATATTACAGGAGGGTTTCCTGCCGCCCCCTGCCAAGTTTAAGGTCCCTCAAAGCTGAGGTTCATGGTGACATGAGCTCCTTGGTGACATTCCACAGCTGCAGGGTGTTAATGGACCTCACTGGATTTTCCGCAGAAGCTTCTGATTACCACCTTTCAACTACCTCGGTTGAAAACTTCCCCTGCATCTTTTCTAACCCCCCTAGTCAGTTGGTCTCAACCCCCTGGGCAGCTGTTACCAAATGGTCTCTGTAAGACAGATCACACTAATCCATCCGGATACATCAAACATCTGAGAGCAAAATTCTGGAAGTTTAAAAGTCAGTGCACTATTTCCAAGAAAAGATGTTCATTTCAATCAAAAACTTAAAACTTTCTGCACATATGTGCACGCCTGTTGAGGGGTGTATATGGTGAGTGTATATATGTACAAGTTCTTTTGCCCATATAGAGCCATGTGGAAGCCAGTTTGAGGTTGAGTGTCTTCTTCTATTGCTTCTCCACCTTAATTTTTGAGGCTCTCCCTGTGAACCCGAAGCTCACTGCTCAGCTAGGCTGGCTTGCCACTGGGTTGGTCTCCCAGCACTGAACTTCCAGATGTGTACCACCATATCAACTTATGTGGGTGCTGGGAATCCAAACTCAGATCCCCATTCTTGCTCAGCAACCCTGTAACCACTGAGCCAAATTCTCAGCCCCAAAAGGTATCAGTTGAAGAGTCTGTGTGTTATGATTCAAACATGTTTACACTTTGCCCCCATTGTTCATGAATAAAAATGGCAGCACACACATGCTTGATGATTGATAGAATAGATTATCCAAATTCAATAACTTGGAACATAAATGTAAACTTTGGGTTCATGGATAACAAGGCAAATTATTCCAGGCACTTCAGAAAACTTACCAGAAGATACTTCGGGAAAAAGAAAGTGCTTTGGAAGCAAAATACCAAGCAATGGAGAGAGCAGCTACATTTGAACATGACAGAGATAAAGTTAAAAGGCAATTCAAGGTAAATTCCTTCTAGATCCACCCCTCCAAAGTGACAAACAAGAAAAACAGTATTTTAAAGTTCATCTAATACTGTGATGAACAGAGATAAATCAAGTAAAATCATCTTAGAACAGGTCTAAAGCTGGGGAAGAATACATTTTATAGTTTTGAATTGGACATCGTTAAGTTGATACAGAGATGTGAAAGTCAGCATTTTAGTTGCGATTTTGAAAATTAAAAGGGAAGCGTTGTTACATGAGGGACAGCGTTTGGAAATGCTTGGGAGGTGTCTTGGTGTCGTGTCAACATTGTTGATATGAATTCATAACCCAAATGGTTCAGGGAAATAGGAGAATTTATTGTTGCTCACGAGTCTCTAGATTACAGTCCATTTTGGTGGCAGGAAATTTCATCCCAGCACCAGGAGCTGAGGGAACTGGCCTCCTCATATCTACAGGAAAAGTCAAGGAGAGAGACAAATGGGAGAACATTACTATATTTGATATGGGGAAAGCAGTTTTGCTAACCATCACACAAGACACATCTACCTGCTAGAATTCCAGTGAGTTCCATTTGCAGAAGAGTAAGGTGAGGGTCCTGAGGTGTTTACCCTGGGAGAAGAGAGACCTCACAAATGAAAAGCTTTGATCCATGGAAAGTTGCCGGCACAACTTTTTGATGATGCAAAAAAACAGTCTCCAAATTAAATTTCTCCTTCTTAAAGATTTTCAGGGAGACCAAAGAAAATGAAATTCAGGACTTACTGAGGGCCAAGCGAGAGCTGGAGAGCAAGCTCCAGAGGCTGCAGGCTCAGGGCATCCAAGTGTTTGACCCTGGGGAATCTGACTCAGACGACACCTGCACAGATGTTACTGGTAAATTGATTTCATGTTTCTGGTAGCTTAAGATGCCGACACAACTGGGGTGGTAGGCAGAGCCAATTGCCAATCCTGCGGCACTGCTTCGACTTACCTGTCAAAGCAAGGTTGTTGCTGGCAGGGCTCTGACACACTGTGCGTCTCTCTGGGCTGGTAGGACTTGTCCTAGGCTAGAAGGATGGGGTCCCCCTGCCATCCGGCTCTGCTGACCCTAGCTCATAGCCGATCTCTCTCCAGTCTAAGATAACTGTCCCCCAGGTCCCTACCATACAGGTCATGTCTGTATTTTAGCCAAGGTGACAGCGAGAAGGGGAGTGGACTGGTTACTTCCTCATTGCTGTCACAATATGCCTGAGAAGGAGCAGCTTAAAGGAGGGAAGGTTTATTTCGATTACAGTTTGGGGGAAAGGGGATAGTCAGTCCATCATGGCGAGGAAGTCATGGCGGCAGGAGCATAAGGTCCCATTGCGTCCATCCCTGCTCGGAAAGCAGAAAGCAAAGTCTGGCAGTGTCGACTGCTTTCTTCTTTCTGTGTAGCAAAAGCCCCCCCCCCGCACCCCTTCCTCCCCCTCCGCACCCCTTACTCCCTCCCCCCCACACCCCTCCCCCCGCACCCCTTCCTCCCTCCCCCCGCACCCCTTCCCCCCCCCCGCACTCCTTCCTCCCTCCCCCCGCACCCCTTCCCCCCCCCCGCACCCCTTCCTCCCTCCCCGCGGCCTGGGGCTGCCCACATTCTGCGTGTGTCCTTCCACTCTCGTCTAATCTAAGTAGTCTCTCACACACCGTCCGTGATTTTCCATGCTGTTGGGCTGAATCGAGATTGGCCATCACAGAGAGACACCTTGCCTTTCCTGAAGGCACAAGCTGAAAGATCCGCAGATCACCTCTGCTCAGATCCCATCGGCCAGAGCCACACCTAGGAAGATCAGAAAGTATGTTCATAGTCAGGCAAATGCGTGCCTTTCTAAAATGCGGTCTGCTACTACAGAAAGGAGAGAGTGTGAATTTGGAAGTTAGTATTCTCTAAAAATCATTTGCCATATATGGATGTATTCTGTACACTGATTATTTAGAATTATATCTCACTAAGTAACAACATTTCCAGTGTTGTTTCGTGAGCTATTGAAGAGCTTTTGTTTTATAATGCAGCATAAAGCATTTTTCTAGCAATAAAGGAGAAGCCTTTAAAGCATTCTCCATGCTTCAAGAAAAGATTAACAAAGCATGATTAATGCCAGATAAAGGAAAAGATTCTAACTCTAAAGGGAAAATGCAGTATCTGTCCTACTTATAAGGGATGGTAATTGTATTTTTTTCAAACCAATGCATTTTAGGATGAAATATGGTAACTGGCAGTTCTTTATTAATGTTCATTTTAGTTCCATTAGAATGTGATCAACATCCTGGGACTTTTATTATTATTGACTCTTGAGAAAAAGATGAAGTGGTGCTGACCAGCTGGGAGCAGCTGAGGAGGTGCCTCGTGCCCCACATGGGTCTTGTGACTGCTCGGGTGCTGGCATTGCCAACGGACAGTGTCTCAGAGCTATTGGAATAGTCTTGGCAGGTTAACATGAGCCAGTTAACCTCCCCTTCTAGGTCTCTCTTCATCATTGATTGATGTAACCTGAAGAAGGAATATTTGGAGGGAATGTCGCCCCTTTGAGAATCAAAGAGCTGCACAGAGATCTGTTTTGCCAGCGATCCCAGTCAGTTAACTCATAGTTACGGTGCATGTAGTTACTCTAGCAGAGATGATTTATTAGAATGTCACCACTGTGATTATTCAGAGCTGTTGATGCAGACATGAATTTTCTTGCTCTGCAAGTTGAAGACATACTTTCTGTGTGGAAAGCTTGCATTCTGGTGAATTACAAACATTAATTATTTAATTATTAGTGCCCTATTAATAGTCTGCCATTGATGTTCAGATTTTAATTGATATCTAAGGTTACCATTAAAAGTGCTTTCATTCTTTAGGCTTTTGTGTGACATTTTGGAACTGCCCGATTGTGCTTCATCGTTCCCCTCTTTAATCCCTTCTTTGAATTAGGGATGATAGACAGGTTTGTGTTAACCAGAGGGTTAGAGCTTCGTCAAATCTATGGCAAAACCATGGTTTGAAAGTTAATTGCACTTGTGATGTTGTAGTGTATTCCAGCACTACACTCATGTTTGGTGTGTGTGTGGTGAGTTTTAAATCTTCTGTCACTTGGTTTTCACGTGACATCAATCCCTCACCCTGACAGCTGCTGGGACCCAGTGTGAGTACTGGGCGGGCGGAGCCCTGGGCAGCGAGGCCTCCATGGGCAGCATGATGCAGCTGCAGCAGTCCTGCCGAGGCCCCGAGTTCGCCCACAGCTCTATCGACGTGGAAGGACCCTTCGCAAACATCAACCGAGGTGACGCATGCCGTTTCTCTAGGACTGTTCTTGTCCTGGGATCTGCTGCTAGAGAATGCCAGGCAGCAGAGCCTGGCATTCCTGTGGCGGGCACCTACCGTGGGAAGCTAGCACACGTTGTGACCGAATGGGTGGGACTGAAGTCACATCCTTCAGCTTCGGTCAGGTGGTACCGTAGCCACGCATCCTCCACATTCCAGCACTTGCTGTGAACTCCGGGGTGCCGTCACTGAGCTGCAGGTGGGCCGAGAATCAGTTTGCTTTAGCTTAGTCTTCCTCTCCACTTGGCAGCAGTGGGATAAGAGCCTGCCGTGAAGCAGAATGCCCGGAGAGACTGTGTTCACATCATATGATGTGAGATCCACTCAGAACGTCAGTATCACAGTGGACCTAAGATGCTACAAGTAGCTCTCCTCCTCTCAAAAGAGTAAAGTTCCAGGAGAACGACAAAATCGTTTTGAAATTGTGCTCTTTGAATTAGCCAAATAGCTGTCGAATCAGCCATTCTCCCTAAAGAGCACGAAACATGTTGGAGTAATGACATTCTTACACTTTCTCTTGCCTCGGCGTGTCAGGCATTGAGGGACTGGTGGTTCGATGGAGTTAACAAGTGAAGGGGTAAAAGGAGCCTTCATCCTGGAAGTGCAGGCTCTCCCTCAGTAGCTTCCATCAAATGGACCCAAAACCACAGGTACTGGGAAACCAGTGAACCCCTGGGGAAGACCACCACTGGCAGGGGAGAACTCGAGGCTAGAACACTGCTTCCAATAACTTGATCAATAATAACATGTGAAATAAGATTCTCATACATATGCCTGTTAGATTTTTTTTAGCCTTTTTTTAAAAATCATTTTGTCAAACATGGTTTGGCCAGCTTTTCATGAATTTGTGGGAATTTTGTTTTCAGATGACTGGGACATTGCTGTAGCGAGTTTATTACAGGTTACCCCTTTATTGTCGCCTTCTCTGTGGAGTAACACGGTCAGATGTTACCTCATCTACACAGACGAAACACAGAAGGAAATGGAGCTTTTCCTCAAGGTAAGGATATTGGCAGATTCTGGGTCTTTTACTTGAAGGAGTAAGTTAATAACTGGGTATAGTAGTAGCACTTGGAAGGCAGAGACAGGAGAATTGCCATGTGTGTGAGGCCATCCTGGGCTACACAGTGAATTCCAGGGCAGCTTGAGCTACAGGGCATGACCCTGTCTCTAACAAACAAGCAAAATAACAAATTAATACTGCATCCTGTTCAGAAGACTTCTACAGCCAAAGTCAGGAGTTTGCTCCCTATGAGACTATCCACGTTAGAGGACAGAAAGTGTCTTGGGCTTTTCTTAAGACAAAATACTGTTCAGTATAAATGCTGTATGTAAAGTATAAGTGGTGTATGTAAAGACAGATGTGTGTGAAGGCCATGTGTTGTCGTCTTTACTTTCTGGAAGAACTTCATAGGACAGGTGCTAAGACAGTAAGATAAGATTCTGACTAGTGGGGTTTAGCTTTGAATTTGAACTTAATGCATTAGAATCCTGTAGGTTTTTAGTATTTCATTACATATTGTTCACGGTGTTTAAGATCAGGCCCAGTTACATCTGCCATTGCTGTCCTTGAGTCTGTTCCAAATGATAACAAAACTTACCCCATGGCATTTCTAAGCAGTCTATGGAGTTATGCTAAAGTAGGGTGGACTGTAGCCAGGCCACATCTAGCCTGGTTTTATATGGCCGAGAGTTAACATTGGTTTTCAAATGTTAAATTACTAGAAGAAAGAAACTGAAGACCATTTCATGATGTGAAAAATTACATGAAATCCAAACTTTATGCCTGCAAATAAAGTGTGATTGAAATGTTCTATGCCTTTTCCATGGATATATGTGTCATGTAAGGCTGAACTACAAGGACCTTTCAGTGACAGAGTAAATGGGGACAGAAACCAAATAGATCTAAAAGATTCTTACTAAAACAGGCAGCTTGTTAAGCAATTATTTTTGTAAAAATACTTGCCATCATAGAATATTAACCTTTCAAAAGAAAGATAATCCAGGTGGATTTTAAATTAGCCTTCCTGCCCAAGGCAAAATATGCCATATTAATATCCTACATGGGCTTTAATAAATTTGAGCTTTTCCTCTTGATATTACTCATATTGGGGTAGATGATAAAATATTTTAAAGTTAAAAAGCTTCTATGCGATAATTACTGATTACTTTTAAGGACTTTTGGAGGGTGTTAAACTAAATGTTGGGAATTATTAAACAATCATGATTTAATAATGCAATTTATTGTAAGCCAATGTTTTTTCTCCAATAAGATTTTAATTTTTTAATGGTCCTAGGAACCAAATCCAGGGCCCTTTACATGCTAGGCAAGTCCTCTACCATGGGAACTATATTCCTAGCCTAAAGCAGCATCTTTTTAAGATGAAGGCAGAGTTTATTACAGGAGAGAAAGAACAGAATTCATGGATTCAGGGGAGAACTCATGGACTCCAGGCATGGAATCCATGAGAGGCAAGGAGCTGGAAAAGAACTCAGAGACTCAGATGTGGAGTACCATGAGGGGCAGGTATATGTGTACATTTAGGTAAGCCCAGGAAGGCTTTTCCCTATTGGTTAGCTCCAGTTTCTGCAAACCTGATTGGAGTTTTTGGTCCTCTACATCTCATTGGTCTGTTCACCTTGGGACCCAACGTAGTTGATCTTGTGGCTTTTTCTTCTGAGGGACTTAGTTTATCCGCTTTGGAGAACTCATCTCCATATCCTTTCATAAGCAAGGGGTTGGGGGAAGCTGACCACCTTATCTCTGTGGAGGACTGGAGTCAGTTCCTCCCTGTCAATAGGGGGGTGTTCCTTCAGGGTAACCCCAGCAATGGAGGATGGCTTTCCAAGACCTTCAGGGACCATCCCAGAATGGCTACTCTACATTTGCCTAATTCCCTCCTTAATTTTTATGAGGACTTGACTCTGTTCAAGGAATGAGAGGCCACAGCCACTCTGGCCACTTCCTGTTATGTTGGAGTGAAGGAAGTGTGAGCAGCCAATGATCTTCATCTATGAAAGGCTGAGATGGTCCAGAGGTCCCCACATTTGAAGCTTTGTGGATGTTAATCCAAACATAAGAATTTAACTATTGTAATTTGGAAGGCAGATAGGATAAGCAAAAGGAGCTTAATAGTCTCACTGTGGGTATAAACAAGAGTTAGTAAAGAAAACCTGTTATCTTGTCTGGAATAGTCACTGCCTTTGTCTGGTGTAGAGCAAAGGGCAAGCAGGTAATCTGTATACTAAAGGAGAACTTTCTCCTCTGGCAGCTGTAAATCTGCATGGGCACATTCTAAGGCTTGTCCAAAAATATGTGGACTGCTCTCTCTGAATCCTTGGGCAGAACAATCCAAGTTAGCTCTCCTTTCCCTTCTTGGCTCTTGAAAGCAAAGAGATGTTGGCTTCCTGGGACCAAAGGAAAGCAAAAGAACATATACTTTAAATTTTAAGTTGTTGAAAGTACAAATCAGTCCTTCTCTAGTCTCTGATTACAGGAAACAATGTTTCCTGACATGGACAAGTCTTTTGGGTCTCAGCATTATCTTTGTTGGGGAGACTCTATAGCTCTACGCATGTTTTGGGACAAGGCCCATACTTGGGATGGAGCTTGTATTAAAACTTCCTGGGAATAGCCCGATTAACCATAACATGGATAACTATATAACGGCACTAAAATATTCCATGATGTCTAAACTTAGGACATTTGGCTATATAAACCAAGGAATATCTAAAGATCATGCCATTAAGTATATAAGAAACTTCAATAGTTACTATGTTAAACCCGTCATTCTTCTTATCCTAACAATTCTAGTTAAATCAGAGGTTGATAAAGGCCTAAGAAAGAAGTTTCAGTACTGAAAAATTGTGCTCCCTTGTCTATTAAACAAGGAACAAATTGGCTTCCCACTCACGTGTTAACCCAAGGTTCTCATGAGATGCTATATTGACTTGGCATTTGGGCTCTCTTTCGCTAGGTATCAGTGGCATATTTTTTTCCCATCCAAGGGAAGCTAAGAGCCTCGGGCCTTATCATAAATCAGCATATTTTTACAATGTATCTATAGTGTTCTCATATACCAAGGCAGAGGCTTTGTACCATACAGATCTATGGATCTATATTTTACATCCATAAAACAACAAAGCAAATTACTCATGATAAAAATAATAGCAAGAGGGCTGGGGAGATGGCTCAGCAGTTAAAATACTTGCTGCTTAAGCAAAAGAATTGGAGCTTAGATTCCCAAATTCCACATAAAAATGTCCACTGAGTGGAGTGGACTTCCTGTAAAACCAGCCCTGGAAAGTGCAACAGGAATTCCCAGAGCAAGCTGACTAGTTATGCTGTGGGTTTAACTAGAGACCCAGGTTCAAAAAATATAGAGAGTAAGAGCAACTGAAGATGATTCCTGATATTAACCTTCAGCCTCAACATGAACTTTCACTCACAGAAACACGTGCCTGCACACAAGCATGCACCCACCCACTCACCTACAGCCACATATACACACATACAGATGAAAGAGTAAGAAATTCCCAGGCAGAATAGCCCAGTGCTGTCTCCTGTTGTGTGATTAGGAGCTCTAAATGGCCATGTTGTTAACTTACTACTATTTTTTTTTTTTTTTTTTGGTTTTAGAGAGTAATTTTCTTTTTCTCTTTAAGATTTTCTTTAACAAGTGACTATCTTTAAATTATATTATGTGACCTATTCTAAAACATGCTTTCTAACCAGTATACATCCCATTACATCTCTAGTTAAATACATCATTTTATGCATTTTATTTTTAGGATTATTCTCCTAAACTTAGAAGAATGTGTGAGACCATGGGATATTTTTTCCATGCTGTTTATTTTCCGATAGATTTTGATAATCGACACTTTACCATAAGGAAGTGGGAAATTGAGAAGAGTTCTTTAGTTATTTTATTCGTTCACTCAACATTACCAAGGTAAGCTGAAAAGAGTCTATAATTTACTACAAGCATTAGCTGCAGTTGATTGAGATTATTAAATGAATTTCAAGGATAAGTTCTAATTGCATTCTTTTGTAACATCTTATGACACCTTTAATAACACAAGAAAAGGCAGAACAGGGGGCAGGGCCAGGGGCAGGCTTGGGAGCTGGACAGAGGGTAGGATGAGGCAAGACAGAGGCTAATTTAACTTGTATAATTGAACAGGGTTTATGAAATTTGATAAATTCTATAACTTAAATGAAAACTAAGTTTTA
Source organism: Typhlomys cinereus (assembly GCA_023101885.1). Lineage (NCBI taxonomy): Eukaryota > Metazoa > Chordata > Mammalia > Rodentia > Platacanthomyidae > Typhlomys > Typhlomys cinereus. The sequence goes on from JALPQD010000253.1 coordinate 3,052,894, forward strand.
TTTAGACTTAATAGATCATAGGCTTAACATTGTTAATATAAAGATCCATTAAATTAGCAATTGACAAACTGCAGTTGGGCACTGAGGCCAGTCAAGTGTTGGCTTTTGTAAATAAAGTTTTATTGGAACACAGGCATGTTCACTTATGCATTGTTTTGTAGGCATTGTTACATACTACAGCAGCAAATGGTTTATAAAACAGAATCCATATGTTCTACGTTACCTAAGATGCTTATTCTCTGACTTTTTACAGAAAAAGCTGGTGATCTCTGATTGTAACAGTCAACATTAAGTCTCATTGTTTTCTTTCTTTAGATATGAATGAGAGAGTTATGTAACTTAAATGTGACTCTAGTGCTTATGAATTTTTTTGGCCCAATGATATATATAGATAAAAGACAAAAACAGGTTTGGCGAGAGGTCCCTTTTTCCTTGATTGGTTCTTCTTTGATTGGGGACCAACTATGATTTTAACTGTACACAGAAATACGTGAGACCCTAAGTTTAACCATTTCCCTGAAGCATAATCCATCATTGTTCCTGAAGACTTTGCCTTGCAGTAGGCTAATGGCACAGATCTGGCATCTTCCAGCTACTCGGGAGACTGAGACAGGAGGATTTCAAGTTCAAGACCAACCCGGGCAACCTAGCAAGGCCCTGTCTCAAAATAAAAAATGAAGGGCTGGGTTTGTAGTTCGTTTGGAAGAAGATGTGCCAAGCTTACATGAGGCTGTAGCCTCATCCCCAGCACCACGTGCAACACGGTGTAGTGGCTCATGTTTGCAACACGAGAATTAAAGGGATAAAGACGAGAGTCAGAAGCTGAAGGTCATTCCTTGGTCACATGGAAAGTTAAAGGCCCACCCAAACTAGAGACCCAGATAAATAAGTGGAAAAAAAGAGGGGTGCTGAGAATCAGTTGAGTCAGGCAGGGAAGGAAGAGCATGGGTCACAGAGTGGCGAGATGGCAGACTAGACTTCCCCAGCATGCCTCAGGAGCTTCCAGCTGAGAGTGCCCAGTAAACTCTTCCTTCTCGCTTTCTTTCTCATTTCTCTGTCGGTTAAACTCTGATCAGCTGATGTTTGGGTAGTGTGTTATATATGTGGTAACATATCATCTGTTCTTTAATATCATCACTTCTTTAATTTGTATTTTTAACATTGTAAACATCTTGGTTTTTGTTCCTTACCTCAAAGGCATTGACTTGTTAATAAGATGCTATTCCTTATTTTATGATTTCTAGTTGATCTTTATCGTTTAAACTCACTTCCCCTAACTTTTATGTACTACTTGATTGTGTCCTTTTGGTTTTATAGTGTGTGGTTTTAAAACTGATCCCCGCACTAGTATTTGGATGGGCTCTGATACTCCAGACTCATGGTCAGAAATGACATAATGTAAAAATGTCTAGGATCAGTAGATTGGTTGGGACAGAAATAGCTAATAGTACATCATTGCTTTCTGTTTTATCTTCTAGATATATTTTAATTCAATTTGCGACTTCTGACTTAGGGACTAGATCTTTGAGGGTGATATACTGGTATTTTAACTTAGAAAATATATATTCAAATGTAATTTTGTTTTCTATTTCCTTGCAAAGTTCCCCAAGTCTCATCCATTATTTTGAGCCATGTTTACTATTTATGACATTTTTATGTTTAAAATAAATCATTTATAAAAGCCTTACAGCTTAATGCAATACAGTACGTAACTGCACTCCTTGAGGAACGTGCTGTATTTTAGAACGGTACTGTGGAATCGCCATTTTTGAAAACCCCGCCTGCTGTGCGGTGGCATCCTCATCATGGGGGTACACTGATCGGAGCTAGGTGCTGGGTAAGCGCTGTCCTGGTGCAGTGCAGCTGCAAGAAGTGCTGATTCCCCATCTAGCCCGTTCCTGGAAGACTGTGAGGAAGCGCTGCTGAAGAACCCGGATGCAAAGCCACGGCTGATCTACCATCGCTCAGAGGCTGGGCAGGTCACTTCGGACTCTGTCCAGCAGCTGATGGGTCAGGTGTCTAGCCTGAGCCAAGCCAACAAAGCCAAGGTAAAGCCATGGGAGAGATGGAAAGGTGATCGTGGGAGAGGAAGGCAGTGTGGCTACTGCAGGGGAGAGAGGGTGGGCAGGAGAGACGCCCAGGTGGGTGGACCCTTCCTTCCCCAGGCTGTTTGAAGGACATAGGGAGTGAGGTAGCGCCGCTGGAATATGAGCAGACAGCGCTTGGTGTGGGTTTCTGTCATGATCTCTTAGTGCTGGGTGGAGAACAGGGCTGTGGGCAGGCAGGACATGGCCACAAGCAGGATGTGACACTGGCAAGATGACATGCTCCTCTTTACTGAGCAGTGGTCCACGCGCATCCTCATGTGACCCCTGACAGGGCACTTAACTTGCCTCAGATGCCTCTTCAGTGCACCAAATGCTTTGTTAGCCGCTCCCAAGTGTAGATGAATTAATGTATGTGAAGCCTTTCCTTCCCCTCCTCCCTCTTTCTCCTGCTGAGGGCCCTGTCCTCCGAGGGTGCTTGCTTGTTAACTGGTGCACTCTAATCCCACCAGATCATCAGTCACACAGGAGATCCTGCAGAGGGCGTGGACAGAATTTACGTTTGTGTGGAAAAGATTATTAAGCAGGTAAACATGTGCTTTCCTCAAAGTTCTCATCTACCATAGCTTAAAACCATGCTCCATCAAGTTAAATATTCCACCCAACGTTGTCTGTCCCTCTGACAGCAGGACCACCCACGATGGCAGCCCCAAGAGGGAGCCCTGTGGGGGGGACATCGGGGAGGCATGAGGGCAGGGGCCCCATGATAACGGGCCAGTGTTCTGCTGAAGTTGGTCATGTAGGGTGACGATGACATCAGCATTGGCATCTGTCACTCAGAGCCAGTGGACACTTCAGCCCTTGTGATGTGAAGAGGATGTACTCGAGGGAAATGCCAGTGAGTAAAGTTTTAAATGCGTGTATGTGTGTGTGTGCATGAAAGTATGTGTATGCATATGATTGTGTGAGTGAATGCGTGACTTGCACATGAGGGTGCATGAGTGTATGTGCGTGTGCATGTGAACAAATATGAACATGCATATGAATGGAGGACCCAGAGACAGTCTTGGGTGTCATCTTCAAGAACACCATCCGCGTCCTTGGAGACAGGTTCTCACTGGTCTGGAGCCCCCCAGTTAGGTTACACTGTCTGGCCAGTGTGTTCTAAGATGCCTCTGTCCCCCCTGCCAGCACTGAGATTACAAACAGATGCCAGCCATCATGCCTGGCATTTTTCTGTGGGCTCTGGATGGGCTTCTGTCCTCCTGCTTGTGCAGCAAGCAATTTGCCAATTGAGACATTTTCCCAGCCCCACCGGTAAGTGATTTTAATAACTGCACCAACATCTAAGTACACCATAAAAATTATTGAGATGGGGTTTCTTTGTATCAGATGCCTCATTGCTGTACCTTGTCTTTGTATTGGACTGTCCTTCAAGCAGACATGAGAAATACAGCTTGTTTCATTCTGCTAGATTCATCTTACTTACATAACTTGGTCCTAAAATCCGTCAGACAGCTGGCAGAGCAGAAGAGCTTGTGGCCACCTTTACACTGGAGAACTCATTGGCAGATACAATCCTAGTATTATGAAGCATTGCACAGAAAGCAAATCCCATCAGAGGAAAACATCCCTCCAGGTTACTTTTAATGAAGAGGTCTTTGTCGTTGTTGACTTAAATTATGCTATACCTTTATAAATATTAATTTCTTCTTACAGGGCTGTGTAAAACCCTTGGTCTGTCTGTACTTTCCTCTATGGTGAAGCGTCCTCGGGCCTGTGCCAGCCGTGCCGCAGGCCTCTGCTTCCTTCATCCTCACAGGCGTCTTCTTTGTATTTAGGACATACTGGGCTTGGAGAGCACAGACCCAGAGTCGAAGGATTTGGTCAGTGAAGAGTCTATTCCAGAAGAAGATGATTTTGGGGATGTCCTGTGTGACATACACGACGAACAGGAGCAAATGGAAACTTTTCACCAGGCTTCAAGCTCAGCCCATGAGTTGGGATTCGAGAAAGTAAGCTTCCGGACAAAGATGAGTCGCTTGGCTGGGGAGATGGTTCAGCTAGATTGGTTCCGGCTGTACATGTGAGGACCTGAGCTCAGAACCCCAGCACCCCCATAAAAAGTCTAGTGTCGCCAGATCACATCGACAACTGAATGCTGGGTGGGAGGGGCCACTGATCAGCCAGTCTAGCCGATCGGTGAACTCCAGGTTCAGTGGGAGACACTGTCTCAAAAAATAAGTTGGAGAGTGCTGGAAAAACACACCTGCCACCATCAACCTGTGACTCCACAGGCATGCACGTGCGTGCACACACACACACACGCACGTACACATTGTACATAGACACATGCACTCACACAAAATTAAATAATAAAAGCTCAGCCACTGCTTTGGGCTCATCTTACAATCGTTCCTCATCCAATCATAGTCCAGGTTTCTGCTCCTGTAGATCTCTGCTCGCACCCTGGCTGGCTGTGTTGAGATGTGCTTAGGTTTGTGTCATGTGAAGGACATGTGACATTCAAATGTTCCTATGAGCACCAAGCATTTGTATAGATTGGAGATTTGTCAGCCTCGCATCCATGAAACCACTTCTACAGCTCTCTCAGACCGTGAGTAAGATGGCTCAGCACTGTCTGTGCGCTCCAGTTCTCAGAGGAATTAAAATGCCAAGCATTCAGGGCTGGAGAGGTGGCTCAGGGGTTAAGCCTCTGCCTTGCAGGCAGAAGGTCCTGAGTTCGGATCCCAGATCCCACGTATAGACGCCAGGCGGAAGCGGGGGCAGCCTGCGCTTCTGGTCCTGGTAGGGCGGAGCCTGTGAATCCCGGGGCAGAAGGAGGTGGAGGCGTCCATGGTGGTTCTCGAATTCATCCGTGGTTCTGCACACACACAGACACACACACACACACACGCACACACACACACACACACACACACACACGTGCGCACATAAACGCGCACATGCGCACAGTTGAAAAAATAATTTAAAAAAAAAGCCAAGCATTCAGAGGACAAAGTGCAAGAAGTGGGCTGTGCAGGCAAATCGATCTAATCAGCACCCCGACATATCTAAACAGATTAATAGAATGACAAGTACTAACGAATACACTTGATTTCAAGAATTCTTGCTAATATGAAACACTAACACACAAATTAGTTTTTGAGACACTGGCGTGAACAGTTGTATTTTCTAGAACCCATATGTAGACTGTTGATAGATTGGTTCCCTTCTAACCGGGTTTTAAGTCACAAGGCCAGTCTGAACTTGACCACTTTCTGTGTAAAAGGAGAGTAACTTACCTCCCTGACTTCATGGGTGATGTGGCAAGGGTGGACTGAACAGTACATGCCAAACAGAGGGTGCAGTGCCTGGCCCGGGGTTAGCATTGGCAGGAGCTGTTCAGCGAAGGAGGATTTGCTGCTGTTTGAAGAAACTGAACTTCACCATCAGATGTGGGCCTGGGTCTCCTGCTCAAGCTTTGTGCTGTTTAGCAAGAGGCCTCGCGTTGGGGACCATGGGTCTCCAAACAGGCTTTCTGTGGAACCAGGGTGCAGGTGTAGGATTTATGAGGTAGTAAATCAAAGGCCGCCTGCTGTCCCTTCGCAAGCATCGTTGCTGTGAGAATTATTTCCTGGGCAATTTATTCTGTGTCTAGACCTGACAAAAATCAAAAACCCCATCATGGAATCATTTCCTGTGGTTGTTGAGGAATTTTGCTGCCTTAAAGCTAATCCGAGGCCCACTCCAAACTGTTTATTGCACATTTGAATTGAACTTCACTGTCATTCAGATGTTAATAAATGCGACAACCAAGTGCCCGCTCTGGAACTCCGAGAGGCAGTGCGAATGAGCTCTTGCCTTTCTGAGCAAGCGCTGTTCACCCTGAACCCTGTTTTGTGCATCTGGGGGAAGCCCAAGAAATGAGGGTTCTAGGACTTTGCATAGAACTCGATTTCAGGTTCCCCTGAGCAGGCTGGGACATTGGGATCCCAGAAGAAACCTGCTTTTGTTTGGACCTGACGCCAGCCAGCCCCGGCTCTGGCGTTCATTCGTCCCATGAGGAAAATTAAAGTGCTTCTGGGACACTTTCTGGGGTTTAGGGACTTCAGCGTGACATGATGTCCTCCCTATAGCGTTTCAACAGAGATGGGGGTCTGTGCTGTCTTTAGCAGTGCCTTGGGACCCACTCGCTCATGCATGCATTCATTGAGAGTTCATGATGCTCATGAGGCTCTGTGGCAGAGGGACACGGAATGTCCTTCCCTGTGGCTCGCCTTTTTGGATACAGGGTCTCACTGAGTCTGGAGCCCACCGGTGTGGCTAGACAGGCTGGAAAGCCAGCCCCCATCCTCCTGTCCCTGCCCCCCCCCAGTGCTGGGATCACAGGCATTCGCCACTATCGCTAGCTGCTTGTGTGGGTGCTGGATGAAGCGCGGGTCCCCATGCTTGCACGGAAAGCCCTCCGCCTACAGAGCCACGTCCCAGCGCTCAGCACTGCATTGGAAACACACCCTAGTAATGCTGCTGCCCAGGCGCGGAGCGCGTCTTCTCGGTGCTTTCTCTAGTTTTCAGAAGAGGTCAGAGGTCCAGTATCCATGCTCTCAAGGCACATGCTTGCTCTCCATGAAATCTCACGTTCGTTTCTAGTACTATGGACGCCTGGATGACCTTGTGACGGCACCAGCCCCGATTCCACCCCTTCTGGTGTCTGGAGGACCTGGCTCCGGAAAGTCCCTTCTTCTGTCAAAGTGGTATGTTGCAGTGCAGTTAGGCCATTGGTGCGTGCGTGCGTGCGTGTGTGCTCCTGTGTGCATGTGTGCGTGTGTGTGTGCGCACGCGCGTGCTGTGTGGTTGTGTGTTGTGTGGTTGCTTAGTGTTTTCTCTCTTGAGACAGGATCTCACGTGCCCAGGTTACTCTCCAACTTACTATGTAGCTGAGGATGATTTTGAACTCCTGATCCTCCTGCCTCCACCTCTTCTAACAGTATTTTTTTTTAATGAAAGCAAATGTTTGTTTTACTAATGGCTGAAGTTAGTTAACATCAGTTGGTAATTAAAATGGATCCATGATTTTGTAAACTTTATTTTGAAGGTTCTGAAAATGGAGTAAAATCAGAAGTGTCCGTATTTGTTTCATGCTCCTAAGTGATCCCCAGAACCCATGTGGTGGTCTCAGGAAGCTGCTCTGCAATCCCAGCACCCAGAGGTGGAGCCAGCAGGACCCCTGGGACTTGCTGGCCATCCTCGCTCACTAATCATGCAGTGACTGACACGTAGGCCGCATGAAGCATCCGGTTCACAGGGGATTCTAGTTAGTCATGGAGCGTGAAGGCGCTTCGTCCATCTCATAAAACCCTCTTCCTTTCAGGATTCAGCTGCAGCAGAAGAATTTCCCCAACACACTGATCCTGTCTCATTTCGTGGGGAGGCCCCTGTCCACGAGCTCCGAGTCCTCCTTGATTATCAAGCGGCTGACTTTGAAGGTACAATGTGCGCTCTACTGAGCCATCAGACGTGTAGAGAGATTCAGAAGCTCTTGGGACTAAGATGGCAATTTCAGTAGGACAGGTAGAACATAACTACTTTGAAATCTGAAACTTTTTAGTAGAGGTGAGCCTTGAGCCTCTCTGCCTTGTGCAAGGCTAGTGCCTTTGTCACTGAGCTGTATCCCCAGCTATAATGGGAAACACTTTGAGCATGAACATGATAGCCCATGTAGAAAATTCCATGTCTGAACTCATGTAATAGATTACAGTTAAAATGCAGGCATACTTTGGATGGTTTAAAATCAGCTTTCGGCTCATGTAACAGGAAGAATGTATAAAATAAACCAATTTGTGTCTGCACTTCAGTCCCATTTCCAAGACAGCTCACTGTGCACATGCAAATAAATATTCCAAAATCCAAAAACATCTGAAATCTGAAATACCTCTGGAGTCAAGCATTGTACACACAGGACGCTCAGCCTGTGGCCAGTAGCTTGGGTTTTACAAGGTTAAAAATAACTGGTTGGTCCAACCAGGCTCTCTTGGGGAGTCAGTTTTAATTCAAGGACTGGGATGGAAAGATGCTCCGCCCTGACCACGTGGAGCATAGCCACTTCACAGGGCATGTGGTGTGGTCCTCTCCTTGCGGCCTCGTGGCATGTCGTGGTCCTCCCCTTGTCACCCTGCAGCTGATGCAACACTTCTGGGCGGTTTCTGCACTGACCCTGGATCCTGCCAAGCTTCTGGAAGAGTTCCCACGGTGGCTGGAAAAGCTCTCTGCTCGACATCAGGGGAGCATCATCATCATCATCGACTCCATAGACCGGGTTCAGGTACGTGTCATCATGATCATTGATTCCATAGTCCAGGTTCAAGTATGCATCACACTCTTAAACTCTTGGGCTCATTTCTTCTTCCCATTGCTGAATGAATACAGGACCCAAATAACCTTGGGGGAATCAGAGGTTTGTTCTAGCTTAGAAGTCTGTTATAGGGCTGCAGAGATGGCTCAGGGGTTAAGACTCTGCCTGGAAAGCATGATGTCCTGAGTTCAGATCCCAGATTCCACATAAAACAGCAGGCAGAATGGTGGCAGCCGGTACTTCCTGTCCTGGAAGGCAGGGCCTGGGAAAGTCCAGGGCAAAGCAAAGAGGAGGTAGTATAATCCAGGGTGATTCCCAAAGTCACCCTTGGGACACACAGTGCCTCTCTAATACACACACACACAGGTACACGCACACACACACAGACAGGCATGCACGCATGCATGCACATACACACACTTGCAAAAAATAATCTATTAAATATAGTTCATCTTGGCAAGAGAGTTCATACCAACATCAGGAGCCAAGAGAACTGAGCACATTATATCCACAGGAAGAACCGAGAGAGGGACGTACTTTCCAACTAGCCTCTCTGCCAATTTCTGACCAGCTGTCTTTCTTATGGCACTGGCCCAGGGAACGATCCCATACCCTACGGGCTGCGTCTTCCCACATCAGTTACATAGTCTCCTACAGGCTTCCCTGACTAACGTCTTCACAGGTGTACCGAAAGGCTCAGTTCTCAACTGTCAAGTTAACGCCTGTATCTAACTGATATAATCTCAAAGAACCCAGAATACCTGTAATGGCTACATCAAGCTCAGTTTTATCCTTTGAGGGGAGAAAATGGCTCTGTTCCTTTTATTTCTGTTTTATTTCTTGGGAAGAAGTATGTGAATAAATACACCAGCAGGTAGTAGCATCTTTTGGGAAAGATCAGGGAATATGAGTTTGGCGCAAGTGTTTCTTTTAACCTATTTTTAGGGTGTGGACATTCCCACAGGTAAACAGAGCTGGTATTTGGTGACAATAATATTTTGCCACCTGTTCTTTTCAAAACCTAAGATAATCACCCTGAGTAAATTTCCTCTTAGTACTTTAAAGAGAACTGGGGACCTATTTTGGGGTCGTTTTTGAAAAGTGGTCATGAGTAGGTTGACCTCTGCTTTCATGTCTTCAAGCAAGTTGAAAAACACATGAAGTGGCTGATCGACCCGCTGCCTGTGAACGTCAGAGTCATTGTGTCTGTGAACGTGGAGACGTGCCCCGCGGCCTGGAGGTAAGGGGCGGTCCTGTCAATCATGAGACGCCTTTGACGGGCAGCGGGAGAAGGGCTTGTGTTTTACACATAGGAGGCCCCAAGGATAGGAGATGGGGGGCACGCTCAAGGAAAGGGTCCCCTCTGTAGGAATGGAAGAGGGGGCAGTTGGATCTGGGATGTAAGGGGAAAGGAGAAAGGGAAAATGTCTCCTTATAATCTGACTCGAGAAATGGAAGCCAACTGTGACTTCATGAGAGGAAACGGGATGCACGGGCAAGGCAGGTCTGCAGGGAAGGATCAAGAATTCACTTGCTGGACGCATTCGAGTTTCCCTTTGCAGATCCAAGCAGTGGGTCTGTGCTGAGAACAGGATGGGAGGGAGCAGCCTAGGAATTACAGTGTAGACGCCTCTCACCTTAGAATCCGGGCCCACTCCGGCAGCCCTGGGAAGAATAGCATGGCCGCTGACTTCTACAGCTAATGCAGTTTCCCAACCTACTTTTCAACCCCATAAAAGCCTTTCTTTTCTCCCATCGTCCTTCCCATGAAGTTTTAATGCTGCACACACCACGGATCTGCGTTTATACCTCACATGTAAGAGTGATGTTTTCCTCACCTCCAAGAAATGGCTTTTGCTACCACATTGAGAGTGTGTGCTGTTGTAACTAAATTTCATTTGCACCATAAGTACTTGTGAGCAAAGAGTGTCTTGTACTGCTCTTTAGTACTTACACCTGTGTGTAGTTTCACTGAGAGTGCAGGGTGGAGCTGTAAACACTATAGTCCGGCTCTCTATGCTGTTTATGACACTCTTGTGAGCGTTGGTGAAAGCAGTGATTTGCATGTTAGAATGAATTAAATAAATACTTAATGTGGTTGATCATTGGTTTTGGTCGGTTTATAAAGGAAATATAAAAATTAAGTACCGTGATAGGTTTCAGCCCTTGTCGCACTCTTAGAATTTCCTCTTTCTTCTCTTTGAACAAAAGGTTGTGGCCTACGCTGCACCTCGATCCTTTAAACCCCACAGATGCGATGTCGATTATAGTCGCAGAATGTCACTCTGCAAACATCACGTTGAATAAAGAGCAGGTGAGTGTTCTCCATCGCGATGCTGTCTTGCCGACTGCCGGCTACCCTGTGAAATGCAAAAGACCGAAAAATCACTTTTAGGAATCTGTTTTTAGGAGGAAACTATAATTGGCTATTTTGATAAATTTATTTCATTTTTTAAAATTATTTGTGTGCACATATGCATGTGCATATGTGCACGTGCCTGTGTGTAGTGTGCAGTGTGCCTGTTTATGCACGTGTGGAGGCCAGAGATCCAGGTTTTGCATTCTCTGTTACTGTCCACCTTATTTTTCGGGACAAGGTCTCTCACTGGCTAGGCTGGCTGACTAATAAGCTCTGGGGATCTGGCTATCTTCCTCCCCCCCTTTCCCCACCTGGATCTTACATAGTTTCTGGGGATCCAAGCTCAGGTCTTCATGTTTGTACAGCTAATACTCACTGAGCCCTAGTACTCATTTAATTTGTTGTTGTTTTAGTGTGTATGTGTGTGTTGTGCGTGAGGGCACACATGTGACATAGCACACACATGGAGGAGTGAGTTCTGCCCGGTGGGGATTGGACTCATTTTCCTATTATCTGCATCTACCTTGGGGAGCCAGAAGGCTGGCCACCCCTAGGGACCCCACTAGTGTCACTGATGAGGTCTCAGACAGTGTCGTTCCCCCAGGATCTCTGTGGGTTCAGCAGCCATGGCTACTGGATTCCACAGTGCTCTCATATTTTGTTTTGTTTGGGCACTGGTGTAGGAGAAGACTCTAGAAAGACACTTTCGATCCGCAACAACCTGCAATGCCCTTTATGTCACCCTCCTCAGCAAAGTGATGGTGAGGTAAGTGCTCATCGTGAGTTCACATCTTGGTTTCCAGGGTCTCTGGGATTTCTGCCTGTCCTAGCAGAGACACTACTGCTCTGAGAGTGTGACTCGCTGCTTCTGGTGGATGGCCCTGCAGCATTAGAGCTGTGGGTGAATCTGTGGACTCTTGTCACTGCAGCCCTTTCTCTGCTGGGCTTGGAGAGGCCACGTGCTTGGGAAAGTGGGCAGGGACAGCTGAGGCTAGAAGGCTGCCCATTGGTCCTAGTGGAAGGTCTAGATGCTGCAAGGGATTGTTAGTGATTGGCATGCACAGTGCTCTCCAGGCACCAACTAGTGCATCTGCCTGCAGGTGAGCTTGGCAGGGTGGGGCTGATTCTGTGCTGTATGTTCCCGCCAAAGATGGGAAAGAGTCATGGGAGATGTCCATCACAGTAGACAGTCCTGGCACAGCTCTTACTAGACACTGAATCTAGTCTTCTTGTCCCAATTCTGAGTCTCATCTTGAACACCAGATTTGCAGCAGGAGGGGGGACCTTCTGAAGCCTAATATTGCTGCAACATTCTTTGTGCTGATAGGTTGTGGTGAGGCGTCCAGCCTCTGCGACAGCAGCCCTGTAATGAGGACAGTTCAGAGCACCGGTCACGTTCTGAATAGTATTTATTGAAAGAATCTGTTTTAAGAGTGGCTGTGGACCATTTTCATAATTAAAAAAGAAAGTACTGCTCATCGTACTGTGTGAGTGGAATTTGCTTTTGAAGTGCTGGGGATCAACCCCAGATCTAGACAAGCATCTACTGCTAGACATTTCCTCTATTTGCTGATTTTATTTATTCATTCGCCTATTGTTTATTTAACAACACTGGGGTTTGAACCTGTGCCTTTGTGCTTGCTAAGCAGATGTTTTGCTTCTGAACTACACTCTGGCCTTTTTGTATTTTGAGACCGGGTGTCACTGAGTTGAGTCTGGCCTTGGACACTGCAGCCCAGACAGGCATCCAACTGGCGCTGCTCCTGCCTCAGCCTCCCAAGTAGCTGGACTTGCAGACCTGACTCTGATATGCTCCTCAGAATTTCAACATGTGTAGCTAACTCCCTCACTGGCATCTGTCTCCTGGTTTCCTCCAGGACTGGCATTCCTCGGGAGGAAAAGAGCCTTGTTTTGCTCACTTTTCTGTTGCACAATGCAAAGTGGTCACTTACATATGTAAACTCAGGCACATACTTGTCGAAATGCTCTAAGAACTCTGGTGACCCTAGCAGTCCTTCAAGACTATCGGTTTCCTGTATTATTGAGTTTCCACGATGAATGGTAGTGTAAAAATACAGATCGTTGTCTTTATGCACCCCAAACTTTCCACAGTTGCCAGTCTGAAAGAAACTGAATCTGTCCTTGGTTCCCACAGTGCTGGGAGAGCGGGCGACTTAGAGGAAACCCTTCCCCCATGTCTGCAGTGCCAAGACACGGTTTCATTGTACAGATTCGCTCTGCATGCCATCCGGGAGTCCATGCCTCGTGCCGGGGATAAAGACCTCATGAGACAGGTATAGTGTGCATAGTGTGACTGACTTAAAAGCTGTGGGGGTGAAGTATGTAATCCATCTTCAGTCTGTGCTCCAGTTCGCCAGCGGGCTATGGAGGCTGTGGTCTTTCATCCCTGAGCTTTCTCGTGTGTATTGATCGTCCTTGTTCTCGGTAGTGAATTGCTGCTCAAGTCCTCTACCATTTTAGTTTGGGTTTTGTTTCTACAATACAAAACATCGGGTGCCTTGGAGCTCACATGCAAGCCAGGCTGAGTCCTCCTGTCTCCGCCTCCAGTGCCAGCACACCCAGCAGGCCCATCATGCCTGGCTCTTGCCATTGTTTAAATCGAGCCAGCGCATTCATTTTGGTCTGCAGGAGTTCTTGGGTGCTCGTCTGGAATTCAAATCCTTTGTACCAAGTTTGAGAATGAAGGTCTTTGTCCTTCCTGCTTGGTATTTGTGGTGGCATTCATTTAAAAATTTTTTTTGATAAAATCAAATTTATCAACATTTTCTTCCATGGTCTACCTGACTTACTTACCTTCACAAAGTCCTTTGCTGTTTTGGACAGAGCCCCAGGTGTGTTATATGCATGTAGTTGCCTTCAAAACACACATGTTGGCTTGTTTTAACTTGCTGTCTGAGGAAGGAGTACACTTTCTGATCTTCAGTGGCTTCCTGTTCCTTTGTTTCTATTACATAATGTATGTTTTCTGCTGAGTCAAAATGCTACCTTAGATGTCAAGCTCGCATTTAGTTGGGATCTATTTCTAGACTTTTTTGTTGAATTCAGTCTTTCCATGTTTCCTTTTGCCAGCACTATCCTGTCTTAGCTATTAGACTTTGCAGTAAGCTTTGATACTTTGTGGGGCAAACTGCCTTATACTATTATTTTGCACAGTTGTCTGGACTGAGTTTCTTTGGCTGCGGTGGAAATCAAATCACTGAGCATTGCACGCACACCCCTCTCCACGCACACCCCTCTCCACGCACACCCCTCTCCACGCACACCCCTCTCCACGCACACCCCTCTCCAGCGCGCTACTGGTTAATTTTCCTTATGTTATCTTAGTACTGGCTATGCAAGTGCCATGGAAACTGTTTTGAATGTTAATTAGATTTATATTGAATTTAGAAAACTAAATAACTGTCTATTAGCTAATCATCTTCTTTAGTTATGGTTCATTAATGTCTTATCTTGCCCTGAAAGTATCTGTTATACATCTATTAATTAAGATTCATTTCTAAGTACTGTTTTATGATTAAAATATTTTTATTATTAATTTGAATTTGGTTTTCAAAAAACAATCTATATGTAATCACCTTGCTCAAATCTTATCATTTGAATTTCATTTGAATTATTTGAATACATCTGGATTTTTTTTTAGTCTGGGTCTCGCTCAGACTGAAACTCAGATATAGTCTAAGCTAACCTCAATGTATGCTAGCCCCCATGCATGCTAGCCCCCATGCATGCTAGCCCCCGTGTATGCTAGCCCCCGTGTATGCTAGCCCCCATGCAAGCTAGCCCCCGTGCATGCTAGCCCCCATGCATGCTAGCCCCCGTGCATGCTAGCCCCCGTGTATGCTAGCCCCCGTGCATGCTAGCCCCCGTGCATGCTAGCCCCCGTGAATGCTAGCCCCCGTGCATGCTAGCCCCCGTGTATGCTAGCCCCCGTGCATGCTAGCCTCCGTGTATGCTAGCCCCCGTGTATGCTAGTCCCCGTGCATGCTAGCCCCCGTGCATGCTAGCCCCCGTGTATGCTAGCCCCCGTGTATGCTAGCCCCCGTGTATGCTAGCCCCCATGCATACTGATCATGCATGTGACCTCCTGAGAGCCAGGTATATGGACATGTGCCGCCGTTCTTATGCTGACCTCTCAGCCTGGTGGTCTCTAGTATTTTGACTTCTTGCTTCACCATGAGGTCATGGCATTCCCTTGTATCCGTGGGCTGATGTGTCTCCCACATATCTTGCCCTGGGAGTACAGCCCAGGAAGGTCCTGGCAAACCCTCTAGTTCCTGTCCCTGGCCTCACAGGAACGGAGGGCTGCCCTTCCAGTCCTGCTGTGCAAGGGAAACCTGAACCCCGAGCTCAGTCAGCCGTCATCACTGCCTCCCCTTCCCAGGGATAGTGCGCCAGCACCTGGTCCTCAGTTTCCTGTTTTGTATTGTGCAGTATTTGTAGACATTAATAGACGGGTAATTTCTCCCACTGTCTTCCCAGAATTGGAATCTCGTCATTAGTTTTAATAATACATTTCATGGGACTGGAGAGATGGCTCGGGGGTTAAGACTCTGCTCTAAACCAGGAAGCCCTGAGTTTGGATCCCAGGTCCCATGTAATAAAAATAAATAAATAAATAAATAAATAAAAAACAAACAAACAAACAAAAAAACGCCAGGTGGAAAACTGGCAGCCTGCACTTCTTGCCCAGTGGGTGGAGCCTGGGAAACCCCAGAGCAAGCAAAAGGAAGGTAGAAGCAACCCAGGATGGTTCCCAAAATCACCCTTGGTTCTTTACAGGGACACACAGTGCCCTCTGATACACACACACACACACACACACACACACACACACACACACACACTAAAGTTTAAAAAAATAAAAATAATTAATTTCATGTAATTTCTATTTTCAGTAGACTTTTTATTAAATGTATGTAATTTTCGGTGCTAGATTCTATAGGTCCCATTGTTTTATTCTTGATCAGCCTTGGGATGAACACGCTTTATTATAAGGAATTGTCTCTTGGTTCTTTTTTTTTTTAGCCTTAAAGACAAATTTCAATTTGTTATCATTTTTTATTATTATTATTATTTCCGCTCATACAAACTTAATAGGAACACTGGTCCCCTTCCCTCCCTGTCTCTTGGTTCTTGAATCATGTGGATTTTAGGTTCGGATGAAGAGTTCAAAGGCTTAAAAGAATTGCGGGAACGTTATAACTGCGACTGAGAGGAGTCTTTGTGATTGCTGATTGTGTCTCCCTCCAGATCCTCTGCCTCATCAGTGTCAGCCACAACGGCGTGAGTGAGTCAGAGCTGATGGAGCTCTGTCCCGAGCTGTCCTGGGCCGTCTTGGCTTCCATTGTTCACAGTTTACACCAGATGTGTTTGTTGACCTACGGATGTGGCTTGCTCAGGTTCCAACATCTCCAGGTAAGTGCTACTTCAAGCATCTCCTAATAAGAGTTCACACTCACAAATGCCAATCATTCATGCTATATTTATTATGTGGTGTTGAACACTTTAAATGAGAAGGAAAATCAAAATCTGAAATTTGTTATAACAAATTTTTAGATATAAAACATGTCCAGTACTAAGTGTATGGTGTACCTTCATGTATGAGTATATGTTCTACCTGTGTAGCAAGACTGTACCTCAAGAAAAGCAAACTATTAAGAAGAAAGACCTCATGGTACATGTTCACCCCTCAATACAATTTTTAAAATAATTTTTAAAAAATGTTTTATTATCATTTATTCAATTGTGCATGTGTGCTTATGTATGTGCGCGCGTATGTGTGTGTGTGTGTGTGTGTGTGTGTGTGTGTGTGTGTGTGTGTGTGTGTGTAGAACCACGGACGAATTGGGAACCACCATGGATGCCTCCACCTCCTTCTTCCTCGGGATTCACAGGCTCCGCCCTACCACGACCAGAAACACAGGCCACCCCCGCTTCCGCCTGGCGTCTATACGTGGGATCTGGGATCCGAACTCAGGACCTTCCGCCTGCAAGGCAGAGGCTTAACCCCTGAGCCACCTCTCCAGCCCCTTTAAAATAATTTTTAAAAGTCAGTCACAAAACACATGGAACAAAAAAGCAGTTTCTTTCTGGAAAAGGAAAGGGTTTTTTTTTTTCCATTTTTATGCCACTATAACTACATACATCTGTCAGCTGCTTTGGCGACTCCCTTCTTCCCAGCCTTGTAGCAACCAGTGTGGGTCAAGTCCTGAGCTCCGCCCATAGGGTGCAAAGGGAATTGAGACACCTGGGTGCCTGTGAGTGTGAGGCTTGACATCTGGCTCAAAGCATCAGTCTTTAGGGACTAGTGCCCAATAAAATCCCTCTGTCTAGCGCCGTGATTGAGTTGGATGCGCACACAAATGAAATCTGCCATCTTAGTGTGCTATACCATGTTCACAGATATGAAATGTTTGTAATTTCAGTTTTTCTCCCCTATGCTTTGTTTGATATTTTCTATTTAGTCAATTCACTCCACTTTTCTGGTTTTTATTTTAGTTTCTTTATATAGCCCAGGCTGGCTTCGAGCTGTTATGTGTTCACCGCTGTGAAGCTCGGGCTGCTCCCAGCTCACAGTCTTCCGCCCCTACCTCTTGTGTGCTGGGATTCAGGCACACACACCACGCCTGGCTTTGATGGATTTTTCTCTTTCAGGGTGCTACCTAAAAGCTTAGATTAAATCTTTTTTTTTTTATTGTTGTTTTTTTTAAGTTTTTTTATACATTTTTTATTATTACCGCTCATACAAACTTAATAGGTAGACCAGTTCCCTCCCTCCCTCCTCCTCCCCCCGAATCCCCTACTCCCTCTCCCCTCCCTCCCCATCCCCCAGTGCCTCCCCCCCAATTCCCAGAGAGTCCTTTATTGTGCATGCCTAACTCTCCTCTGGGTCCTCCTCTGCGATGACGTACAAGGAACCAGTGGCATTTCCCTGAACCCTTTCTCATGTTCCCCTTAAGCATAGGAACACTACTGTGGCTGTCAATCCCTTGCCTCCAAGGATCTTGGTGCCTTTAGCAGATGCTAGACTTTGTGAGGTCAATAGTGTGTTGGACATTGCGCAGGGCATGCAAAGTCCAATTTTGATTGCTTTGGCCCTAACTAGTGTGGAGAATCTTGCAAATCATTGCTCCTCCCATCCTTTTGCTCTTACAATCTTACCGCCCCCTCTTCCACAAATGTCCCTGAGCTTCAGGATGGGGAGAGATTAGTCTGGCCTAGTTCTATGTGGTTGATATAGAGTCTCTAAAGTTCTGGATTGTGGTTTGTTGATTTTCTTTTGCAGTTTTGCTGCTCCTGCAATGCCCTTCACTCCATCCTGATGGGCACTGTATGTCACCCCCTGGTCAGAGACAAAAAGCTGTTAAACTAGAGTCTTGTTATAATAGCACATTCAAGGGTAGATGTAATAAAAGTAGGAAACCTCAGAGAGGGAGGTGTCAATCACCCATTTGCAAAATGATTACTTTTTATCTGCCAGACTATATGCTTTCCCCTTCTGGTGAGATCATACCCCCTCAGTTGTACATGATCAGGCACTGAACGTCTGTGAACTTAACCAGGTGTCACATTACTTACTTGCATTCCTTGATGGAGACCTATTTTCTCTGCTGTAACATGGTCCCCTCTCTCCTTGTTTCTGGTGTGGCCCTCCAACCCCATCCCTCCTGTTCATAATCCTTGCAATTACTGTATTGCATAGGTTTACCTTTGAGTGTCTCAATGTGGGCTGGGTGAGTTTCGTACTAGGAGCCACCTATTAGGGAGGACATACGGCGCTTAATTTTCTGGGTTTGGGATACTTCACTTAATATAATTGTTTCTAATGACATCCATTTCCCAGCAAATTCCAGTAATTCATCATTTTTTTTACTTTAGAGTTTGCGGTTTTATTCACAGCTTTGCAAATGAAGTCACCAGCTTCCATCACTTTGTAGAGATTCACACCTGTGTCGAGCCCCAGACTGTTAAGCATATACAGCAAATCCTCAGTGGCCACATTTCCGGAAGCACCTTTGGCGTAAAGGCATCCACCCAATCCAGATACTGCAGAGTCCACCACATTAATTCCTATCTGAAGAGCAGTTAAAATGTTCGCCAGGGCCTGTCCATATGTGTCATGACAGTGAACTGCCAGCGCCCCTGCAGGGATTTCTTTCATGACACTTTCCAACATTCTCTTCATGCTGCCTGGAGTTCCCACTCCAATCGTGCCTCCCAAAGAGATCTCATAGCAGCCCATGCCATACGATCTCTTAGAGACTTCTGTGACTTTTTGTGGTGAAATGTTGCCTTCATATGGACATCCCAGGGCACAGGACACATATCTATATTCAAAATGTAGACCAATATGAGTATATATGTGATAAGCAAGTCATTTCTTAATTCTATCTAATACAATGAAGAAATAGCAAAACATGTATCAAGAAAATATATTTTATACTCTTCCTTTATCTTTATTTTTTATAGTATTTTTTTATTAATACATTTTTATTATTATTTCAGCTCATACAAACTTAATAGGTACACCAGTTCCCTCCCTCCCTCCTCCTCCCCCCGTACCCCCTGCTCCTCCTCCCCACCTCCCTTTCTTCCCATCCCCCAGTGCCTCCCATCCCAATTCCCAGAGAGTTCTTTCTTGTGCATGTAAATCATGTTTTAAGTCCTTAAATTTTAACAAAGTATTTTTTAATTCTGAAACAAGCTTATCACATCTGTATATGCTGAATTTTAAAATATTCCAGTGCCATATCTACTGTATCACTATGAAAGCAAAGTAATAATTCCCTCAGTCAGTTCAGTGCTACACGTGTAACTCTTCCCGTATGGACAGCCGTGTCCTTTTCTCTCCCCTAGGCCTGGGAAGCAGTGCGGCTGGAGTACATGGAAGATCCTGGGCTGATCTCTTCCTTCAGGGAGAAGCTGATTGGCTGCTTCACCTCGCAGCTCAGGTAGCAGTGGTGCCCTGCTTGCTCTGCCCTCTGTGCTGCACTTACCCTGAGAATCAACCGTTAGCGGGGCCTGCCGGTCCAGGCCCAGTCCTGAGCACTAGGGAGTCTGAGGCAGGAGATCATAAGCTTAAAGTCTATCCGGACCACAAAGGGAGTTCAGGGGCAGCCTTAGAACTTACTGAACTATGTCACAAAAACAAAACAAAACAAAAAGATAAAAGGCCGGACATGTAGCTCAACAGAAGAGTGCTTACCTACTATGTGAAAAGCCCTGGATTCAATCCTTAGCTCTACAAAAAGTTAATTCCTTCCTTATTCCATTAGTGTTAGAAAGAATTTTTATGATAAAGATCTTGTAATGTTATGATAAAAGTTGAACCTTTATATGGTTGTCTTATTTTATTTTTATTCTACTTAAGTAGCTTAAAAATGTGTGTAGCACACACGTGTATGTGCCTTCATATACCCATACACACACACACACACACACACACACACACACACAAATATGTTGCATGTATCTCTGTGTGTATTTTCAGACTAACTGAAAGTTTTTTTTAAATAGCTCAGTTTTTGGAAAATACCTTTAGAAGATGGAGTTTTAATTTCTTAGGGTCTTTACTTCTCTTAACATTTGCCAACGGTTCAGTGTTTTATCTTCTCAGCGAAGCCTTTGGTTGATAGTCCAGGATATCACTGAGAGAATGGTAACCAACAGTGAGAATGGTAAGGTTTCCCAACACTGCACTGTGCCAGTCAGCAATGCCACACTACGTGTATATGCCCCCCTTCAACCTTAGCCTGAAGCCCTCTCATTGTGGGGCGCCCTTCCCTGGCAGGAGGGTCTCACTGCGTGACGCCCCCTCTCCCCACAGTGAGGGCAGGGTGACCTGGAGAGGTGCAGACGAGCTCCCGTGGCTTTTCCAGCAGCAAGGCAGCAAGCAGGAGCTGCACCATTGCCTTCTCAATCTCTTCGTGTCTCAAAACCTCTACAAAAGGTGAGCGGTTCATTCTAAAACATCTCTCCCTCGGCACACCAGTGCAACCGTGTGTTTCACCTAACAGCGAAGTGGGATTGTTTGACTTAGAAGTCAGCGCAGTTTCAGTGGCCCCGAGATGCAGTGTGGGAATCTATGCCAGGTGAGAGCAGCCGTGAGATCCTAGTTGTCTGGAGGAAAATGAGAATCGCTGCCAAACAGCAGCCAGAGCCGGAGGATCACAGGACATCTGTGTCTCTGGCACTGAAGCAGCTCTCAGTGAAGCCACCCAGAGAAGCCACACAAGAAGCCACTCACTGCGTTTTAGGGCCTTTGGCTGTCTCAGAAGTGCGGCCTTCAAAGCAGACTCCACCTTAGGAGAATCGGAGCCATGCTGAATATGAGGAATTCCTCTGTACATGAATTTGCTGTGCCCTGCCCCTTTGGTATATTGGAGCTTTTAACTGTCTCTTCAGCTGTCAACTTGACACCTGTGAGGAGGGTCTTTGGGCCACCAATAAGCAATCAGTTAAAGGAGAGTGTCTTAATCGCTTTAACTGAGGCAGGAAGACCTGCCCATTCTGCATCTGACGGGTGGGTAAACCTAGAGAATCAGCTGGTGTTGGGCATTGCTGGCAGCAAGCTGGTGTGCGTGGGTCTGATTGGATGAGGTGTGGCCAGTTCCCTCTGCTGCTATTGGTAACGCCCCTGCCGTGATGGACCGTAGCTTCGAATTGTACAGAAGTCCTCGCAGGGCCAGCAGTCAGAGGGGGACGGCGACTCCCGCGTCATGATGGACACTGACAGCACGAATGAACCCCCCCCCCCCAGTTGCCCTAAACTGTTTGGGCGGATATTTATTACACCACCAAAATCATGAGGGGGAGACAGTTTGTTAGGAGCATGGCAGCCTTTCTGTGATCCACACCCACCCCCCCAACCTCAGGAGGGCTTCCGCTTCACTGACATTTCTGGTGAAGCAGCTGCATGGTCTGGTTCACCCCAGTTGTAAATCACGGGTCTCTTAGCTGCACCCATGGGGGATTTCTGATCCCCTTGCAATTGCTCATGAGTCCTGTGAAACGGGGCTGTCCTCAGCTTGCCTCCTCGCCTGTCCACGCGGCGCCACCTGCCAGTGACAGAGATGACCTCATCATTCGGTCCTGTGAGGAGAACAAGCTGGAGATGCCCAGGGGTCTCATCGGTCGTTCCCGCCACGGAAAGTCATTTTGGGGTAAACTAGCTGCATGCCATGAAAGTGGTTGCATGGAAGGGGCTGGGATGAGTTTCCACTGGAGCACGTTGCTCTTAGCGATGACACCTGCGGAGGACTTCCTGCCTGTCCCCCTCAGTAACTGTGAAGGGATTCCCATGTGTCCCCTCTGTGACTGTGACTGTGACTGTGAGGGGCTTCCTGTGCCCCCCCCCCGAGACAGTGGAGGGGTTCCTGTGTATGGTGAGCTCATGCACAAGGAGCAAGTATAGGATCAGCCACCCCTTTGTGCAGAGGACATGGCGGGAGGTGGGAGGTAGGACAGCACATACCACAGCCAACTGTGCAGATCCGACCTCGCTACACCGTGCACACGGTTCGGTTGCTCTTTGGAGATTCAGGGTGGTTAAGTCAGTTGAAAACAAGCAACGTGAACGTGGAATCAGCATTTTCACCCGTGGGGGATTCTGAAGTTTGCTCACGTGACGCTCACATACATGCCTGTTGAAACAGAGGGCACTTCGCCGAGTTGCTGAGTTACTGGCAGTTCGTGGGCAAAGACAAAAGCGCGATGGCCGCCGAGTACTTCGAGTCGCTGAAACGATACGAGAAGAACTGCGAGGGCGAGGAGAAGGTGGTCTGCCTGGCCGACCTTTACGAGACCCTGGGCCGCTTCCTCAAGGACCTGGGCCTTCTCAGCCAGGTAAGCCACGCATCCTCCTCTTCCTCCTGGGGACTTGCGTTCAGCCGCGGAGCCCCTGACTGCATGTCCCTCCGTCCCCAGGCCGTGGTGCCTTTGCAGAGGTCCCTGGAAATTCGAGAAACAGCGCTGGATCCAGATCACCCAAGAGTCGCCCAGTCCCTGCACCAGCTGGCCAGCGTGTACGTGCAGTGGAAGAAGTTCGGCAATGCGGAGCAGCTGTACAAGCAGGCCTTGGAGATCTCGGAGAATGCGTTCGGCGCAGACCACCCACAGACGGCTCGGGAACTGGGGGCGCTCGCCACTCTGTACTACAAGCAGAACAAGTACGGCCTCCATCCGGGGCACCGGGACTGTTTCAGGGTGCTCATGGGGTGGGCCTTGCTTTGCACTGTGTAGGTCCCTCGTCCTGTGCATCTGAGAGGTTCCGGTCGGGGTCTCCGCCGGGAAACAGGTTAATTGAAGACTAGAGTCATGGGCTTCGCAGCCTGTGACTCTCACCAGCTGTAACTAGCCAGCAAACAACGCCTAGTGGGCAGGCTCAGCTTGGACATAAGCTTGACTTGGCTCACAGCCACCCTGTTCATTTACATATTACCAATAGTTACTTCTGATGAGCCGCAAGACATACCTACCCCCTGGCAAGCCCTTCACAGAAAAGGTTGGCCGATCCTGCATAGGATAGGAGCTATGCTCAGTAAGAGCACACGCCTTGCATGCAAGAGGCCTTGGGTTGAACCCCTGCCAATGTCACAGTTTCATAAAAACAGAGTAAAAATTGTTTTTAAACAAGCTTTCTTACCTTCTAGGAGCCCACTGAGTAGCTCCTCTTCTGTCAGAAGTTCTGGCTCTGACTCCATCGTAAATGAGACCTAGGATTTCACACATGTCTTTAACCCAAAAGCTAGTCCACAGGGATGAAAGGTTGATACCGCATTTAAAGTTTGGATTTTCCTTTGGTTAGGTTGCTCCTGGGAGATTCAAGGTGAGTTAAGTCAGTTAAAAGCAGTGGCATGCTAGCTCTAGGCAACTAGACGGGCATGACCTGGTCAGCCGTCTGCGAAGGTTCGGGGACAGGTTCAAGCCCCTCTTGCGAGTGGCAGCCACACAGCTCTGCACGGGGCGTGTTTTCATTCCACCGGATCAGACTGTTCTGAGGACGCTTTTTTTTTTAAAGGTATGAACAAGCTGAACACTTTGGGAAAAAGTCCTTTAAAATTCGTCAGACAGCCACAAGGAGAAAGGGCAGCTCGGTAAGGAGAGACTTCTTTCCAGCTGTGTCTTGTGCTAGAGGAAGAGTCTCTTGGGTGTGACTCTCGTGGTTGAGAGCCCTAGGTTTTAAGTGATCTCTAGAAAAGCACTAAGTAGCGTGTCTTGTTTTACTTCTAGTGTCTGTTTAAATGCCAGTGCTATTGGGAGTACAGCTTGGTGGGCCTTTAAAAAAACAGGAAGTAACTTAAGGTGAGATGGTGGCAGAGCAATTTATAATATTAAGCTACTTTGGTTCTTTTCTGTGACATGTCAGGAAAGGGAGGAAACATTACCATCTGAGGTTGGATTCGGATGTGAAGGAATCCTTCCCCTTGAACAAACACAGAAATTTTAATTTTCCTAAGTTGCTGATAAGGTCTTACTGTAGCACATTTGAGTTGTTATACTCTATATGGAGCTGGCGCAATGGCTCAGTATGTAACATGTTTGCCATTCGAGTCTGAGGACTGAGTTTGCCCCAAAGCCAGGCTGCCAGATCACTCAGTGGGCAAAGGTGCTTGTGAGTGGAGCGACAACCAAAGTTTGATGGCCAGACCCAGCAGGGTGGCAGGAGACAACGGACTTCTGGGAGTTGTGCTCTGGCCTGCACATGTCCCCAGAACACACACACACACACACACACACACACACACACACACACACACGGGAGCGCGCATGTGGAATTAAAATAAAACACACCGTAATCTTCGAACTCCTGATATCCGTGTGTTTAGCAGTGGAGGTGGTAGATCGGCAAGTTGTTTCCCAATCTTTTTGAAGTATTTTGAGATAAACCTTGCTAAAATATCTCATAACCGTTTTCTTTTTTTATTTATTTATTCAATTGTGCGTGTGTGTCTATGTGTGTGTGTGTGTGCGCGTATGTGTGTGTGTGCGTGTGTACGTGTGTGTGTGTGTAGAACCACGGGCAAATTCGGAAACCACCATGGACGCCTCCACCTCCTCCTTGTTTACTCTGCCTGGGGATTCACAGGCTCCGCCCTACCAGGACCAGAAACGCAGGCCGCCCCCGCTTCCGCCCGGCGTCTATACGTGGGGTCTAGGATCCGAACTCAGGACCTTCTGCCTGCAAGGCAGAGGCTTAACCCCTGAGCCACCTCTCCAGCCCCTCATAACTGTTTGCACAAGTACTTTTAATGACTTTGAGAATGTGATGTTGTAGGGAAATACGTGGTCCTTCATAACTTACGCTCATTGTGCTGCTGAAGTAACCATCCCCTGGGTAAAAGAGAAAGGATGCCAGTGTGTGATTCCAGCATCGAGTCTCATTCAGTGTTTGCTTCGTGTTTGCCGCAGTACGGCTTTGCCCTCTTACGGAGACGGGCTCTCCAGTTGGAGGAGCTGACCTTAGGCAAGGACAAGCCTGAAAGCGCCCGGACCCTCAACGAATTGGGTGTGCTCTACTACCTTCAGAATAACCTCGAGTGAGTACACGAGGTCACAAGGACTGAGTGGCCGCTTGGTCTCTGGTGCAAAGGTTGTTTACATGTCTGTCCAGTGGAGGTCACCATCATTTCATGTTGATGCTAGGTTAGTATCCACCACAATGAATTTCTCTTTTTCCTTTCTAATTGGTTTGGAACTAAAGCAGTTTCCCTAGTGGCCTGTGTACTTCAAACAAGGGAGACCTCACAGCAGAACTTGAAACCCACGCTGAGCCAAGGGACCTGGAGAGTGGCTTTATTCCTTAGTTTATTTGGACATTAGAGACTTCCTCCACCACTCCTCCACCTTACTGTTATGAGCCTGGGTCTATTAAACTGAGATCACACCATTAGGGCTACCCTGACTAGCTAGCTTGCTCTGGGGATTCCCAAGCTCCATTTTCCTGGGTTGCCATACCCACCACCCCCAGTATTTTGTGGGGGATTCGGGGATCTGAACTCAGCTCACTTTGCTTGCAAGGCAAGGGCTTCAACCACTGAGCCCTCTCTCGGTCCCCCACAAAAGTTTCTTTTATGACCAACTACTTGAGAGTAATTTCAAAGAGCAAAACAATGCCCCAAATCTTCCATTTGGCCCCAATCTAATCTTTTTAAAGTAAAAACTGTTGATTCTGACAATATCAGTGGGTTTTTCTTTCAGAATTGAAGTGGCTAACTGAGCACCCATGCATCCGCTTTACGAGAGGAAAGGGCAGGGATGGGTGGAGGAGGTGAGGCTGGGTGTGCTCCGAGTCCTTCAGCTCTCCCCAGCCTCTCTGGCTTACATGGAGCGAACAGATGGTTGAAGTCTCTCTGGGACCCTGTTCCTAGGACAGCTGAGCAGTTTCTGAAGCGTTCGTTGGAGATGAGGGAGCGACTTCTGGGGCCCAGTCACCCTGACTGTGCCCAGTCCCTGCACAACCTGGCGGCGCTTTACAACGAGAAGAAACTGTATGACAAGGCCGAAGTCCTTTACGAAAGGGCCTTGGAGATTCGGAGGCGCGCGCTGGCCCCTGATCACCCCTCCTTGGCATACACAGTGAAGCATCTTGCCATCTTGTATAAGAAAAGGGTGAGTAACCTCACCATGCCCGTGAAGCCAAGCGTACTGTATGCAAATTAGTTTGTCTTCTGATGGGCGATGTTATTTTATGTGGTTTTTTAAAATCATGATTTGACTTTTAACCAGTGTTTAGGATTGTTAAAATACATGATCTTTGGGATTTGACCGAATTAAGATACTTGGTTTTCTGAAAATATGTATCCATTCATCAACATTCTAATATGTATCCATTCATCAACATTCTAATATGCATCCATTCATCAACATTCTAATATGCATCCATTCATCAACATTCTAATATGTATCCATTCATCAGCATTCTGAATGACACTCTTCAGATTACATTCCGGGCATTTTAAGGACCCACTCTTACTATCCTTGCTGTCTGAAACAACCACAAACTCGACATATCTCCCAGTGGACTAGGTTGCAGAAGGTACCAGGGAGTGGACTGAAGTACTGCCTTGTTTTGCTTTTTCTTGGCTCTGTCTAAAATTTACTATCACCATTCTTTGCCTCTTAAGTGGAGATTTTTATGTCTGTTCAAAGCAAGCAAACAGTCCCATAGTATGAGCAGAGCTTTTGTAGCTGCAAGTGTGCGTAGACTGACCAGAGAGGCCGCCTCTGTCCTGTGATAGGCGTCCTAGCACCGAAGTTTATCTTTGAGTAGAAGGGTATGTTGCTGCTTTCAGTAAAAGAAATGATTAGGAAACTCTAGAAGGGCCTGGGCATTTGGTGGGAGGCACTTTTTTTTTTAATTGTTGGATTTTCAGGGGCATGTGTGTGTGTGTGTGTGTGTGTGTGTGTGTGTGTGTGTGTGTGTGTGTGTGTGTTGCATGGAGGTGGGTGTTTTGTGGGGCAGGGGAGGTAGACAAGTGTACTTGAGTGTGTGTACTTATGGAAAGCCAAGGCTAATAATGGAGAATCATCCTTAATGGCTCATCCTTGCTGTGAGGAGCTTGGATCACTAATTAAACTCAGAGCATGCCATTAGGGCTATTCTAGAGAGACAGCTTGCTCTGGGGATTCCCAGACTCTACCTTCCAGGGCTGGAGTGACAGATGGGCCACCTGGCATACCCACCTGGCACTCTTTTTTTTGTAGGATCTGGAGATCCAACTCAAGTCTCTTTGCAAGACAAACACTTAAACACTGAGCCATCTCCCTCGTCCAGGAGGCCAGTTTTTATTCTGATTCCACCTCTAAACATAGTCCAAATTGACATTCACATTTTTTTCTTTTGTTAGAAACAGTGAATGACAAGCAAACCTCCAGGCCTTTCCAGATTATCAAAGGAAATGTCGATGTTCAGAATGACCTCATTTGTTTACCTATATGCAAACCATTAAATTGGGAGAAAATGGTTCTGAGATTTTTTTTACCCTCATAATTACTTTAACATTTTACCCTCAAAATTACTTTTTAACATTTAACATTAACATTCGCTCCCTCGTATCTTTGTTCAATCACATTCTTGTTTTTTAGGGAAAACTTGACAAAGCCGTACCTTTGTATGATTTGGCTGTAGAAATCCGGCAGAAATCATTTGGCCTAAAACACCCCAGTGTGGCTACTGCCTTGGTGAACCTAGCAGTTCTTTATAGCCAAATGGTAAGTGGCTTCATTTTAATTCTTTCTGTATGAGTTATTTTAAGGTATAAAATATGGGTAGGCAGGAGTTAATGCCATAATAGAAGGAAATTTTGAGGTTGTTTCTCACTGAATGCTTTCTTTTTAAATACCTTAAGACTTACTGAAGTTGGATTTGGAAATGGTCCTTTCCACCTGTCAAGCACCAATTGAGTGTTCAGTTCAAAGCCTAGATTTAACTTTTTAAATTTCTGGAGACTCCTGTGCCTACAGAATCTAGTGCTAAGTCTGGAACATGTCCAGGATCCCCCGGGCTTCTATTGTAGACTAAAGTCTAATGGTTATCAGGCCAGTTCTAAGCTTAAATTTTATATTTTTGTCATAGTTCAGCACAGGTGTCAACTTGACTCTTGAGGTTTGAGCTCTGGGCACAGTTGTAGAGAGTTGATGGCTGAGTTAAGCCCAGAGCAAACCTGAAGGACGTTGTCCAGCTGATGGGGAAGACCCAGCCCATGGTGGGTGGGATTAGGCCCTGGATAAATCACAGAGAGCTGGTTGAGAGAGCTGGCATCCTTCTGTTCACTTGGTCAGACATGCTGGTCTGGCAAGTAAGGATTGTCCATCTCTCAGCCGTTATGCAGTGATGATGTGGCCAGTTCCCTCAGCCCTGGTGTTGGTGTGTGCTCTCCTGTCAAGCTGGACTGAGAACTGTAACCAGACTGTTGTAAGGAAATAAACCCCTTGTTCCCTTAAGCTGTTTGATGGTCATTTATCAGCAACCATGCAGGCTGACTGCAACAATTTTCTATATATGTCTTAGATTAGGATTATGTGCAATAAGCCGTACATTTTTTAGGAAGATACTGAGATTTCTAAAGTTTTTAACCAAAATAGGTTGGCTTAGTGTTGTGTTCCTTAATCTCCAAAACAAAAACCCCAAACCCAATGTATGTGTATATGTGAACAGTGTTTCTTTTTTTAATAAGAAAAGATACAGTGATGCCCTTCCATTGTTTGAAAGCGCACTAAAGATTTATGAAGACAGCCTGGGGCGGATGCATCCTCGAGTTGGAGAAACACTGAAAAATTTAGCTGTGCTTAGGTGAGATCTTTTTCACTTTTCTCTTGCATTTTGGACTCTTTGATAACAGCTTCAACAGCATAAAAGACTTATTGCTGGAAATATTCTTTCTCTTTTTAATTTTTTTTATTTTTTCCTAGGTTTACAAGATATTGAGTACTTATCCCTGCCTCCCTCCTTCCTATCCCCCCTCCCTTCCTTTCATTAATCCCTCCTGCCTGTCCACTTCTATGGGTCCCAGAGTTCCTTCTGACTTGTTTGCTCTTATGGGGGTTCAGGCCTCTGTGGCATACCAAGTAGCCCCTCCTCAAGCTGCCCCACTGATAGGGAGCATTCCCCTTCACTCATCCAGCCCTGGTCCTCAAGGTTTCCACTGCATGTAATGGTCTCTCCTGAGATCCTCACTATAGGGCACGTTAGTTCATCATTGTGCAGGTCTGGGAAGGACAAGTCTCACTGCAGTGAGGTCCTGGACGCAGCAGCCCTGCCTTGAATGGAGTGTCTTGTCCAACAGTGGACCTTCCCGTCTTTACCCCACCCCGTCTTCTGCAAGGTTCCCTGAGTCTTAGGATAGAGAGAGATATGTTGGCCTGCTTCTGGGTGAGCATTGCAGGATGTCAGTACTCTGCATTCTGGCTGTCCACTTCACTGCTCTTCCACTGCCATAGGCTGCATCCTGTCAGGGCGTTGAGAGTCTCTACTCTGTTGTAGAGGATGACTGGGCTGAGTGCTCTTCAAAGTATGGGTATAATAGCAGGTATTTACAGAGCAGTTTGGTGCACTGTCTTCCTACCTGCAGGTTCATAGACTGTTCTTCCCCATTGATCTATTTCTTTCCCTTTTATAGGATCTTGTTCGAGTTAAAAGTAACAGGAATGTGTTCCATTCTGGCAAGCAGGTCTTGAGTCCACTCAGAAAGCTGTTGGTTGTCTCCTTGATAGTCATGTCACTATTACACTGGTGGTCACCTGTTGCTATGGTGATTTTTATTGTAACTTGCAGTTCTCAAGAGTTGATGAGGCCTGTGATTATTTTTCTCTCCCAGCAGCTTCTACAGTATTCCTTGGTACTGTGTAAGCTATCCAGCAAGGAGGAAGCTCTAAGCCAGTTCCCGCTGATATATTTACCCATGTTCTGTGATCCATATGTTATTGCATATTCAATAATAGGACTGTCATTTTTTTGGAGGGCAACCGAGAACAATGACAAAAGCCTATATAATGTTTGGTGACCTTTGAGACCTCTCTGACCAACACTTTATCGGGAAGTGTCACATTCCTGCTACTTCTAGTGCAGTTTTGTCAATAGGTTCTAAGTGGATCAGGTCAGGGTATTTTTGTTTGTTTCGCCCTGTTTTCCTCTCTCTCTGCTCCTCTACATAGGGACTGCCCATTCTTGTTCCTCATGGGCTGAGTGGTTGTTTTGGGCCCATCAAGTCTAAGAGAGTGATGAAAGCTGTGTCCAGGAGCAGGATGGAAGTGGGAACACACTGGGAAGTGTCTGTCTTGCTAGGCAGTGAGGATGTTGCGGGCTGCTGGCCGGTTGTGGGTAATGAGGAAGTTAGCTCTGCTCAGAGCTGATTACCATTATGCGAGTTTTGCTTCTTTGTTTTTCTCTCAGAGTGTGTAACACCACCACTTAGCAGCTTTACTGACTGCAGTACAGCAGGTCCACAGGGCAGGTGGAGAGTCTGGGAACCCCAGTCAACTGGTCTACCTGAGGGAATAGACTATAGAAAGCAGAGGAAGGGCTGAACAGTTAGTTCTTCATGACTTGCTCTCCTGGTCCCAGAAGGCATCTAAATACAGGAGCTTCTTGTTAACAGTGCATTTTCTCATGATTTCTCTCAAAGCTATGAAGAGGGGGACTTCGAAAAGGCTGCTGAACTGTACAAGAGAGCAATGGAAATAAAAGAGGCAGAAACATCTGTTCTAGGCGGCAAAGCTCCCTCAAGACATTCATCCAGTGCAGACGGGGTCAGCCTGAAAACAGCCCACTCTCCGAGTGCTTTCCTTTCTGGAGGGCAGAGGTAACCATGGTAACAGCATTCCCCACAAGTGAACTTTGGGACAAAACAGCTAAATGTTTGGCACGTTCCAATCTGAAGCTTATGTTTTAAAGAAAATCTCTTTTTCCGACATAGTGTTTGTATGAAATTGTATTAGATGACTTTTGCGGCTGTATCGAGCTTGAGTCTGGGGAGAATTTTCCTGTTGTGAACTCAGAGTGTAGACGTGAGAATTCTCTGAGCTTAGGAACTTGGCGATTTTTTTCCATCTCAGAGCAACGTCAACCTTGACATTCATTTTCTCAGTGACAGTGTGGCCCGGTTCTCTACCTCAAAGGAAAAGTTCCAAGTTGTAAAATAATGTTTAAGAAGGTTTACCATCTTCAGTGAGTCATGCTAGACAGACACTCATAAGTGGTACGTTTCCTGGTGTGTTTGTGAACACACGTGAGTACGTATGTATGTGGACGCTAGAAGTCAACTTTGGGTACTGCATCTCAGTCATTCTGTCTACCATGTGTTTTTGAGATAGTGATTCTCACTAGGATTGGAGCTTACTGATTGGACTAGGCTAGCTGGCTTGCTGGCCACTGGCCCCAGGGATCTGCCCATCTCTGTCCACACACATGGCTCTTTTCACATGTATGTTAGGGATCAAACTCAGGTCGTCAAATTTGCGTGAAAAGCATTTTACCCACTGACCTGGGTCCCTGTCGGTTTTTTGGAATTTGAGCATCTGTCCTTATGTAATGCAAGCTGACCATGAACTCGCAATCCTGCCCCCGCTTCCTGAGTGCTTGACTACAGGTGTGCACATCACACCTGACTGATTTTTATTCTGACTTTTCCCTGAGCAGATGGGTCAGCCCCCAACCACCTGTGCTTTCTCCACTGTGTATTGATCCTTATTGTGCTGTGTCTGGACAGTGTTGAAATCATCCATGACAGCAGGTGTCTGGTGACTGTCCCAGGCACTTGCCCCTGACCTGTAATCCCAGCTCCCTGTTCAAAGCCGACCTGTTACATGTAAAAAGTAAAAGACCTGGAAGTACAGATTAAGCAGAAAGAGAAGACCTGGGCTTAGCTCCCAGCACTGAAAAAACAACAGTAACATTCTCCTTTGCCTTAAGTAGCTTAAATCCATCTTGAATTACCTCAAGTCAAATTAGTTGCCATTACACTGAAGTTTCAATATTTTTATAGATTTTTTATAAACATTGACACTTTTGGATATTGTTTTCTACCATGTATGTATTTATATGGATATCTTGATTAAAATCCTAATGTATAATTGTAAAGATAAAGACATAAAATTGTTATTTCATGGTTTTCAAATAAAAGTGCAACTTCAAGTCTCCTTTTTCCCCATTTTGCACAAGAGGATTACATTTTCATAATTATTTAAAAATATGCGTTGAACGTTTAAAAGTATTGTTTATTTGAGGCAAACAGGTGTTCAAGTAGAAGTCGGAGGACAATTTTGAGAAGTCAGTTCTCTCCTGTGTGAGCAGGTTTGGGCACAGGCCCGGTTACCTGCTGAGCCTCTTCAACCCTGGATAATTCAATAGCTTTTAATGACTGTGCTACAGGGTCAGGCATAGCAGCAGTGCCAAGGCATTTTGAGCAGAGGGGAGGCCTTGGGAGACATGCAGTCGGTGTTGTCCTTTAACCCATCAGGAAATGCAATACTCATTAAGGAAAACTTGCTAATTCATGGACTAGTGTTACTTGAAATTACTCTAGAAAGACCACATTTCATCTTTAAAATTTAGAGCAACTCTAGTGACTAGAAATGCTGTCTCTTCTACAGGTTCAATACACTAAAGGTAAAAGACCCACTGAAGCAACATAAGTTAGGTTTCAAAAGTTATCAATCCATTCCCTCTTCTCCTGATTTCATTATAAAAATTAAAAAATTGTAGTATAATCCTAGAATGTCAAAACTGATTAAACGTATTTCTGAAACTGATTTTTAGAATTTCACTTTACAAGTAGGGGTATGTGCTATAATTTTCACTGACGGTTCCCCTACAGATACATTTCAGACATCCATATCTTCCAAGTAAAAATCAAAACAGGTAGATTAGTATAGGGACAGCCTCATTAATGACATGTTTGCACTGACATGTGGTTAGTCAGTTTTCAAAGCATTGAGAGTATATTCCAGCCAAGGCTGAGCTTCGCCATATGTAGGTGCGGAGAAAAAGTTTACATCCATTTGCAATGTATCAGTCACAGCTGGGATGGGAGACCCCTTGCGCAATAGCTAGCTGTCAGTCTTTGCAGATAGTTTGGAGCCCTCTCCAGGATAACCCTTGCTAGCACCTCCGTCTCAGATCACATTTGAACAGTGTGCTCACGAGCAGCCTGTTGCAGCACATCCAGATGCTGGTAGGCTGATGCCTTGCTCGCCAGGAATGTTGCAACTCCTGGTGCTCAAGCGTAGATGGTCAGTGCAAGATGATTTGTACTTCCGAGCAGTACTTTTCGGTTTGTCCATGAAAACTGTGATTCTGCTTTGCTCTTGTTGTACTGTAAGTGCCTATTAACTCAGGTTTGCAGACTTTTCCAAGGAAGACAGTTCTGCTTGTACTTCACCAAACAACGCTTCGGGAGGTTTTAATTTCAAGTCTCTCTTGGTCTTGCTAGTAATAGTAATAGGCTGCCCTCTGGCAGGAGGCCATTCAAAACCTAGGCTGACATCCCTCCTTTATGTTGATACTATACTGTGACCCGTGACCCCAGGCAACAGACAAGCAGTCAGTGGAAAGGAAAATACTGACTCAGATCCGTCCTTCCCTTCTTCAAAAGGCCAGCATGTCTCAGGGCCTATGATTCGTTAAGATTTGTAGCTGCCTATAATGGTCTTTCAAAGTCATATTTTAGGAGAGTTTCTAAATCAGTTGGAGAGAGAAGCAAGAAGCACCCACCACAGGGTTTCATAAAGCACTACTCGGGAAGATGTACATGTCAATGTGGCCCCAAGTTTTATTAGTTTTGATCTTTTTCAATTTCAAAGGAATAGTATAAGCACAGAAAATAAAAGTTCTCCTGCCCATGTCTACATGTTTCTCATCTTGGCCATGAGATCTTCCAGGCTTTCACCAGAATCTTCCACCGTCGCTTCGGGAACAGACTCTTCCTGCTGTGGACAAATGAGAAAGAGAAATGCAATGAGGATCCACATAGAATTGCAGATGTTGCAGAATCGGAAGCGTCAGCCAGGCCCAGCAAGCTTACAAAGTCTCCCCTGATAAACAACATCTGACAGTATTCAGCAGAAACAAAGTTCTTTCCCCACTGAAATCTGAGTTACAAGGCAGTAATTTCAATTTTGTTGACATCTCTATTGAGTAGTAAAAATACACCGAGTTCTGATACACTGTGTAATGTTCAGGATAAGCATTTCTACTCAAACTACAATCTTTTTGTGCTAAGAACATTCAAATCCATCTTTCAGTCCCTTCACGCATCTGCGACGACTCTGGAGCCTCGGTAACGTGGCCTAGTGGCAGTGACCAGCTCTCCTAACCTGCCCTCAACTTCCGTAACACCGAGTCTTTCACGTGACATCATGTCTTTCTGTGCCGGGCGTTCCATCCAGTTCCATCTATACTGTCACAAACAACAGATGTCACCCTTCTGTGGCTGGCCAGTATTCCAATGTATATAAAATGCCACATTCTAAACAATTCACCAACTAGTCAATAGAATTCTCTCTCAGGGTATTGAGAGAGTGCTCAGTAAACACAGGTGCGAGTGTCTCCTTGAGCACCCGCTTCGCCTCCTCTGGATACACCCCACTGAGGGGATTGCTGCGTCATGGAGATGGTAATTCTGCTTTTATGATTTGACAACCCTCCGCAACGGATGCACTAATTTACATTTTCAATAACTATGCGTCCTTAAGCACCAGACTCCCTTTCAAACATTCTCGCCAGCATTAGTTATCTTTTGTTAATTTTTGATAAAAGCCTGTGTACCTGGAGTGTGGCAGGCGTCAGTGTGGTTTTAATATGCGTGTCGCTGGGGGTGCTGATGTTGAGCAGTTTTCTATGCCTGTCGTCCGCTTGTCAGGTAGCGCCTTGAAGTCAAACACGCCGCCCTGGGCTCTGTCCCAACCCCTTCCCTGTGTCTTCACTGAGAATTCTTGCAGCTTCTCTCCTTGCTTCTCTCCCCTCCTACCGACCCCGAGCATGTGCAAAGCTTCTCACTACATCTGTAAGCTTCTGTCTCAGCCTCCCAAGTGCCAGGATCACAGGCCAACCTGCTATGCTCAGTGTTTCTGCTCAAGTATTTTTCCATGGCCTTGTGGTTACAACTATCAGTATGTGAAATTAATACTTCCATGTAACCAAAATCTCTTATACTTGATGCATTCATGAATA
This sequence comes from Typhlomys cinereus, assembly GCA_023101885.1. Lineage (NCBI taxonomy): Eukaryota > Metazoa > Chordata > Mammalia > Rodentia > Platacanthomyidae > Typhlomys > Typhlomys cinereus. The sequence continues at coordinate 3,088,341 of JALPQD010000253.1, forward strand.
AAAAATGTGTCTATTTTCTGTTTGTTGAATCCTTACTTTACACCATCTTAGTGCCTATCATGTAGGAAACGCTTTGTTGGCCTTACAGGACAGGATGCAGTAGAAAGATGGCAAATACACACTTCTTTCTTCTCAGATATTTACGTGTGGGTGAACTGGACTTTACAAATACCTTCTTTGGAATTGTGAATGCCACTGTAATTCCTTCAGGTAAGTCAGGAACAGGACCTGAAGCATTTTTCAGTTCTTCTTCTGAAATCTCAGACACCAGCTCAATGCCTGAAGAATTAAATTCTGCACTATAATCCTTTATAAGAAACATCATAAGCAACGATTTTCAAACATTTAAATTCTCTCTTACAAAAGACTTTGCTTTATGAAAGCCCTCAAGTGGATATGTGTAAGCATTCCTGCCCCTGTCCCCACTCATACTAGGAGGCACAAGCATTTCCCCCACACTCCCCTCCTCATCCTCACACAGTTGGATGTATGAACATTTTACGCACACACAGTGTGATACACAGCATTCCCTCCTCACCCCCACACAGTGGGATGTGCAAGCATTCCTACCCCACTCGTTGTCTTCGTGGACGATCTCTTCTTGCACCTCAGAAACAGCCTCCTGTGCTGGCATGGCTGCGGCCTTTTTCTGCAGAAATCAAACAGTACCAATCCCTGTTACTCATTCTCAGTTCTCTGAAGCATTCTTCAAGGACTCACACAGGTCCTTTTACCAAAAGCAAGAATTTTTTTTTTTAACTTTTACTTTTGAAGTATGCTAAATTAACTAAAACTATAAAAACCCAGAATCCAATTCACATTGCATTCTGACTGTGTGTGTTTTGTAAGTGTCTGTGCAGGTGTTGGGGGTGCACATGCTTGTAGAGGCCAGAGGTCTCAATCCCCTGGTTGCTGGGGATTTGGACTCGCGCCTGCACAACAGGCACTTTGCCCACTGAGCCATCTCCCCAGGCCCCCAAGTCCGTTTCTTTTTAAAGTTACTCTCCTTCCAACACAGCAGTTGACACCCACCTTATATTCCTCCTGATGCTTCCTGCAGTTTCTGTCATCACATTGAGGATTTGGCTTCATGGACATAGTAGGGAAAAAATCTTGCATTGCATTGTATCCAAGGTAAAAACTAACAGAACCGAAATTTAACAGAAACCTGGAAAAGCAAATCAAAAAGAGACAAAGAAATATAGCCATAAAGGAGCTGGAAGTGAATTAGAATACTACCATTTCATCAACTGTATTTTGCACTATTTTAAAAACTCCAATTAAAAAAAAATGCTGGCAATTAAGGTGTGACAAGTTAAAAACTTTAAGACACACTCATTTCAGAAACAGTAAAATGTGAGGGAAACGTGGTTTTCAACTGAGAGATGGGGGTTAGTAAAGCTTGAGACGTGAGTTCGGATCCTGGTACCTTGGGGAAAGGGAGGTGGACGTCTGTAACCAGGTGCTTGGAGGCAGAGACAGGCAGATCCTTGGAACCTACTGCCCAATTAAGTAAGTCAATCCGTGAGCTTAAATGAGAAACCTTGTTTCGAAAAACAATGTAGAAAAAGTGATGCCCCTTTAAATCATGCTGCAGTTTGCTATTATATTGGAGATTAGCAAACATAACAAGTTTTATTAAAGTTGTAAAATGCAACAAAAATTATTGGAATGAGGGAATTCTAAAAAAGCTTTGTATCAAGAAAAGAGTTACCTCCAAGAGGCCCTGCGCCTCCCTGAGAAGTGATGAGGTTTAATGTTGTTGGGGTTAGGGGGGACGCTTTCCTCAGTGGCGTATGTTGGGGTTGGGGGGACGCTTTCCTCGGTGGCGTATGTTGGGGTTGGGGGGACGCTTTCCTCAGTGGCGGATCCACTGACATATGATCACACGCCACCAAAGCACCCAGAAGAAACTCCATGGGCCACAGGAAAAGACATGAAAATAGGAGGGAGACTGCCAGGAAGAAGGACTACACCAGGAAAAGGAGGGATGAGATTAAGGTGTGAAATTATCACAAATTCCCTGTGCCTATGTGTGTGAATAAAAAAATGTTTTTAAGTGAGCTGGTTCATAAACTTGGACATGAATGTTAGCTGTACAGAACTCAAGAGGGCACTGGCAGAACCATGCTTGGGACAGCAGAAGCATTACTCCGGTTGGATCACATGCGAGTGATTCTTAGTTAAAGTTAAACCAGCTAGAGAAATGTGTTCACACTTAGGTATCCACAGAACAGTTGGTATCTGTCAACTTGAATTACTGTTTACTAGGTTGGTCGAATGTGCAGAGCCTTTAATCCATTTGATTAACACGTCATAAATGTCACCTGATAACATTTCAGTCAATAGACCACGTGTTACCATGCATTGCAGTGGTCCACAAGGCTTCTGGTCTTCCTATCTCTGTAGCCATCTCTACCCAAGTGCATGCTGTGTTTGCACCATGACAGGACTGTCCACTGATGCAGCTCTCATCACAGTGAATGACTGTGTCCTTTAACAAGTTGTCCCAAACAAAGCAACTGACATTAGCACACACATACACTCTTACTATATGTAATTGTAATAAAAGTAGATGTATAATACACTTAAAACGAAGTTTAAAAAACTAGTAGGTGGTGCTTACTTCAGCAGCACCTATACTAAAATTGGAACAATAAGGAGAAGATTAGTATAGCTCTGTGCAAGGATGATATGCAAATTCCTGAAGCATTCTATATTTAAAAAAAAAAAAAACTACTAGGTGGTCATATCAATTTTTGAAGGGCTTCATGGATATATTTTTATTTAAAGGACCCAAAGCTGTTCAGAAAAACTAGCTCACTTACTTCAACACATTTTGCACCAAGATCCCTGCAACCACCCCCATGGTAGTGGGGAGACTGGCCGCGCAGACGCCTTCCCGCTTCAGAGTCTTCTCGTCAATATTGGCCGCAACTACAAGTGGTGGAGCACACTGCACGAAAGAAACAATTCCAGAGTTCCGAACCGTGTCACCACATTCACTTGTCTCTTTGACCTGTAGGACTAGTGTGGAACAGTGAAGAACGAGCCAAATGAAGAGGGCGTACCGCAAAACACGCAGACTCTCCAGGAATTATGAGCTGGATGTGCCCCGAAACTGCATTTTCACTGACCCCAGACTCCATCCATGTTTGTCCAAGTTCATTACAAGCCTTAACGGAAACAGATGAAACAGTCGCATGACGGCAAAGCAAGGGTGACTCAGGCCCCCTCAGAGGAATATCGGGGTCAACTCAAAGGATCTCCCGGGCTTCTGAAGACTGCTTCTCAGGATGAAAGGAAAAGCTGCGAACAGTGGAGCCCCTGGGGTTACCACGCTGCCATAGTCACAGTCAGAAGCCGTCAGGGAAGGACCTGCTCATTAAATTAACCATCCACTACTGGGCTTCTTGTCAGCGTGAATGAAAATTTATTTTCCTAAGATCTCACTAATAAGTAGAAACAATTCAAATAATTTTCTACTTAAGAAATATTTTAGTCAATTTTTATATATTTACATAGTAAAACAATACAGTTAAAACCAATGGTGATCAAAAATAAGTATCATAAAATATTCGTGTTTTGAAAATTATTCCCAGAAGTATGTGCTACTTTACAGTGTCTTATAAGTGTATTATAACATCTTGGAAACTAGAACCTTAGCACAGATTTTTCTTTTTTAAGCAGGACTCAAACTCAGAACTGTTTTAGAATGGAGCTTACAGGATGACAGACTACACAGGATAATGGATAAGCCAGGCGTGTATCACCTTACTCAGCAGTACTCACTGTATTTATTGCCATTCGCGCTTCAAAATTGTCCACACAGCTGAGGACTAGATCCACGGGTTTTCCTTCTTCTAACCCACCATTACTATAGTCAAAAGAAAAGTTCATGTGGAAAAAAAAAAGTCAATTTAAAACAATACATTTCTTAAGACAGGCTTCATGCAAATGCTTGTCCTTCTAGCGTTGGGAGGTAACACAGGACTCCTCTAGTTCTGGTGGGGTTCAGCATGAGGTCCTGCCTCAGAAAAACCCAACAAATGCCTCTCCTCCCCCTGCCCCCAGGCGGATGTCACTCTGAGGCCAGGCTGGTCTCCAGCTCATTCCTCGGGCGCCCACCTGCTGCTGGCATTACAACCTGAGACAGCGCATCTGCTGACATGAATACAAAACGCATCTACTTAGTTTTTATGTCTTTTCTTTCTCCATTAAATGTTTGTGCATTTGCAACACAGTATCTAAAGATTCCACATGTATCAAGTATTGTGACTCTGAATGCAGAATCAATATCACAGTAGGAGAAACCGGAACAGTCTGTATACAACAGCTACCACCATTCCCTACACTGGCAGCTTCCCAGCCTTGTCCCACCCATCCATTCACTCCATCCCTCCTCCACAAGTGTGCAAGTATGTGTGGGTCTGTGGGTGTTAACTGGGCTTCAGGCAAGCTCTACCCCTGATCTACAACACATGCCCTATTTTCTTTGTTTTATCAAAAAACAAGTTCACATCAGTTGCCTGACTATTGATGAAGTTACTGTAGCTCAGACTGGCCTTGAACTTGTGATGTTCCTGCCTTGGTCTCAATGAGCTGGGATGACAGGCCCACACACCAGACTTACTATGTTCTCCCCTAATATGAACATAATGGAAGCTAATGAATGAATTCATTATATCAGGGTCATTCTGACAGTCTGTGAAGACCATTTGAATGAAATAAACTTACAAAAAAAAAAACTTAAAATTGAACATCCTTGTTATATCATTGCAATCTTCAGAGCATTTTTTTCTTATTGCTTTTTTCCTTTTTCTTTTTTTCTTTCCAAATATATACTGAGCTTCTACTATATAAACATTAAACCATAACGAAATTACTTTCTCTAAATGTAGAAAGATACTTACCTGCCAGATCACTAAATTAATCAGATTTTCTGATACTCCTATAACTGAGTTGGACGTTGCACAGAATAGTCTTACCTTACAGAAGTGTCTTACCTTATTCTATCCATGAAATGCTGGAAGTGTTCCACTGTGGTGATATTGTAGTTGTGAACTTCAAACAGAACATCAGGATTAATGTTCCTAAGAGGAAACACAGACTGCTAGGACAGCAAGCAGCAGCAGGCAGGAGCACTGAGCTCGGCTTTCAGCGCAGGTCAGAGAAACGAGGCCTCTTCGCCGCCCCTGCCCCACTTCAAGGCTGAACTGAAAGCAGTATGTGGACCTGCCATGGTCGACCTGCAGCCCCATGGGTTACGACAGCTGTGAATGCCACACAACACACCTGTAGCTGGCAATGTCATGCTGCAGTGCGAAAAGGCTGAGCACCCCCACTGCAGGCTGCCCTAAAGAATAAAAAGCAGTGTCTACCTAATCTGGGTCAATGTAGATACCAAGATGAAAACCTCTACGACTTCTGGTAGCTGCAGCTCAGCCTGATCAAATAGCTGCTTTGTTCCTTATTCAGCATAAGTATGTTTGGGGGTGGGAAGTTACAGTCACAGGCCAAACCTGGCCTACCACCTGTTTCTGTACGGCCTTCGGGGTAAGAACTGTCTGTTCTGCTTTTGGGGTTGATTTACTTACTGATGACTGAGTTTGCTTTGTTCTAGGGGCAGCCTCCTGCCTCACCTCCTGCATTCTGGAAATACAAGCATGCACTACTACCCCCACTAAGAACAGTTTTTAAATTATAGAGGGGTTATTTCATGACATGAAAATGAATTCACATTAGGGGTCCAGAACTCAAGTTTTATTGGAACAAAGACATGCTCATTCATTTGTGTGTATGTATATTGTCTGTGACTGATCTCAAACAATAGCACCAGTTGGGCAGTGGTGACAGACACCATATGGACTCTTAGGGACAAAATCTGACCTCTCCAGCCCATCCGAAGTTTTCCAACCCGGGTCCAAGAAGTAAGAGGATTCTGTGCATGAGAGAAGAATACGGTGCAACTGCATTTACCTCAAGGTGTGCTGCGCTGCTTGAACCTTACTCAGCCCTGCTTGATGAGGCTGGAAGAAAAGTCTATTCATGTTGGCCAGCTCCACCTTGTCATAGTCGAAAAGTAGCAACTACAATGAAGATGTGATGTTTCAGTGAGAAACTTACCCAAATTTAAAAGTAACACTGAACTAGTGACTTCACATTGATGAGCTCAACAGCAGCCATGTGATTATTAGCTACTTCTAAGATATTTTGATGTCTTACATATTCACTGATGTTTATGTGATGTAAATACATAGGTACTATTATCCTCATCTTGGATTAAGGCAAGCGGGCACTTACTCTGCTAATATATAGTTAAACCAGCACTTAGATTCGGAAAATCCTTAATTTAGCAACTCTTTCCTAACTGCAAAGCTCTGTTGACTCTCTAAATGGGCTTAATGAAAAATAAATGTTCATTCCATTTTATTCCAGCTTTTAAAAATTGTGCCAAGATCCTAATTATTCCCCCTCCCCCTTTTTTTTTCTCTCCTAAAAGTCAGGAACATATGGGACAAAAGAAATCTCTTTTTTTTGTAAAATAAAACAAAATCTACAATTTAAGTCTATAACATAATGTGACTCTTTTCATATGACACTATATATAACCATGTCCATGCTGAAAAAACTACTCCAAAGAGAATTAGTAAAGAATCAATTGCTGTTTCTTGCTATATTTTTTAGGTCTGTTTTCAAATAGTGCTTGACACATACACACAACACTTAAAACAGAGGAACATATTTCTTATTAATAAGAACTGGCTATAGCCCAGCATCTCCAGTCTTTTCCTTAGCTAACATAGCAAGGATCTGTAATTTTATGCACCACCCTAAGTTTAACAAAAACAAGAGTGAATTTTTCCCAGCACAGAAACTTCCAAAAATCCAATCAATAAAACACTCAGATAACCCTTAATATCGTGCTTGACAGATGCTACTTATGTCTTCTACGAATGTGTAACATTACCATCTCCAACTGATTTACATAAGCTCAGTAACATTTACTAGATGGGACTAAGAACTAGATTTCAGCTTGGGACTCAGTTTTTTATGTGGGGGTTGCAGGCATCTAAAGTTGGGAACAGGATGTGTAAGCTGTAATTGCCATTAAGCTCTGATTGCAGAGAAGTCACATGGACCTTTAGAGGCCTGTAGCTTATCTGGAACCGAACACAGCTGGTCTAGACCTAGTGATCCAGGGTCCTCCAGAGACTCTGAGAGATCCGAAATGCTCTCTGGGTCTCCCCTGTCCCACTATTAAACTTCATTAATCAACTTCTTGTTGGTCTGTTTTACTGATGGAAGACAGAATCCCTGGAACCTATCTATTTAGATTCTTGGCCTCCACACCAAGGCTCACACTGTAATCACCTGCAAAATTACTAAACATATATTATGTCTGCATCTCCCTGCCAGAAACCATTAAAAACTTCCCAGCGTGTTTCTAATCACAGCAGTAGTTGACAACCAATGTTGTGGCCCGATCTAGCATCAACATCACCTGGAGCTTGTTAGAGGGGCACAGCAGCTCTCTAACTTGACCATGCAGAGCCTGGCAGAGGGTAGAATCTACTACAGTACATTTGAGTGGTCCTCAATCTTCTTTTCTAGCACAAGCTCCCAGATAATGCTTCATCAGTTACCACCGCAGGGACCCCTTGGTGGTCGCTGTTAAGTCTACCTGACAGCTGCAGGATGAAAGTCAAGAGCTGGGGTCTGGCAACCTGCATGTTAACACGCCAAGTGACTCTGATCACATTCTCCACTTTTAACTACTGATCACATCTGATATCCTTGCTCAGTAATCAGGTACTCAGAGCAGCTACAAGCAATTATTCAGCCCTCCTTTGTAGACTCTGGAAAAATACTAAAATTGCCATTTGTTTTACATTTTGGTGTTATCATTTTTATGCTGATGAGTAAGTGCCAATTTTGAAGCTAGTTTAATAGGAGTTTAGGGTGAACCAATATATTGTTAAAAGTGTTAATAAACTACATATGAGAATGTGCATTTTACCAAAACAACTAAGGGCATATAGTTATGGCAAGTTTCTCTACTACACCTAAGTATGTAACATCAAGATACTTGGCTTCATAAACCTAAAACTGAGAAATTAAATTCTGGAATATGGATACTTCTTTCTACAAATAATCCAAAACATTCTAAAAAGAAAACAAAAAGGGGTTAAAAAATATGAAACATTCTCTAGCTCACACTGAAGGATAAGAAAAGTACATGCCTTTCAGTCTGTTTGCATTCAATGAGATATTTACATATCTGTTTCACACACATGTTTACCAATGGATAGCTTTCTTTCCTAAGAATGGTTCTAAACCTAAAACATTTAGTCCCAATTGTTTATACATTACACCAAAAACTGCTACTGAACAAAATTAAATACCCTTTATTAGTAATAATAAAAGCTTTTATTTTGGTAAGGGTATATCTCAACTTTTTGGGGAAGAAACAAGAAACTCCATAAATGTACAAACCACAAATCAATAGATCAGCAACTGAGGGGAGAGATGTTCATTTGTACCTGATGTGCTCCAGAAGTGAATGGTTCTATTTGACAGGGAGAGAGAAATATTTTTACCTTACCAATGCCACATCTTGTCAGCATTTCAGCAGTCACACTGCCAACTCCACCCACACCTACTATGGCTATAGCATAAGTGCGGATTTTCTACGGAAGAGCAAATTTCAACAGGAGCAGGTTAGTAACAGCATCTCATTTGTCACCAGGAATTATGTTCATCTGCTGAAATCAGAAAAAGTTTGCAAAAGTTCATCATACCTCATAGTCGTTTACAATCCCCATCCGCTTCAACGCCATCAGACGGCTTAAAACACAGAAAACAAGAAAACAAATTTTAGAGCTTGTAGTCTTGTCGTTAGTGGTGATGTTACAAACATACGTTGTCACAGGAAACAACCATGCGTGATCACTCGCTGCTTCAGAAGGGAAGACGTCTAGTGGGTAGAATGGCACACATCTGTGATCTTAGCATATGGGAGGCTGGGGCAGGATGATTCATGGTTCAAGATTGGCCTCAGCTACACAGCAAAGCTGAGAACCACTTAGGCTTGAAATTGGCTTTTATTAGATGAAACTAAGCACATACAAATATCAGATACGATAAAATGTGTATCTTCTTTCAGCTTCACCCATGGTATTGGTGCATGGCACAGATGCATTAACAGTAAGTCATTATCAATGATGGCTAGACATGTATAGAAAGGTCCTAAGTGTTTGAGTTGAATAAACAATTTGAAAAAATTAAGAGCTGATCAAAATTTTCTATGACATTAGCAGCCTTGGGTATCAACTTATATCGCCTATACAGCAATTTTAATCGAGGAAAATTTAGTAAATGAGAGGGAAGATGCTCCATGTTTTAGACTTGATCCTGAGTTTCGCATTTCATCTTGGAGAAATAGTAACAAAGTCTGCATTTATAAAATTCAAATAACGTTTGAGGGTGTCGAATGGAACAGCTTCCACACACTCTGACTACAGGTCCACACTAACTCAAGCCCTAAAAACTGCGGATCACTAACCCTTCATATTTGGCAATGCAGCTAAAGCAAGAGCCCTCACATTGCCACTGAGACTTTATGTGCTGTAACTAAAGCCGTTACTAAAACATCAAACCGCTTTTGCTCTTTGAAGAGAAAAAGCAACAGCAGAACAGCTTCTTCCTTGTGTCACTTAGGTGAGAGCTGATCAACGACTCCACTCTTAGATCCACTACTTTTTTTTTTTTATTCAATTGTGCGTGTGTGTGTATGTATATGCGTGCGCATGTGTATATGTGTGTGTGTAGAACCACGGACGAATCAGGAACCACCACGGATGCCTCCACCTCCTTCTGCCCCGGGATTCACAGGCTCCGCCCTACCAGGACCAGAAGCACAGGCCGCCCCCGCTTCCGCCCGGCGTCTATACGTGGAATCTGGGATCCGAACTCAGGACCTTCCGCCTGCAAGGCAGAGGCTTAACCCCTGAGCCACCTCTCCAGCCCCTTAGATCCACTACTTAATGGTGCACTGACTCACTGGGGCTACAGTGCCATGTGAATTTTGAATAATCTGAGCTAATAAGAGCTCAGGCTTATAAAACTCATTTGACATCTTTGAACATTATTTCAATTTTATAAATGCAGACTTTGCTATTGTTTACTACAATAATGAACATGATCTATTTACTATAATATAGATATGATCTGAGTAGCTCTCTTAGCACACAACTTTCTAACCTACACAATAGCAATCTCAGGGTCGTAGTGAAAGAAACAGCATGTGAAGTGTCAGCACCTAATGAAAGGTCAGTACCTGCCTGCTGCCGAATGCACCATACGCCAAACACACTTGCTATTCTGTGGGCTTCACATACACATTTTCAGCCCTCCCAACTATGACAGAGACAGATGTTACTACTGCCAACACTTTACAGGTAAACAAACCGAAGCCAGGAAGTTCAACAGCTGTGCAGTTCAAGGTTATTGGGGCTACCATATGTGCTGAGATTTGAATCCACAAAGTTTTGACTTGGCCATGGGGTCCCTACCCTTGCCACTGCACTACATCCCCCGTCTCAGAAAAAAAAAAAAAAAAAAAAAAAAAATCATAGGCTGATTTGGTAATGTTGAATAATCCAAGATGTAAAGGTGCAACATAGTATCTCGAATTACAACTAATATTGCTCTCTCGTCTTATCCCATCTAAGGTACATTGAAAAGCTTTCGTGAAACTCGCAGTGTATGTGTGGCGGGTTTTACTTGTAACATGTTTTGAAAGATCCATCAGTCTTATGCAGGGCGAGGTGTGAGAGGAAACCGGATACAAGTGTCCAGCAAGCATAGGAGCAGCGCCATATGGCCGGCCTGCTTAGTGTTCCCCCCTCCCCCAGAAATAAACGAGGGGAGGGAAGTGTTGGGGATCTCGATGTACAGCCCAAGGGAACCTGGAGTTCACCATTTGCCCGAATGGTCCCTGGAACTCGTGGCAATCCTCCTGTCTCGGCCTCCCGAGTGCTGGGATTACAGAACAGAGCTAGCGAGAAAAGTATCTTCTCCACAAGACTAAGAAGTGGTCTTTCCCATTTGGGAAGGGGATCCCCCCGCCGCCCCCAAGGCTAAAAAAAAAAGACCGCAGGATGTGGACCGCGCGGCCCGCGGCGCCCTCGCCCACCCCCAGCCCCGCTCCACGCGCACGCCCGTCACCTGTAGGGGTTGGAGTCCACCACCTCGGGGCTCATCTGCTCGATGCGGGCGCGGCCGCCCCCCCCGTCGCCGCCCCCCACGAGCCGCCGGCCCCTCTCCTCGGCCAGCTCCCGCTCCAGCTCCCGCACCCGCTCCCGCAGCCGCTCCACCGACTCGGCCATGGCTGCGTCCCCGGCGCCCGCCGCCGCCGGCCCGGGCCTCCGCCGCCGCCGCCGCCCCACGCTGCCGCGGCCGCTCCCGCGAAGGACAGCTCGGGGGTCCCGGACGTGCCCGGGACCCGCGCGCCCCGGACAGACACGTCTCCGCCACGCCCACCGGCCTGCCGGGACGCCGCTTCCGGTGCGTCGCCGTCATCGCTCCCCCTTGCAGAAAACCAACAAGCAAGCAGCCAAAAACGCTTCCCCTCGCTGTAATCTCTTCGCTGGGTCCGCCGCACCCGGGTCCTGAGTCCTAAGTGTTCACAGGCGACGGGTGGCGACGCTGCCTTCTAATCTACGCAGCCAAGACAAACAGCAGGATCTATTGTTCCTGGGCTCGAGGTGCTGACGGACTGTTTTCGCAGACGGACCCTTCCGCTCCATGAAAAGCGCCTTCGATCTGGTGCTGAAAGTCTTATTCGTGTTACAGTGACTTTGGAGATTTTTTTTTTCTTTTCCCATAAAATCGGGTCCTCCAACGCTGACGCGTACAGGAAACTCTGAGTTCGCGCACGCAGATGGGCGTGTCCTTTCGAGTCCCCGCGTCCGTCGCAGTGATTGGCTGGGCCTCACCCCGCCCCGGCCTCGCCCCCAGCTGTAGACTCCGGCGCCCTTGCTGCAGCCAAGCTGCCTGGGTCCGCTGCCAGCCCGTGGGTGCCTCGGCTTTGAGTTCCCCGGCCGGGTTGCAGTCACGGAGATGAATGTCACCGGTGAGCCCGACACCGTGCAGGTGCTGCCGCAGCACAAGTTCGACTGCAGGCTCCTAGAGGCTTACCTGAATCAGCACTTACCTGGCTTTGGGGCAGATCCCGGGGCCACCCTGGCTGTGACTCAATACAGGTATTGACGCTAGCCTTCACCTGCAGCGGAAACAAGTCTGTGCCTAGCTCTTTTCTTCCTTCGACCCTGGGTGGGTTTCTCACTTCCCCAATCTCCGATTACTTTGCTTTGAATTCCTTTCCAGCCTGGTCTGAATTGTAGGGCGGGTAGTCAAAGCGCAATAACATTTTGGCATTCCGCCATGTAGTGGAATCTTGTTACGGGATGAAATTATAGGCTGCGAAAAGCCCGGAAGCTCCTTGAGAAACAGATACTTTGTGGGCTGCACATACATACAGATAACTAGCAGATACTAGGGTGCTGCAGCCTTTGGGTCTATTCCAAAGAAACTGTTTAATTAAATTTAATTCTGTCCACGTGAGGCCGAGTTCATTGCATGCCAACATGCACACACAGGTGGATACTGGCATTTCCTCCTAAGCAGTTTGAAAAACTTTGGGCCTCAGTTCCTTCCAAAGTGAGGGAATGAAACTCGATGCAGTGACCCTGAGAATACCTTTTCTCACGGGGAATCTGGCTAGAGTTTTACAACGAACTTTTAAAAATCAATTTTTATTTTAAAGTAGTATTTTTACAAATACTATTCTTTGTTCCAGTAAATTTTATACAAAGGTTTGTAAGGTGCAACCCTTAGCTTTTTAAATTGAGCCTATCGAAAAAAAAATGGGTGAAAGGGCATTGAAATAATGTTGTAGGCTAGGGCATTTTTGTCAGTGGTATTTGTATGTAGCATTGTAAAATGAAAGTAGTAGCAAAGGAGATCAGAGTTTGGGGATATAAAACTTCAGAGCTCCTAAGTCCCAGTATATCTGTGAAGAAGTGGAAGAACATAGTGGAGACATCTAATGTTAAGGCCTTGTGTTGTAAACAAGCCAATACAGATCAGAGTTCAATCAGATGTTAACTACTAGTCCACTCATTGTGGAATTTGGCCAGCTTGTCTTTGACATCAATCTTGATTTTGAATGACAGTTATAATAATCATCTCTTGTGGTTGTGGTCTAAAGTTGATTAAAAGATAATTCTGTATTGGTGTTAAGTCACAATCATGTTCAAAAATGCAATTAGTTGTAGCATACAAACATTACTTCTGAAGCCTGCATGGTGTATCCTTCTGTCATCCCAACACTGGGGAGGCAGAGGAAGGATGGTCACAAGTGTGAGGGCAGCCTTGGCTGCGCTGCAAGCCCTGTTCTTAAACGTATTTTTCCATAATGTTAAATAGGCTTGATTTAATAGGTATGTGTGCAAATGCAGAGTCCACAGGAAAGACACAGGCATAAGGAAAAATTCACAAAAATTAAAGACACACTAGGGAAACAAAAACGCCTCAAATCTTTTTTGAAATCCTCACATTTTTGTTGTATAAATACAAAAATTCTAACAGAAGAAAGGCAGATAATAAATACAGTTTATAAGTTAATTGGTTTGTGACTTAAAGAGCCAATAATCTACATAAGTAGTAGTCCAAAGTTCAGTATACAAATGAATTGTTTCTATACTTTAGCAACCATTCAAATATAATTTCAAAATCTATGATAAAAACTTCAAAGTGTAAATTACTGAGTATTAATCTAATAAAAAGTGTGCAAAATCTTTGTAGAGAACATGAAAAAATTTTATTGGGAGCTTAAAAGAATTTTATAAATTAAAAGATGTATGTATGTGAGTAGGAAAACTCAATATCGCAAATTTTTACTTTTCTCCAACAGATTTATGGATTTAAAATGATGTCAGATGGAATCCTATTCTTTATCTAATTTGAAAAAAAATGCTCTCAGATTCTATGCTCAAAACTAAAGGATTAACAGAAGCCCTCCCTAAAGAACAAGAAAATAGGAAAATCAAATTATAGCAGAATGTAGCGCTGAGATGGCCAAATACCAAAATGAGGTAGAGGGTTCGTACAGCGCCCCCCACATGTTTATAGAACCGCCATACGTGACAGTGCTGGAAGACCCAGAACCAAAGGGATCCTCATGAAAAAGTCATTTAAGGAATTATCCATAATAAATATTTGTAAAGAAACTGCCATCCTGACTGTGGGGTACCCCTCAAGTGGTGGGGTGCTTGCCCAGCAAGTGTGAAGCCCTAGATCAAGCATGGTGTTGCACACCTGTTATCCCAGCCCGTGGAGGTAGAGGCAGGAGATAAGGTTACTCTTGACTTTATAGTAAGTTCAAAGCAAGCCTGGCATACACAACACCTTTCAAAAAGAAAAAAGAAACACGGTGGAGGAAGTCACTACAGCTCTCATAGTTGGGCACAGGTGTCAACTTGACTGTTGAGGGTTTGAGCTCTGGGCACATTTGTGGAGAATTAGTGGTTGAGTTAGGCCCAGAGCAAACCTGCAGGAGATTGTCTAGCTGATGGGGAAGGCCCAGCCTATTGGAAGGGGGAGGGGGGACTACACCCTGAACAGATGAATAAAGCACTGAGAGTCAGTTGAGGAAGTTGGCATCCTTCTGTTCACTTGGCCAGACATGCTGGTCTGGCAAGTAAGGATTGTCCCTCTCTCAGCTGTTATGTAGTAATGGTGTGGCCAGTTCCCTCGCCCTGGTGTGGGTGCGTGTTCTCCCGTCAAGCTGGACTGAGAACTGTAACCAGGAATCGTAAGAGAGAATAAACCCTTGATACTTTAAGCCGCTTGATGGTCATTTATCAGCAATCATGCAGGCTGACTGCAACAAGCTCCTAGTTCTGTATGGATAAAAACTTGAAATTTAGGGCTGGAGAGGTGGCTCAGGGGTTAAGCCTCCGCCTTGCAGGCGGAAGGTCCTGAGTTCGGATCCCAGATCCCACGTATAGACACCAGGCCGAAGCAGGGGCGGCCTGCGCTTCTGGTCCTGGTAGGGCAGAGCCTGTGAATCCCGGGGCAGGAGGAGGTGGAGGCGTCCATGGTGGTTCGTGAATTCGTCCGTGGTTCTACACACACACACACATATGCACATGCGCACAGGTTGAATAAATAATAAAAAAAATTAAAAAAAAATAGTAAGAAAAAAAAAAACTTGAAATTTAAAGGCAAAACTACGTGGAAGGCATGTAAAATCCGATTATTATGATTGTACCAGAGAAGAAATTCTTTTAAAATACAAAGTAGAAATAAGAAAAGGAAATGATTGATAATTTTCACTAAAAGGCTTCTTTAGGAAAACGAGAAAAGAAAGTATTTCAAGGGGCAATGAAATGGTTCAGAAGATAAAGGCGCCTGCACACAAATGTGCCAACCAGATTTCAGTTCCTGAAACCACATGGTGGAAAGCGAGAACCAACTTCTCAGCATTGTCCTCCACACATACGCAATATTCTCCCTCTCCCCCTCCCTCTCCCTATATATATATATTATATATATATATATATATATATATACACACACATGTATATACATTATACGAGTCCTGATAAGGAAGTAATTTGGGTGAAAGGGCATTGAAATAACACTGCATGCTAATGGCTTTTTATCACTGTTATTTATATTTTGACAATGATTTCAATGAAAGTAGCAAAAAGTAGCAAAGGAGATAGATCCTCACAGATATACTAAGATATATATATATATATTTATTCAATAAATTTTTCATAAAAGTACTTTCAGTGCATATTGTACATAAGATTTTGATATATAGGATATAAACTACATAATAGGAAAATGGGCAAAACACTTGAAGATGCTCTACCTCATCACACTGTAGTAAAGGAAAATGGAAATTACAAAAACAAATCAATTACATCGAGCCCAATTGCAAGCAGTCTGACAACATCAAGCATTGGTTAGGATGTGGGCAGTAATCCTGCATGTGTGACAATATAGCTGTCACTGGAAAACACGGCCTTGTAATGATGAAGTGGGAAGACATGCATGCCCCAGAAATTCTGATTCTTAGAAGCATTTCATATTAAGATATCAGCATATGGTCTGCAAAAGCATCCATTGTACTATTTATGATAGTAAAATCCAGAAACTGTTAACAGTAGAATCAAATAAATCGTGCATTCACACAGTGGAGTGCCACATATCAGTGAAAATGATTCAGCCACAGCTGTACACAGCATGGAATGAAAAACATGTCAAATGGACAGTATGTTGCTTTAGGACGTAAATTGCAAGGGCACGATAAATATAAAATTTGAAACCTAGAGGCCTTCAAAATTCTGGTAATCTTATCAAGATAGAATATTAGTGTCTGTGGTATAATTATGCCTTCTCAATTTTATATATTTTATTTAGGTATGCAGATGTTTTTAATTTGAAAACAATGGAAGTCAGAGAGCAACGTAGTTAAATCTAAACAGTGAAAACAGTATATAACTCAATAGAACAAAGTTTGTGGCTTTCAGTGGAATTTCTGGCAGAAGGAAAATATATCTTGATAATTGACCTTTTCATATTTTTTTTTTAATCTAGATCGGGACAGTCCAATCCGACCTTTTTCCTCCGGAAGGGTACACATACATATGTCCTCCGGAAGAAACCCCCAGGTGCACTTCTTCCTACGGCACACAAGGTATGGCATACACATGCAGCAAGGACTTCTTCAATTGCGTGCACACACACGCACATACACACACACGCACATTGAAACTGCACTTAAAAGTCCCGTTATAGTTACTAAATAATAGAAAATGTACCTCATTTTTAATTAAAAAGTCATTCAAGTCCTACCCCTTTTTGCTTTGGTAAAACATTTAGGATTGAAGTCTAAGACTATGTTTAGGTTGTTATTTGAGGATTATCCTGTTTTTTCTTCCCTGTGCATAAGTATAACTGGCTAGGAGATGTGTGTGGTTCTACTTGTTTCCAGATGTTTTTTAACAACAGTATTTACTTGTTGAGCTATTTTAGCATATTGAGGAAGCATTTCAAAGTGCTTTTTAAATATTAGCACCATCAAGGGGAATTATAAAAGGTTTTGTAGATATTAAGTATTCCTAGTAACCCTGAGTTATTCAATCCCCAATATATTCACAAATCAAGACATTACATTATACCTCATAAATACGTAGAAATATAATTTGTCAATCAATTTTAACTAAGTTTTCCTACTTGCAAAAGCACAGGCCCTCCCTCTCGCTCTGGATAGTTAGCATCGTGAGTACCCTGCATGTTTGGGATTTTACTGTCGTCATTGCGGACAGATGCTTCCAGGCTCAGCACAGAGGAAGGCCACTGTGGAGTGGGTGTGACATCAGATGTATACTTAAGATTTTTTTAATGGGTGACTTTTATTGTCTGAACACGCGCAGCTGAACCCCTGCCCGTCCTGGAGGATTGTGCGCTGCCTGATTCTCCCTGGTGACAAGCCCTTGTTTTCACTGCCCCAGTCCCTCTGTGTGGAGCAGAGCAGCGCTTCCGGGTTACGAGTGCTTTACACCTTCCCACCCTTCTGTCCTCTTCTTTCCACTCCCCTCGCACTCCTGCCACCAGAGTGGTACCCAATGCTGCTTTCCACAGCTCTCAAGACCACTGCCTGCGCTCACACTGCACCTTGTGTAGGTCCTTCCCTGCCCCCACCGCAGCAGCTGCTGCTTGCTCTCTGTCCAAGGAGAGCTGTGTGGTCGGTCGGGTTCTAGATCAGGTTAACTTTTCACCTGGATGAGTCATCCTTACTCACATGCACCACGGCTCTGCCGAAGGCCGCGCCCTTGGGCCCTCCTGGGTGCACGTAGGTGCCCTGGCTGAGGAAGCCTTTTTTCTTCTCTGTGTCTTATTTGGGCTGCAGCTTTAGATGTGCTGCCTGCTCTCTCCCTAGTCTCTCCCTTGCAATGCGCACCCTGCTTGGAGGTATGCGCCTCCTGTGATCTCAGAAGGCACGGGTACTTTTCCTCTCCCACCAGCTCCTGCAGCTACTGGGGGAGCACTGGAAAAGATTCTTCTAGAGTCTCTTGCCAGACAGGGGAGGAGACACAAGGCCCGTGAGAACAGAAGGTTCTGTGAAAACCTGTGCAATCCAATCAGGAGCTCTCGGTTTCACTACAAGAGCCCAGATTAAGACCCATGAAAGAACCTTGCTTTTATCCCAAGTTATCACTTTTTAGAGCTGGCGAACTTTGCAATGACTGAACCAAGATGCCTAATTAAGAGGATTGTTACTGTTTCCCTCTGGGTTGTTTCTAGTGTCAGTTAAGATTAGTTCACAAGCTAAACTGTTTTCTGGTTTTTAATAATCCCACTTAGATTGACAGAGAATACAAAGTGCAGAGAGCCTTGTTTTCCATCGGGTTTCCTGTTCCCAAGCCTTTGCTGTACTGCAGCGATATTTCCGTGATCGGAACAGAGTTTTATGTGATGGAACATGTGTCGGTGAGTTAACAATTCTAATTCGTTGTTGCCTTTATGTGTAGGTGTAAAATTAAAATATGACATGTTAGATGAAAATTTATTACATTCACAAATTTATTCAGCATATTACTTATATTGCTTTGCCAGGGTTTAGAATTTTGTTTTTATTTGAGCTCAGTGAGAGAAGATTGGAATGGTTTAGTAACAATTAGGATGTGCTGACTATTCTTAAACATCCCCTAGGGGGCAGTAAAGAACTGTCTGTAATGATAATGGCAGCCGCACGGTCCAGGAGATGGATGGTGATGATGATGGGGGGGGGACCTATTCTACATAGAAAGATAAAACCATTCAAAGCAAATTCAAATTGTTTTTAAATTGTGTGTGTCGGGTGTGGGGAAGAAACTGAGACCGAGATGGAGTTTGGAGTGGATTTTACCTGGCAAAATCTTGCATTTTGTCAATTCACATGTATTTCCCAAATAATATCGTATTCCGTAAAAGTATTGGTTGTAGTTGTTGGGCATTTGCATTGTCTGTTGTGATCACTTTGCAGGGACGAATCTTTCGTGATTTCTCCATTCCCGGAGTTAGCCCAGCAGAGCGTACAGCCATTTATGTGGCCATGATAGAAACGCTGGCTTGGTTGCACTCGCTGAGTATACAGTCGCTGCAGCTGAAAGACTATGGGACAGGTGTGGGCTACTGTAAGAGACAGGTAATGTGTCTATACAAAAATACTTCAAATAAGCCCTATTATTTTATAACTCTGAAACTTTGTCATTTTAACATCATTCTTCACAATGAGCTGTTTTTAGTATGAAATCATTTTTTTTTTTTTTTGGTATATGTATGTGAAGGTGAGTGGTGGGTAGATTGTGCATGTTCTTGGGTACCTGTATGCACGTACATACAGAGTTCATGCCAGAGTTCAACTGTGGCTACCATTTCGTAGAGCCGTCCCCCTTGCTTTTTGAGACAGGAGCTCTTATTGGTTGATGTGGAGCTCACTGGCTGGCCAGTAGGCCTTAGAGATCTGCCTCTCTCCCCCCACCCCCACGGCTAGACTTACAAGCACACACCACCACATTTAACTTTTTTCCCCTTCATTTTTTTTTTCCTTGTCCAAGAGAAAACAAGGTGTGAAAGACAACTAGATGGAAAAGAACATTTAAAGTTAGGGCGGATGATGTTTCAGGCTGCCCCGAGTTTAAGGGGGACGCTTGATGCGAGCCCTTAGGCGCACGATGGAATCGGCGCGGCTCAACTTGTTTCATGTCAACCCCGAGTCCTGCGTTCTCCTCTTGTCCTGTCCTCATCTACCTGTGCAGGTATCCACCTGGACAAGGCAGTATCACGCCGCAGCCCACCAGGACGTCCCTGCCATGGACCAGCTCTCCCAGTGGCTAGCGAGCAACCTGCCCGACAGCGACGACGAGGAGAGGCTGATTCATGGAGACTTCAAGCTGGACAATATCGTTTTCCATCCCAAAGAGGTACGGTGGGCCCCGCTTTGCGTAGGTCTCCCCGAGACGTCAGGAGGCAGCGGTGCCCCCTGAGCTCCGCGGGCTGCCGCGGACGCAAAGCAGCATCGCGGTTGACGCCGCCACGCGTGTCGCTCGTTTCCATGGAGCCGTCAGTCTACTTGTCCGTGTTCTTGCCCTGAGGGTTCATTTACATTTCTTTCAGCAGCTTTGACTTGTGTCTGGAAGAATTTTTAACTGTTTATTACAAGTTCAGGGAAACCTCTTTGAGGCTTCAAAAGAATTACATAAGATTAATGTAACCTTGTTCCGTGGGTGTCTGTGGGGCGAGTCTTTGTGAAGAGTGTAAAGAAATGACCTTTGTAGTTCCCTGAATGTTACTTCTTAGAGGAAGCTGTTCTGAATTCATTAAGTTTCTGTACTCATATACTGTGCTTACAACTTACATATTCCTTCTCCACTGGATATAATGATCATAGTATTATATATTGCATCATTGCCCTAATTAAAAGAGCTGCTACATTCATTGAAAGCACAGAAACAATTTTCTAAAAGCATGAGGCATTTTTAGGAGCCAGTTAGAAATTTCTCATAGAAGAGTCAGCTGAGCTGTTTCTTACATACACGAGCGCACAGAGATGCTTCCTCAAGCCACTCGTTCAGTAGAGCTTCCACCTGAAGGAACTCTGAAAAATGGTCTTGCATTTGGCACACCCGCCCTACTGAATGCCACATCCAGCAGCACCTCTGTGGAGTGTTGGCTGCTTCCCTGTGAGATGGCACGACTGGCTGGGGCTGCAGCCCAGGGCCCTGCTTGGCCTGACAGGCAAAGGCTGGACCTCATTGCTGGTCAGGAAGGTGAAAAAATCTGAAAAAATACATGTAGCTTTTGCTAAATGAAAATGATCTTTGTACCACTGTAAAATCATAAATTCATTAAGTACAAATATCAAGACTAGGAGATTATGTGCATGTATGTATGCTTGTGTGTGACTTTTCATTAATTGCGCTAATAAATTTCAAGTTCTACCTTTTGCAGCTAACCACTATAAGGTTAGGAAAATTGAATGTTAATTTGTAACCTGAAAAGTTATAAAAGCTTGTGTCTTAAAGCGTGGCAGGATCTGGCCTGGATTTAATATGTGGTGCTTGATTCACTAATGTGTCTTTGAATACTTCAGAATACTTTTATGTTATATAATTTTAGATACTTAACATTCTTTATTCAAGGCAGTTTTAAAGAGTCTAAACCTAGATGTTCTATTGGGTTTTATGTTGTTTACTAAGGAGTTTAAGTTTTAGGGTTAATTCTAATGTACTGAGACTGAGGGTAAAACATTAAATACCAAATTGTTTCCTACCTTTATTATTGATTTCTTGCTTTTTAATATCTTTGAGAGAGAAAAAGACAGAGACAATGAGTTTAAGTACACAGATGTGTTCGTAGCAGTTGGAGGACAAGGACAACTACTTTTGAAAGTTGATTTTCTTCTTCCACTCTGTGGGCTTCAGACATCAAACGCAGGTTGCCATGGTTGGCACACGGTCAGCCTTACCAGCCGAGCCATCTCCCCAGCCTTAATCTCCTAGTTTTAAACTGCAAAACCAATTTGTTAATGTGTGTCTCTCAAGCATTACCCCTGTGATTTATGAGGTCTGGAATGGGAGAAAGGTCTCCAGGTACACCTGTCTGAAGCTCGCCATGATTGGTTTGATGGGGATGGGAAGACCCGCATAGTTATGGGTCATTTCCTAAACTAGGGGCCCAAGACTTTGAAGCCAGAGAAGCTAGCAAGTGTGGGTACATCCATTCATTGCTCGTGCCGGATGTGATCTGACCAGCCGATTGGAGCTCATCTGCTGTGTCTGTGTTGCCACGATGGACCGACTGTCTCTTGAATTGTGAGCTGAAATAAACCTTCTCCCTTAGGTTGTCTCTGTCACACTGGGAAGGAAACTGGAACAGGTTATATGGTAGTTAGTAAAATGTCTTCTGTTTTATATTCAGTTTTCTCATACTTATTAAGTTAAATTCAGTCAACTTCTGCCTCTAGTAAATATTGTAGCTAATTCGTCATGGGAGTAGCATATGGCTGGAAGAATTTAAGTCAATTAGCATTTACTTATTACCAATTGTATCTCTGAAACATTAGTTGGAAAGGAAGTATAGCTCCTAATGAGCTTAAAACACAGAAGGAGAGAAAAGAGAACCAAGAACAACCAGAAAACAATGTAGATCTGTGTGCTGACAAATAATCAGTCACCCAAGGAGAACTACAGGACTAAAAGAAGGAAAGATCCCCATGGTGGACTGGTATTAAGAGTTACAAAACATAGGCTGAAGAGATGGTTCAGAGAGTTAAAACTCTGCCTTGAAAGCAGAAGGTCCTGAGTTTGAGTCCCACGTCCCACTTAAAAACACCAGGCCAAAGGGGAACACAAGAAAACTCTAGGCAATGCTACTGAGTCCTTACACCTCATCAGAAAGGAGGACCTAGAGGGAAGTTTGACATGTACACTAAAGGATGCTCCAGGGATGGGGGGAGGCCCACTGGGAGAAAGGGAGGGAGAGGGGAAAGGAAGAGGAAAGGGGGAGGAGGTAGCAAGGGGATCCAGGGAAGGGTGGAGGGAGGGAGAGGAATGAGGTACGTATCAAGTTTGTATGAGTGGAAAAAAAAAAAATACGAGGCCAAAATGGCAGCTGCCTTTACTTCTGACCCTGGTGGGCAGAGCCTGGGAATCCCAGGGGAAAGCAAAAACAGGAGGTTGAAGCAATCCATGATGATTCTTGAAGTCACCCTTGTTCCTCCACAGGGCCACACAGTGCCCTCTGACACACATAAATTTTTTTTTAAAAAGTTGCAAAACTTTAAAAATATAATCTTAGGTAGTATTTTACCTTTTACAGCTGTTTTCAAATGTTTCAGAATCGGTAATCAGATTGTGTTTCTTTTTGCATGAAAACACAAGTCCACAGAGCTAGTCCAACCAGCTCTGGTCACGGGGGCTGAACGTATGTATAACGCAGAACATACTCACCTTTCTGTATTACTAGGGAAACTATTTAAGCCTTCGTTTCCCCTCTGAGGTTAAGGGTGGTGTCTTTAATCCAGTTTTATCTGGGCTTTGACTCTAGAATCTGTACAATAGATTCCAAAGAAATTAAATTTCCGTGTACAAGGAGCTCCTTTAATGCAGCAACTCTTACTAGAGCAGATGAGTCAATGTTAAATTTATTTTAGTGTATTAATCCCCATTTCTATCGCATACTTAAATTCCATTCCCTAGCAGTATGATGTTAGAGCAAACTGCATAAGCTCTGTCCCACCAATTGATGTCAGCATCAATTTTGAAACGATTACGGCCTCACAAAAACTTGTAAAGCAGAGAAGTTGAGTCTCCATCCTCCAGATCCCCCAAGTGGACTTCACACAGCGTAGTACATGATCTAAACCAGGAAATTTACATTATGTGCCCTTTTAGTTGGAAAAAGAAACCAAAAAGTTTCCACAGTTCTGAGCAGCTAAAATAGAAACATCAGTGTGGCGCAAGTAGCTGGCACCAGGCACACAGCGATGCCAGCCGTGCCAGGCATCCTCTCTACGATTCTGTCCTCTGTTCCAGGTCTCCTCTGGAAAATACCACAGTACTCTGATCTTTCATAATATGTACTAAAACACTATAGGAGACACTTTTGCATTTTGCAAGGCTTAAGGGCTTTTTTGTTTTATTAAAGCAGTAGTAACATTTTGTTTTTATCATTAGAAAAATGCAATAACTAAGAAATAAAACAGAAACAGTCATAGGTGACAAACTTTTCAGGAATGTTTGGGATAAGCCAAAAAATTTGTTAAAAGAGTGTGAAAAAACAAAACACATTCATTTTTCAGTCATAACTCCCCAGTGAGCCCCAGACAACTATTTGTACATACTGAAAGCATGCTTGAATGAATATTCCAGCCCTAAAACACTCAGTGTAATGTTTAAAAAAAGAAACTGGTCCTTGAAGAATATTGTTGTTTTTCAAAGTATAAGAACTCTGCCAGGTCTGGTGGTTCTTGCCTATAATCCTAGCATTCAGGAGGCTGAGACAGAAAGATGAGTTTAAGACCACCTTGGACTATATAGTTCAAGACCAGCCCCTCTATACAAAGAACCTGTCTCAAATGAATAAATAAACCAAAACCAAACAAGAAAATGGGAAATAAATGGTTGCAGTTTGAAATCTAATATTAAAATTTATATATCATTGTGATGGAAAGGTATATTACTTAAAAATGATCTAAGAAGCTCATGTCTATTCATCTATTACTATTCACATGTTTTTACAATAACAAACAGACTCATTCCACATTCTTCAGAACTCATCTGCCCCCTCCCACAACTTTATTAACTTATGAAGAAAACCATGACTTTGAATGTAAAACAACAAAAGCTCATTCATTTAATGGGTTTTTCTCTTTGGTTTCTTTTTTGTTTCTAAAATGCCAGTGTAGTTGAATAAAGTCAGGCTTAAGAAGTTTAATTTTACAGCTAGAAGAGTCAGGGATTTTTTTTACCTTTTCGGTTTACAACTCTTTAGGAAATGCTCTTTGGTGTTAATCCTGGTCAGTTCTGGCAAGGACTTATTTCTCACAGTTCTGGTTGGGGGCTGAGAAGTCCACAATCAAGGTGCAATGAGACCAGGTCAGCAGCTGACCTCCAGCCTGAGTCCTCACATGGAATTCTTTCCTCCTCCCACGAGAGCTCTGATCCCATTATGAAGAGCGACGGCCTTACCCGGGTGTGCCGTCCACCGAGGTTAGGCTCACAGCTTCTGGTGGAGAGTGTCACAGACACGCCGTCCAGAACAGTGGTAGAGCCAGATTTCCACCCCCGGCCTCCAGACTTCCAACTCTGTGACCTCCCCCCTGTGCTGTGACTTCAGTGATCTGGAAATGAAAGCCCGTTCTCCTGAGCATGCACGCCTTGCCTTCTACCCTTTCTATTTCTTTGATTTGGGTTTTTTGAACAGGGCCTGGTTCTGTGGCCCAAGGTGGCCTCAGATTCGGCAGCTTCCTGGGTGCTAGAGGTCAGGTGTGCACCCCTACTCTCGACCCCTTTTATGTCTCTGCAGCTCCTTTAAGATGCTGCAAATCTCATACATTTCACTCCTTTTACTGTGGATCCTGCAGGGCTACCTGGTCATAAGCCATTCTTTCAAAAACTACCTTCTTTAGTATCTGTTTAATTGCTGGCATTGGGCTGTAGATCTCTGTAAGTACTTAAGATAAGTTCCCTGAGTGTCCTACACTTACTATTCTGACCCTGAGCTTGGATCATCATAGTTTTGCTACATAATAACTTTGCGTCTTAATCAAATACAGCTTTATCTTTCAGTACCTACCAATCGAACCTAGAGTCTCACATGTGTAAGGCTAGTACTCTAACCCAGGCAGGCCTGGAACTTAATTCTCCCGCCTAGCCTCCTATGTAGCTAGGCTTATAGTTGTGCAGCACCAGGTACCACAAATGAATGACTCTTTGAAAAAAAAAATACCTCTTTTTCAAATCCTTTCCATCCTTTCCAGTCTCCCTCTCTCTCATGTGTGGTCCTGCCTTCTACCTGACGGAGACGCAAAAGCTCAACTTAGTCCAAGCATGTTTATTATGCAGGCAATCCAAGAAAAGCAGTAGCAGGTGTCAGGGGACACAAAGAATGAGGCTGTCATGGCTTTCTTGATGCATACCAGGTGCTTTGTGCAAGGTCACCTCGGTACAAAAAAAATTCTAAAATGAGGAGACACAGCCATGCTCCTAGTCACGTCCTGGCTCTGACCTCGGCCGTCCAGCTCTGATCTGACATGGCTGTGTCCACGTCAGTTCTGCCTCCTGCGCAGCCGTCCTCCCTTCAGTTCTCCTGCATGGTGGACTCATGCTAACGCCCCTCTTAGAATCCGACTTCATTGCAGCCACTCTCCACATTTTTGTCTTTGCGTTACACTTCCTGCAGTCTGCTGGCTAGGGATCACATGTCCTTTGAAGTTCCTTTGATACCACTGAAGACGCTTCCTCAGCCTCATTGTCAAGAAACGTGGTCCCTTCTGAGATGCCTCTTTATCATTTCCATGTGCTGTAAATATGACTTTTGCCTATAAGCATTCTCATTTTGCCCATTAGAAAACCCAGAGCAAAATTTACTATCCACAGTAACTGTGTATAGCCTGTGACATTCCATTTTGTGTAACCTCACCCCTACCTTCATCTTCTCATTGAAAATTCTAGTGTTTTCTCCCTTGTCTTTTCACCTCTTTTCCTGTTACCTGCGGGCAATTGCTTTGAAAGGCAATATACATGCTTACTCGTAAAATCCCGTGTGTAGAAAATAATAGAAAAAGAAACATACACATTGGAGATAATCACCAAAATAAAAAAGTTTCCATTGTACTGAGCTTTCAGAAAAAAAAAATCAGACACGATTGGGTAAGTTCCTCAGCCGCAGTAACATGAACTAGCAAACGCTGTGCTCACCCACTAGGAGTTGGCTGAGACTTGTAGAGCTTTGAGTGCAAGTGCCAATAGAATTCTAATAAACGATGGATCATTTATTTTTGCCAGTGGATGCAGTTAGAGGAGCCAGCACTTCTTCTGATTAACCATTGTTTCCTTTTAGATCTACTTATTCCTATCACATGTGAAGACATGAGTGCAGCGATAGCATGGGATCTTCAGCAAACAGCTCTGTGGAGCCAGGCTGCTCCTTCCCAGGGGGTTGAACTTGGATTATTGGACGTGCGTGGCATGCAGTAGCATCTCATTAACCAGTGTTTTATAATTGCCGTGTCTTTATTCAAAAATCCTGTATATATCTTGAAACTTTACTCCAGAGAAGTCTTCCAATTTTTATTTAAAAATAAATATTCTTCTAAGGCCTTGTCTTAGCTATTCTTTCGGTATCAAGGACATAATGACAAGTAGAAAATAGACCAGAAAAAAAAATGCATCTGCTTTTAATACAGTGTAACAAGCGTAGTCACTGTAGTAATTTATACTGTGGTTGATCCACAACAGTAAAGAGCCTTGTAAAGTCATAAGGAGGAGTGATCACCTTCCCCTACAATAATAGCAAGTTTGGATGCCTGCCCTATGTTGGGCTCTATACTTTTCACTGAATAAATACATGTTAGCACCAATTTTGGTACCAACTCTGTTGGGAACTGGTAAGCAGAACACACATGCGACCTGCCTTCATTTTAATACCTCCTCACAACAATCTGATAGAAAAGGTGGGTTTTATAGGGACAATATTGAAAATCTGAGAAGTAACTTAGCCAGAGTTACTCAGCCAATCAGTGACGAACTTGAATATTGGTCTGTTTGATTCAGTGCCAATAAGAATCCACAAAGCTGCAACGGTGTGTGTAAGTTGTGCCAGAAAATCGAAGAAGTACAAGTGCAGGCGAAGGTGTGGGGAGGCTTGGAATGCCATGACTCAAGTTGCCAAACCAGCTCTGCTGTTTTAATTGGCTTTGATTGCTTGCTTAAATGATTGATGCACTCTCTTTGGTCTATTTGGAGCTTAGTATCCAGAGTAGCCCTTTCAGGATGCAAGCCTTGTGATGTCACTCCACCGAGAGAAGTCTCCGATCGTGGCATCCTTCCCTGTACTTCAAAGTATAGCCATTGCTGCCAACTCAGTGTATAGACTTTCAACTTTGAAGATTAATCAATAACCTTTCTCTGGAAACGATAATAGCACCATATTATTATTATTATCTCACAAATTGCATTTCTCTCTTGTCTGTCAGCTGTTCCATGGCCTTGGTGTAAAGGTAGCGTCGATGTTCCTTTGATCTGGTTTCCAAGTAGAACAAAGGAAGCTTTCCGTTTTGCTCTGATTGTATAGTGGCTCTGCCATAGCAGAACCACTATGATGCCGAATGGCAGATATTTTTATTCAAAAAGTACATTTAAAGTGACTTTAATGTAACTTACTGTCAGAATATTAGTCAGAGTGGTATATTTATTATGTAGTTAGATTTATCATCAGAGCAAATTAATACTTATGCATTAATTCTTGAACTATAATTAATTATATTTCTTCTTTACCATAATCCCTCTAGGCTGAGATTTTCTACTGTTTCCCTTGTTTGGTAGTTATGTTAGTTACTTGTCTCATTGATGCACAAAAAAATGACAAAAGCAATTTCAGACAGAAAGGGTTTACTTTTGGTTCACAGTTCAACAGTACAATCCATCATCTTGGGGAAGCCATGGTAGGAGGAGATGGAAGCTGTTGGTCATATCGTCTCCACTGTCAGCAAACAGAAAGTGATAAGTGGTAGTATTCAACTTACCTTGTTTTTATTCAGTCCCCAACCCCATGCCGTGGAATACTGCCAACCATATTCGGTTTGGGTCTTTCCACCTCAGTTACCCTAATATAGATAATCCCTCATTGACGCGAGAGAATAATCTAGATAATTATCTAATCTAGATAATTCTCTAATCTAGATAATTCTTTATGGATACACTTAGAGGCTTGCCTTTTGGGCGATTCTAGATCATGTTCAGTTGACAATCAACATTGACCACCCCTGCAGTAGAGATATTAGGGTGATGAAAAGCAAAATGCCCCAAGTTTGATGGCCAGAGGCAAAGCCCATAGGTCTTCACTCTAGACAGTTCAGGCCGGTTGGTTATTTCATCAGTGAGATGGGCCATGCGGGTGACAACTGAAAGGTAGGTTCTTATAATGGGCTTTCGAGGGAAGATGTGACTTTGAATATGCCGTTCCTTATTTCCTTGTTTAGAACTTTAATATGCCAAAGACCTTTTTATGTTTAATTACAGTCTCGAGTTATAGCGGTACTGGATTGGGAGCTTTCAACTATTGGTCACCCATTGTTGGACTTAGCTCATCTTTCCCTCTTCTACTTTTGGCCAAGGACTCTTCCAATGATAAATCAAGGGGTTCGGATTCAACAAAACATAGGTACAAACACATAACATTACCTAAATCATTGTAACTATAGCATTCTTTCAATTATTCTCATGACTCAAAGGTATTATCTTGTAATTTTAATAATCTGTGTTCCTTGGAAATATTCTGATTAGTTTTTTACTGAACTTTCTATAAAGTTCACTTTAGTAATTTACAGCAAAGTTTAATTTTTGTGCAAATAAACTGTCATTTTGGGAAACAATGTTATGACATGTTGTAGATGAGTTGTGATTATATTTGGTGTTCTATGCCTTATTGTTTTATGTGCCATATGATGACATTTTGAAATATTCACCATGACTTTTATTCAAATTTATATTAAGTGGATTTTTTGTTTTGTTTTGTTTTGTTTTTTAGGAATACCATCAATGGAAGAGCTGATTTCAATATATTGCCGACACAGGGGAATTGATTCTAACCTTCCTAACTGGAATTTCTTCCTTGCTCTTTCATTTTTCAAGTTGGCTGGAATCGCACAGGTAATTATTTTAAACAAGAATCTCACCATCACTTACTGTTAGTCACGTTGACAGTATTTTTCTGGTCTTCAAGGTTTTTATTTCATTTCAGTCCTTAGATCATTTTGTTTGTCAAAATGGCAAGTGTCAGACATGGGTAAAGTATAAATCTAGAATTTATAGTATAAGGCTTCCACAAGAGGAAAATTTGAGTCAAGAATGCATTTCCATCTTTTTCTTGTATAATAAACTTACAAGATGAAGGATGAGGAGCAGAGAGAAGAATATTGGAAAAGACCATGCAGTGACTATCTATTGCAGAAACAATCTAGAACTTTCTCTATTGGAGACTGCAGAGCCACTTACCAGCCAGGCATGGTGATGAGGGAAGAATTCTAGAGACTGCACTGTTCCTAAGAAACAATGTTAAGTAGCTTCTTGTGTGCTTTTGAAAGTGAATAGATGAGTGAAATTTACCACTTCCTGGCAGTCATATTTCTTGGATTAATTTTGAGAGGAAGCTGAGCATAAGCTAAATCTAAACAAATGTCTCCCTCTTTATACTAATTAAATTTCCAGGTACTTAGACTCTTATGGGGCTTAAGAAATTAGGATTGTCATCAAGACTAAGACTTGAAGGAAGAACAGTAATTAAGAGATCTTAAAAATAGAAAGAATTGGGGGAAATTGAGTAAGGAAAATGGTTGTCATTCTGCCCAGTCCTTATGAATA
The DNA here is from genome assembly GCA_023101885.1 of Typhlomys cinereus. NCBI lineage: Eukaryota > Metazoa > Chordata > Mammalia > Rodentia > Platacanthomyidae > Typhlomys > Typhlomys cinereus. The sequence goes on from JALPQD010000253.1 coordinate 3,118,547, forward strand.
ACTGAAATTTCATCCTGTGTTCTAAGAGTTGACCATGTTGACAGAGTGGGTTTCACCAAATAGGTGTGCTTCTTTATCTACCAGTTTCCACAAGCCATAGAGAGAGAACATTCAAAGTCAATCAACTTAAGAGAGATTTATTCAGCTTACAGTTCTAGAGGGAGAAACGGTCTTTCGTGGCGGAGGTAACATGGCTGGTGGCTGAAGCTGGAAGCAGGCTATGTCACTGCAGACATCCTTGGAAAGTCTCTCTTCTTCTTCTCAGTCTTCTGTTCTGTGGTTCCTTTAATCTGGTCCACTACTAGGAGGTTCCAATCAGATCTAGGGAGGTTCCAATCAGATCTAGGGCTGGTCTTTGTATTTTATATTGTAAATGCATTGATCCAGATAATTTCTTCAGGTAGTCTTAGCTGATCTTAGTTAATGCAGGTATGGTCAAGTTGACATCCAAGATTAACTATCACATATTTCAAATAAAATTTATGGTATATGCTGATTGAAATTAAAAGGTGTATCATAAACTATGTAAAGTAGCCTTGGAGATAATCATAAACATCCCATTCTAACCTCAAATGTGAACTTGGAAAGAGAAAAACCATTTACAATGTTATTTTCAGAAAGAATTACAAAACAAAATAGCTAAATTCATTTTTTTGGTGTTTGCAGTTGATTTCGTTACTTATTTCTTGACTGTGATGAAGGTATCTGACAAGGAACAACTTAAACAAGGGTTTATTTATTGTGGCTCACACTGGAGAGTCCAGTCCATCATGGTGGGGCAGGCGGGGCAGCAGACACACGGGGCAGCTGATCCTGTGGGTCTCAGGAAGCAGGTGAATGAATGCTGGTCTTTTTTCTTTGGAAACACACCTTTGCGTGTGTCTCTGCGTGCGTTTCCATTGTGATTCTAAACCCAGTCAAATTACACTGAAGGCTAACCACACGGGAAAAGGAGAGTGCTATGTTGGAATACAGAAGTGGAGAATTATGAAAAAAGCTAAAAGGAGATGGTTTTACTTAGATTAATAATAAAAAATTGAGATAAATGATGTAAGTTTGATTCCAATTTAGAGGTGGACTGTTAAGTTAGCAGCATTAGTGGTCCACTGGCATATTTGTCCCCCATAAGTTTAGTTTGCCACACAGATAAGAAAATATGGAAAACTAGTTAAATAGTTGAGAGAAAGTTTTCAATGAATCATAATTGATATTAATTTACTTGCAGGGAGTATATAGTAGATATCTCATGGGAAATAATTCATCTTCGGATAGCTTTCTATTTGCCAGTATGGTGGGACCTCTGGCAGAAACTGGATTGCAACTCTCGAAAAGGTAAGGAGAACAGATTCTTTAGGGGACTCAGCTACTCTGTTAGCTGTATTCAGTCTGTTCACAGAGAATGCAGAGGCCCCATGGCGGCTTCAGTCAGTTAACAATACTCACTAGGTATGTGAGCGTCAAAAACCACAGGAGATAGAAACTCTTTGTATTGTTCATAACAGGATCGCTGTAGCCAGTCAGGACAGTTCTACATGCCTAAAATAAGTTGACCTAAAATATAAAGAAAGTTACTATATTTATATTTAAAGTATGTTGCCAATTTGAATATATAATCTTTCCTTATATATTCTATTGCTTGCCCATACCTATTTAAAATTATGCATTATACAGGCTATTTATTAACCTAGAAATACTACTTTTTCCTACAATTATCACACTTTGTAAAATTTTGCCCTCTCTATCAGTGGAGCGCTCTTGAGAGTCTATTTGAGACTGCAGAGCCACTTACCCACCAGGCCTGGTGATGAGGGAAGAATTCCAGAGACTGCACTGTTCCTAAGAAACAGTGTTAAGTAACTTCTTGTGTGCTTTTGAAAGTGAATAGATGAGTGAAATTACCACTTTTTGACAGTTATATTTCTTGGATTAATTTTGAAGGAAGCTGAGCATAAGTGGGGTATTTTTCCAACTATACCTAATCTAAACAAATGCCTTCCTCTTTATAATAATTCAGTTTCCAGGTGCTTAGACTCTATGGGGCTTAAGAAAGTAGGATTATCGTCAAGACCAAGACTTGAAGGAAGAACAGTAAATAAGAGATTTTAAAAATAGAAAGAATGGGGGAAATTGAATAAGGAAAATGATTGTCATTCTGCCTGGTCCTTATGAGGAACTGAAATTTCTTCTGGGAAATTTAGTTTAGTCATTTCTCATCCTGTGTTCTAAGAGGTGACCATGCTGACAGAGTGGGTTTTATCAAATAGCACACTGTGTCATTCTCTTCCATTACATTGTGCTTAAGACCTAGTTACCCCTGATATAACATCAGAACATTTGTTTTACACAAATTATCTTCTATACAGGTATTTGCAATCATTCCATCATGACAGGCGGCCTCATGCGCCATACTGATCTGTAAGGGTCTTCCTTAAAACATCCTGCCATGCTCTTTGTGAGACATATACTAAGAATATTGATTTGTGCTCATATTCCTTCTTTCTATGATTATGACAGCTGACTTCAAAAAAGATTCAAACTAGCACTGACTGAGGTCATGGTTGATTTATATTTAACTAAGTAATGCTTTGAGCATTAAAGCTTAATGTTCAAAATAAAATAATTCTACACTTACTCCATAATAGGAAGGACAACAGCTGAGGCTGTAGCTCAGTGGTAGAGACCTTGCTTAGTAAAGGCCCTGGGTTGATGCCCAACATTGCAAAAACCTAATAAGAAAGCAAACAATAAAACCCCAAGTCTCGAAACCGCCGCAGCTCCTTATAAGGGTTGTTTTTGTTTATCTGGGAAGATTTTACATTATTTCCGTATTTGTGTATGAGTGTATGTATGTGCGTGCACACATAGAAGGCTTACATTTTCCCAAGCAGTGTTTAAAGCATTAAAGCTTGATGTTCAAAATGAAAGGGACACATGTCATCATCTTGAATGTCTTCATAATCTTTGCTTTTTTTTTTTTTTTTGCGAAGGACTTTCAGTACCGCACTGCCAGAGGTCGATGCTAAGCGACAGCTGTTTGCACAGAGCAGGAAAGGCCAGGAAGTTCTTGCTAAGGTGAAGCACTTCATGAAGCAGCACGTCCTCCCAGCTGAAAAGGTAGCGTATAAACAGCTTGTGCAAAGGGACTGTGGGCGATTTGTACTGGTACCTCTGCTGCAGGCTGGGCGGCTGTCCTGCCTTTTACTTTGCTGTCAGGCTTTCCCTGGCTCCTGCTCTCCTGACACTGAAGCTGAGAAGTTGGGAGCTTCTGAAAGATGCACAGGAATGCACTTAAAATCTGCGGGAGTAAAAGCCGCACCAGAGGGAGTCAGCGCAGGAGCCTGAACATGGCAGCCAGGCATTATCTTCCAATGCCTTTTCCTAAGGAAGTGACTTTTTAGCCTTTCTTTCTTTTAATGTGGGCTCCTTTGACAGTTTAGATGAGCTGCAGTCTACCAAAGATAATGTCCAGGAATTTTTACCTATCATTTCAGGTAGTTCACAAATGCTGCCTTTTTCTCCTCTGTAAGCTACTCTTGTAAGGCGTTAAATTCAGGAAGTTCATAGGTAGTAGGGAGGCGTCATTCATCCAGTTAAGGAATCATTCCCAGGCACGTGCTGACAGGTAGGCACCTGGAGAGCAAGTGTAAGGGAAAGAAAGAACGAGATCGATGGGCAGGGTGCCCGCTGTGGGGAAAGATGCCACAGACAGATGGAAGCCTTGGAGATGCGATAAAAGGTTTTCTGAAAGTACACAAGGAAAGTGGGGTGGTTGGGGAGAACACTGCTGTAGAAATTGAAGACTAGCCTCATGGACTCGATCTAGTCCAACCCTGGCACAGGTTAGGAAGTTGTCCATGTTGTCTCAGTTTGTTCTTCTGCAGAGTGAGTAGGTGGTCTTACTAGATGTGCAATAAATCCCTTTTTAATTGTCTGTGGTTCTGTGCCGTCTACACCTATACTGGTGAAAACAAATAAGAAACTTCAAAGGCATAAAGGCTTTCCGCAGTGTTCACAGGCAATATGTGTTTGAAGATCAGTTATTGTTATTTGAGTCATAGGAATAGATTATCCTTTTCCACAATAACTTTATTGAGATGAACATTTCAATCTGAGTAAATTCTGAAGTAGTCACTTCACATCCAGTGACAAATGTTACTGATTATTTTCTGCTACAGTGAGTATTTGTTCAGTTTTGTATTTTATTTCTCTATTTGAGAGAGGGAGAGATTGTGAAGGTGTGCCCATGCATGCCATAGCACAGGGTGGAGTACAAAGGACAGCTCTGGAAGTCGGTTCTTTCCTTCCACCATGTGGGCTTCCAGGAATCACTCTGGTTGTAAGGTTTGGATCATGTGCCTTACTGGCTGATATACATGAGATACATCTTTCCAGTTGCAAGAATTTCCAAATAAGAGAAGGCTGTAATATGTGTAATAATCATGGCAGAATCAATGATTAACTGATGAAGAAAGCAAGAAGAGGCAGAGAAGCCAAGATGATGGGAAATTAACCAGCGCTTGGGTTGGTCTCCCTTAGTCACACATAGCGATCACATTCATTCCAAGCAAGGCTATGATAATCCTAAATTACTATGATAATAAGTTAAAAAAAAAACTCTTATAGATGCCAGGGTCTCCGTGAATTGGTTACAGCAGGACTCCATGTTTTATCTGAGTTTGTTGTTTGCATATTTATTTGTTTGATGTGGTATTGGATGAGACCCCAGCCTGCCTGGCAGCCTGCCTAATTCCCGCTTACTCACCTGATGCGAAGCCCATATGTTGGTATGCCAGTACTTGCAAGCCTGCCCTTTCTTGTAAGGACAGGCCAGGATTAGCAGAGAAAACCCAGCTGGCACTTTCATTTGAAAATGTGAGTAGGTTTTCTGGAAAACTACACCCAGAAGAGAGGAGTCTGGAGTTGTGGAGCAGCCTGTAAAAAAGCCTATATAGAAAGAGCGCCCGCACGTTGCATAGCAAGGAAGGCCTCCTTTCATGCTGGCAGATCTTTCAAATCTGACCCTCTTCACTTCTGATAGCATGCACATTTTCTCCTTTACTGTTTTATAACAATGTTTGATCCAATAGGCAGATTCTGAATAAAGAATGTTAGTTTGATTCTCATACAATGCTAGCACCTGGCTACGGGACATACACATCTGGAATGATGTGTGGAGTCAATAATTTTTTTTCTGTTATGTTTATTTTTTTCCCAATCAAAGAAACCTAATAGGTACCCCGTCCCTTCCCTCTCTCCACTCCTCCCCAGTCCCCCTTGCACCCATCCCCCATTCTCTTTTTTTCACCCTCTCCCTCCCTTTCTCCAAGTGCCCCTCCCCCATTCCCTGAGGCATCCTTTAGTGTGACGATCAAACTTCCCTCTGTGTCCTCTAATGAGGTGTAAGGACTCAGTGGCATCGCCCAGAGCCCTTTCTTGTGTTCCCCTTTAGTATGACAACACTGTTGTGACTTTAATCCCTTGCCTCTAAGGATCCTAGTGCCTGTGATCCATGCTAGACTTTGGGGAGTCATTGACATGTCAGTCACTGTGCAGGTCATTCAAAGTCCGATTATGGCTACTGCGGCCCTAACTTGTATGGAATATCTTGCACATCATTGGTCCTCCCCATCTTTAGGCTCTTACAATTTTACCTCCCCTTCTGGGGAGAGATTTGGCTGGTCTGGTTCCAGGTGATTAATGTAGGGTCTCTGATGTTCTGAAATTATGGTTGGTTGTTGTTTTTGAGTTTTACTGTTCCTGCACTGCTCTTGGCTCCATCCTGATTGGTATTGGAGGTCACCTCCTAGCCAGAGATAAAAGGCTGTTTAAATGGAGTCTTACTATAAGAGTAGATTCAAAGGTAGATGGAATAGGAGTAGGAGACTGCAGTGGATGGGGGTCCCATTTGCAGGATGGTTACCATCTATCTGCCAGACTCTATGCCCTCCCTGACTGGTGAGATCAAACCCCCTCAGTCGCAAGTGACCAGGAAGGAAAGTAGTGAGCATAACCAGATGTCATACTTGATGGTGACCTTCAATAACTTTTTGACAAAATGAAAGGAGGAAAGAATATTCACTTATATTCAACATTACCATTGCTGTGTTTACAAAGCCCAAACAATCATGCGTAAGAAAATCAGGCTGTAACATACATATTTCAACATTTTAGCATTATTTGTCTTTACTAAGATTCTTGATGACTTTTTCTTATTAGTTTTATTTATGTTTCAAATTTTCTATGAAGAGGAAAAAGTAAACTTGGTAGGACTAGTCTAATAATCTTTTGGAACTCCTTGAATGACATAAAGTGAGAATATAATCTATTGCCTCTGAAAATGTTAAAAGCAAACTCTTCCAATGTAAACTTGAAAAGGAGTCCTAAGATAATACATGAAATGGGGCAAGAAATCCTAACATTACTGAGCACATACTGCTGACAGAATGATAAAGCTTGTCACACCTTTCTCCTGGGGTAGTGGTAGGCTGGGGTGAGGACTTGTAGATTCTAGGAGATGTGGGTTAACATGGAAAAACATTATGGAATTCTGTGTAGGCTCTAGCTTAAGATTCTGAACCGACATGCTGTCTAATTCAGTAAATGAGAGGAAAGGGCAGGTCAGTGGTGATATTTGAAGGAGACTCCTTGTCACCAAGCATACTGTCTGCTTTGTTGGGGTTTTGGGATTGGGTCTCAGAGATGCTCAGGGCTCCTCCCCTCCTCTCCCCTTGTTGTTTCTCAGTACCTCCTGTCTACTGAGTCAGGCCCTTGGGACCTTGCGGTCCTGTTCCTCCGGCAGATGCACACAAAGAACACAAAGAACACTGACCAATTTTCTGCTTATAATTTGCTGCTGTTGAGCCAGCCACTCACGATGTCACTCACAATGTTCAGCTTCTGGGCTCAAAGGATCCCCCTGCCTCAGCTTCCCACACAGTTAGGTGTGAACCACCACACCTGACTTAATTATCCTTTACATTTTTATGAAGTACTGCACTTAACTCTGAGGTCTACTATAATATAAATATATTTTGTAGCTCTCCTAATAGATAGACTTCAGAATATGAAGTGCTAAGTAATATTTTGAAATAGTGCTACGAACACCCAGATAAGCAACTTCTCAGAATTGTATCATGAAGAGGCAGAGATGAGGAAATAGTAAATGACTTGTATGATGTATTTATTACCAAACACAATAGCATTGGATATTTTTGTGAGGAATGGAAATAATAAACAACCCCAAACAGGAAATCTTCTGACGGAACCGACTTCCTGCAGAGCAACAAGAGTCGCTCAAATGCAAGCCCTGCCCCTTGCAGCTCCCGCCACGTTCAGTGGCTCTCTGGAGGGACCATGCTTCAGCTGAAGGGGGGAGCCCTGCAGTCCATCGCTGAGAGCACTGTGCTTTCCTACAGTGATTGTGTAAAATAATTGGATCATGTGCACAAGGATTTTGACATTGCTCATTGCCTTTAACCCAGAAATTCCATTAGCTTAAGTGTAGAGACAGGAATAGAGACAGAAATCCATTAAATACTCAGCAATATATCTCCAGAGTATTGAGACTATTTCCAGGATGTTGGAAAAGAGCATCATTCCCTAGTATTTTCATTATCTCGTGCTTTATGTACAAGTTAGAGGTTATTGCTGTTTTATCTGAATAGTCTCTCTCTCGTTCTCTCTTTCTCCATGTGTACAAGAGGGCGCTTGCATGTGTGTGCCTGTGGGAGCCCAGCGATGGCACTGGGAATCATCTTGGATTGCTCTACTTCCTTAGTGCTTTGCTCTGGAGTGTCCTGGGCTCTGCCTGCCAAGGCTGGACGTGCACACTGCCGCCATATCCCCCAGCATTGTTGCTGGGATCTGGGATTCCAATTCAGTTCCTTTTGCTTTCGAGGCAAAGGCTCTAACCTTGGAGCCATCTCTCCTGCCCCGAATAGTTTTAATTTAGATTTTTGTACTTATTATTACTTTAATATTCAGTCTCGTAACTCAGATGTTTCTTCTAGAATCAATTTACTTTCCCCCAAAATATTTTCCTTCCTTCCTTCCTTCCTTCCTTCCTTCCTTCTTTCCTTCCTTCTTTCCTTCCTTCTTTCTTTCCTTCTTCCTTCTTCCTTCCTTCCTTTCCTATGTCTTTCCTTTTTTAATTTATTTTTTTTCTTTCTTTTAAATGATTAAGATAGTTTTATGAAACAGAGAGAGAGAGAGAAGAGCAGATGCTTGCATACTATGGTACAATAGGTGGAGGTCAGAAGACAATTTTCAGAGGTCATTTCTCCCCCACCATGTGGGCTTCTGGACCCTAAACTCAGGTTGCCAAGTTTGTGAGCACGTACCTTACCCGCTGAGCTGTCTCCTCCCCTCCCCCCTCCTCCCTTCCTTCCCTTCCTCCCCTCCCCCTCCTCCTCTCCCTCCTTCCTCCCCTCCTTCTCTCCCTCTTTCCTTCCTTCCTTTCGATCTTTTTGAAGGATGGCTTGTGCCTCACTTATCCTTACTTACTGATGATGCCTTCCCTTCATCCTAATTCCTGAACGACAGTGTCTTGTCTTGTTTTGAGGCGGGTCTCCTGTAATCCAGGCTGGTCCCAAGTTCATGATTCTCCGACCTCAGCCTCCCTCGGTGCCAGAATCTCAGATACACAGCCAGGAGGCAGTTTGGGGTGGGATTCTAGGTGGTTAGTTCAGTACTTGAAGATGTTCAATAATTCAGCTTTTGAATCTATCTGTTTTATCCCTTGTTCGTTCAAATTTTTCTTTTTTTAAATTTCTGCACTAATTTCTTTAGATTTTCTTCCAATTCTTCTTCTTTTTTAAAAGCTGTATCTAAACTACTTTCAACCCTTCATGGACAGGACTTGTCTGACTTGGTGTGCTTGAGAATTGCCTAGAGAGCACTTAAAGGTCAGAGACCACAATTTACAGAGCAGTTTAAGGACTGCACTCCTGCTTTCTACCCAGTTTCTTGGTGCCACTGATTCCTGACCTTTGAGAAACCATCGTGTGTTTAAACCTAATTGCTGAGCTTTTATTTCCTTTGGTTTCTGTTTGTTTCTTTGGGTCAATTTTGACAGCCCTTCGGACTTGTAATTCCTTCTGCTTTTGTTCTTGAAATCTCCTGATCATAAATACCTCGTGTGAGGTAATGCGAACAGTATCGGTAGTTTTCATGCCTGTGTTGTTGAAATGTCACTTTGGCTGATCCTTGCTCATGGCGCTCATTTCCTTGAGTGACCAGTAGTTTTTCATGGCAGACTCTTGTTCCCTGGCTGTTATTTTATCCGAAGGCTCTGCATGAGGCTTGTATGCCAAGCTCTTTCTTCTAGAGCGGCTCCTTTTGTTTCTGCCAGGGCTTGCGGCAGTCGTAGGCAGACACTGGGAACTTAAGCTTTTTACTTGATGTTTGAAGTCTACAGTGGTCAGGAATTCAAGTTGTAAAGTATAAGAACGCATAGCACCATGAACTTGATGGAAGTTTAATTGGAATTCCAGAACTGCTGGCCCAATCATGGGAAAAGGGAGAGGAGAAAAAGAGAAAGAGAAGGAGGGAGGAAAAGGAGAGGAAAAAGAGAGAGGAGAGAATGGTGGGTTTTATACCAGGTCTGGGGGCAGGATCTGGAGGCGACTTCTCAAGACCAGCCCAGGAGGCATGGTCGGGATCAGTCTTTTATCTTGGACCCTGCTAAAAAGCATCCGGGGGCTGGGGGGCAAGGGGAGCGGCCATGAAGCTGGAGCCAGGAACCCCAACACAAGTCTCCACTGCTGGGTTTCTACTCTGGGTTAGAACTGAAACCAATCGGTGGACTTTCTCCTCATGGTCTGTCCGCCTCTGGAGAGAGGCCTTTTGTTTTTGTCCTTTGCATCAAGCATCCTGGCTTTGGTGGGGAGGGGCCGATGACGTGCCGTTCTCGTTTCGGCACTCGGCTTTGTCTCCTGAGCTTTGCCTGAGTGGCCCATTTCTAGATGAGCTCGCACAGCCCAGCCACACTTGGTCCTGTCCTGCTCACGCCTGAACATTCAAGCTTATATGCTCCTGGCTTTAGGGAGTTTCTAGTTTTCCTCCCAGCACACCTGCGCAGTAGTGAGTGTGTTTCATATTTGGCCTAGCCTTTTGTGTTGAAAGTTATAGCTTTATAAGTAGCAAAGCTTTAGAATTTTCATTCTGTGTCTGGTTAAAGAAGAAAGAAAAAAAGAAAGAAATATTACTAGCCATGCATGGTAGCATATAGGAATCCTGAAATCCCAGCACTCAGAAGACCATGGCAGGAATATCGTGAGTTCCAGCCCAGCCTCAAAACTCACCCACCCCCAACTACCCCCTACTCCACACATACATCACACACAGCATATATTACTGGTTTCAGCACCAGCTGATTAAAAGTGATTAGCAATTTGTAACACCTATTTTATATTAACAAGCTATTTTTCTTTTACTAAGGAGGTAATACAGTACTATGCTCAAAATGAAAACTCGGAGAAGTGGGGACATCCTTCAGTGATCAATGAACTCAAGGTAAGAAAACCTTTAACATTGGAAAATTCATATGCAAGTGTTTTGGAGATCCTTAGCTTTGGGTTTTTTTTTTTTTTTTTTGCATAAGTAAAGGATAATTACAACAGTGAGCTTCTTTCTTTCTTGCCAAATATGTTCTGCATTTCCGGTTCTTAATGTACTGCCGGTAAGATCTGAAAACATGAGATGTGGATTAAGCCCACCTGGGACAAAGGTCTTCTTGGTCCTCATCCTTGTCCCATCCTCACTGGGGACAAACCCGGGGCTTGTGTGGCTTGCTGGCTTGTTTGCTGGCTTTTTCGTTTAGTTTTTCTTTGGTTTCTTTTTTCCTTCCTTCCTTTCTTTTTCTTTAGATTTCTTTTTTGTCTCCTCTTTGTCTTTCTCTTTGTCTCCTCCCTATCCCTTCCCCTCTCCTCTCCTCTTTATCTTGTCTCCTCTTTGTCTCCTCTCCTCTTTGTCTCTTCTTCTCTCCTCTTCTCTTTTCTCCTCTCCTCTCTCTTTGTCTCCTTTCCTCTGTCTCCTCTTTGTCTCTCTCCTCCCCTCTTTGTCTCCTCCTCTCCCCTCCCCTCTTTGCCCAGATTGATCTAGAACTCAGTACAAAGACCAGGTTGACCTTAGCTTGTGGCAGTCCTGTCTCTGTTTCCCCAGTTCCTGCCATACAGCTTTGATGGCTTATGTTTCTGTAGTGACTTCATTAAAATAAAGTTTAAAAAAAATCAAGTCAAGTGCCTAAAATCCCAGCACTCGAGTGCCTGTGACTGGAGGCAAAGACTGCAAGGTAGGAGACCCAGCCTGGCCTACAAGTAAGCCAGGGTTAGTGTGAGACCCTGTCTTTAAGTAAATAAATAAATGAAGAAACAAGGAAGAATAGAAAAATATTCTGTACTCTATAAACTGTGCTAAATGTTGTTTTATATTTGCTAATTGACGAACTCAATTTCCTCAGCTATTAAAAAAAGTAAGATAAAGATTGGCAGCCATCATTTAACTGAAGTGACAGTAGAGCATTTGGGGATTCAGAGGCTGGGTCGTAGTGTCCTGGAAAAGCTCTTGCCGCCTGTGCACAAGCCCTGGGTTGTCCCTAGCGAGGATGAGGATCAAGGATAGGGACCAAGCAGGGCATTTGTCCCAGGTGGGCTTAATACACATCTCATGTTTTCTGATATTACTGACAGCACATTAAGAACCTGAAATGCAGAACATATTTGGCATAATTGCACTTAAATGCAGATTTCATAATCGTCCTGATTTACTGAGATGCTTTCAAGTATGTAAATTAAATTTTTGCAGCCAAATCTAAGGAAGTCTTGGGAAAAAAGACATTTCTTAATCGCTAAGAAACTGTTGATTTAAAATGAAGTAGTAACCCTTCAACTTAGCACAGTGTAGAACACAATGAAACAATTCCATAAATGGTTTTAAATTTCAAAATTCGAAGTATCTTTGTAAAATAAGCTACTTAGGGTCATGCTAATGATCACTTTCATTCATCACCTTGACAGGAAATGGCCAAAGCAGAGGGCCTCTGGAACTTGTTTTTGCCAGCTGAGAGCGGACTCAGCCAGCTGGACTATGCCTTCATTGCTGAGGAGACAGGAAGATGCTCTTTTGCTCCAGACATCTTTAACTGCCAAGCACCAGGTCGAATCATTAACTGAAAGTAGTCTGAGCAGTGTTTAAAATTCCCTCATTGTAAGAGAGCGTTCCTACATGGAGTCATTAACTTACAGATTTTGCCACAGTTTTACAATTTGGTTGGTAAAATGTTTGTCTCACAAGCAAAAGTACCTGAGTTCGGTCCCCAGTCCCCAAGTAAAAGTCAGATATGGCCCCGTGTGCCTGTAATGCGGACTCTGCGGTGAAGACGGCAGGAGGATCCCTGCAGCTGACGGCCGGCCAAGCCGAGGGAGCGGCCTGCAGGTTCAGCCAAAGGCCCGGTCTCAAATAGTGCAGAGCTGAGCAATAGAGGAGACACCTGCACATGCGCGCACGTGTGCACGTGCACCTATGAACACATACTTACAAAAATACTGGATGTGAGGTTCTCAATGGACTATTCTTTTGCTCTATATCACCACACTAAGAGTGTTGGTAAATAGAAATAGTCTCCAAGGAGGATAGTTATTTTTTAAACTTTTTATTCATTCATTTTGTGTGTGTGTGTGTGTGTGTGTGTGTGTGTGCACGCGCACGCGCGTGTGTGTCAAAGGGCATTTTTACATGGGAGCTGGGATCCAAACTCAGGAACTTCTGCTTGTGAGGCAGAGTCTTAACCCCTGAGCCATCTCTCCAGGCCAGAAGATGGTTATTTTATGTGAGGATCCTGATTTCCAGATTATTATTTATTCTGTGGCTAGCTGAACTAGCTAGAAAGTTTCAAAGTCTTTGGTTAATATCACTCTTTATCTCCATTTGTTCACCACTCATTGATTCTGCAGTAGCCACTGCTTTGAGTCATTATGGCAGTGTGTCACTGAATAAAGATCCTTCAAAGATCCAATTCTCATAAAGACAAAAACTAATAATAGTGACAATGATTAAGTAAATTTTACAATAAGTCTGAAGTTTCAAATATTAAAATGAAAAAGCACACTAAGCTCAGAGGACCAGAGACAAAGAACTGAGAATGGTCAGCATAAAGCTCACTAAAAAAGCAGCATTGAATACAAAAGAGGTGTTTGATTGTCTTAGCAACGTTCATATCTAGGGAATGATTTTCTTGGCAGTGGAAACAGAAAATACAAAGGCCTTAAGGCAAAAGCATGGTTGGTATATCTTAGGGATAGCTAGAAGCAGAATGGTGGATCCTGATTAGAGAAAAGGGCCTCTTGATGGGAGGAGCAACGATATGCAAGATACTCCACACAAGTTAGGGCCGAAGTAATCATAATAGGACTTTGCATGACCTGTGCAATGACCAACATATCATTGACCCCCCCCCAAAGTCTAGCCTGGATCACAGGCACTAGGATCCTTAGAGGCAAGGGATTAACAGCCACAGTAGTGTTCCTGTACTAAAGGGGAACACAAAAAAGAGCTCTAGGCAATGCTACTGAGTGCTTACACCTCATCAGAGAGGAGGATCCAGAGGGAAGTTTGACAGACACACTAAAGGATGCTCCAGGAATGGGGGGAAGGGGACACTGGGAGAAAGGGAGGGAGGGAAGAAAGGAAGGGGGAAAGGGGAGAGGGAGCAAGGGGATCCAGGGGCAGTGGGGCGGGAGGGGCGGCAGTGGGGCGGGAGGGGTGGCAGTGGGGCGGGAGGGGCGGCAGTGGGGTGGGAGGGGCAGCAGCAGTGGACAGGGCCCTGGGTGGGAAGATGCTAAATGTATCTAAAAGCCAATCCAAGTGGGGTACTTCTGAGAGTCAAGGGTGCCTCTAAAGTTACTCCGAAAAGTCAAAACACAAAGCAAGGAGAGGTAAACCTGTAATTTAGAGGTGTTTTCATACCTGAATTTCCATCACAGCTTAGGAACCTTTTGAAAATGTTTGTATTCTTAGGCCTCATCCCTCCAGATTTGACTCTGTGTTTCTAGTGTTTATAGAGTAGACTGAGGATGGCTATTTTCCTCCAAGTCCTTCCAGTCCAGTACTAGCATCTGATTTGCTGTGGGGTAACTGTGCTAGGATATCCCATAATGCCACTGCATGAATTGGGCCCAGCATTGCTTTTTATGCATGTTGATGGTCTCAGAAGAGTTAATGCAATGTTAAGCTGTCCCAAAGAGGGGCGAGCAAGTATATTGGACTTCGGAAAGGAAATGTAGTTTGGATTCTGCAAGTGGGTCCACGCTGGACCTCGACTCTCTTGTGCCCTTGACCTGCTAAAGTAGCCAGTGGATGTGATGACAGAGTTTGTCACTGATGTCATTCCCTTTTCCAAACATCCACTCATCAAATTACTGCTGGACTACTTTGCAATTCAATCTTGGGACTATTGTCAAAGAAATATATCCTCAGATCTCTAAAGCTCTCATCCCGTTCTGCGAGGCTATTGCCTCATACTGGACATGTTGTGCAGTGTCATGGAAGAAGCAAGCTAGTAGCCTGTAGATTAATGGCTTTTAAAATTTATTATTTCTTTGCAACTTTATTTCTCATTCGAGTAGGAAGTGTATATTATATTGTGAGCAGCAGACAGCATATATAATCATACACACGGCTTCATGGATGGATGGATGAACAGACAGACATTCCTATTCCCATTTACTACTGAAACAAAGGTTTCATGAAGCAGTGCTCTACTCTCCCTTATTTCGTGTAGCATTCAGATATTTTTCCAAATCCTTACGTATTCTGTTTTATTCTACTTTATTCTTTAGGGATTATCAGCTACATTTTATTAAATGGATTTCATGATACATGGATGGGTCAGAATATGACAAGTAATGTTAGAGAAAACTTTCTGTGCAGCTGGGAAGTGGCTATGGGACGGGCGTAAGGACCTGGGAGGTAGAATCCAGAACCCGTGAAAAAGTTGTGTAAATGTGACCGCAGAATCATTTAAATTTTAAGGTCAGGTGGGTCTATTTTGGACCGAGGAAGAGTTAAGCAACTCTCTTAAGCAAATAAACTATCTGCAAAAGCAGAACAGTGGGCGTTGTCTTTTCATGATGGAAATAGCACGAAAGCCTTGGGTCCTGTGTTTTGGAGCATTTCAAAGCAGATGAAAAGGAGCGCAGCTGGTGCTGATGAGACTCTCTGGAGGGTTCTTACGTAGCAGAGATCAATTTCTACCTAAGCCCTCCAAATGCTGGAGTTACACATCGTAATGGGAAACACATGTAGTCTCCTGGTTTATCTATTTTTCTTGGCCCTCCAGTAAGTCACGCATTATTATATATTAGAATGTTGAAAACGGGGTTTTAAACCCAAATGTCTTACTAGAAGATTTTGAGAGCCTTATTGCTGATTTTTTTAACGAAAGAAAATTTTTATAGAACTAAATGAGCTTATTTCTTAACCAATAAGTAAAAATGGTCAGCATCTCAGGGAAAACTGTTGCCTAGGCTGGCTTCAAACTTCCTGTATAGTCAAGGATGGCCCTCAATTCCTCATCCTCCTGCCTCCTCCTAAATGTAGGAAGATGAGTTGAGATCCTGAGAACTTGTGTAGTGTGATGTGGCAGTCCACACCCGTCATCTCCATGCTCCTGTGATAAGAGTGGAGGTGGAGACCAGTGAGTCCCACCCAGACGCCTGCTGTGCAAAGATCTATACCTATGGCTTTCCAGTGACTTCCATATGCATGTCATGACATGTGCATCCTGTATTTACCCATGCAAACACACACACCATATGTGTGCAAAGATTTTTTAAATTCTATATCACTAGTAAACAGACAAGAATTGCCGTGTGAGTTCAAAGGAAGGAGTTATTTCAAAGTGGGAAAACAAAAATTCTTGCAGAGAAGGTAGCTCCTAAGCAGGAATTTACTTGTGAGTGACTGTTGCACTTCCAAAGAGAAGACCTGGTCCAAGCCAAGGGGAAGTCAACATACAAGGCATGTCCGAAGGACAGCATGTCCAATAAGAGCCGGAGGCTCAGTGGAACGTGTAGTGTGAATTCCTCAGCTGGAGCATTACTGTCACTCCTGGCACGCTCACAGGGTTTGCTTACTTCAGCCCCAATTAAGTTAGACCTCATTATACCTGCAGGACGAAATGGGCGAGTGTGTTTCCGAGTGAGTTGAATACATGGTCATGCACTGACTGCCATCATTACGAATTACACTTGATGCTTCAAAATGTTTTCATTAACAAACATTCGACTTACAAAGATTCATATCAGTACTATCTGCGTAAACGTGCATGTTGCGCACGGGCCAGTTTAGAGTGCAAATCAGATGCTTTTTGTTCTGTGTGCAGACACGGGGAACATGGAGGTGCTACACCTGTATGGAAGCCAGGAGCAGAAGCAGCAGTGGCTGGAGCCCCTGCTTCGAGGAGACATCACCTCCGCCTTCTGTATGACAGGTGAGGCCCCTAGCCCTTCCCTGTGCCAGCTTCATCCTGGGGTTCATAGAGGTTCAAGCCGCGTGGGCACGGATCCCTTTCACCCATACTTGCCGA
The DNA here is from genome assembly GCA_023101885.1 of Typhlomys cinereus. Taxonomy (NCBI): domain Eukaryota; kingdom Metazoa; phylum Chordata; class Mammalia; order Rodentia; family Platacanthomyidae; genus Typhlomys; species Typhlomys cinereus. Next base: position 3,135,129 of record JALPQD010000253.1, read on the forward strand.
GAGCCAGAAATTCACGTGAGTCTGATTTCTGGCGTTGGCATCTTTAAACATTGCTCCCTTTTGGGAGGGTGCCAGATGTTTTCTGGCCATGTGTGTTGCATCAGCAGTAGAGAAAACCGAGTGTCACAACCTTTGAATTTGTATTTCTGAACTTGTTACCTGTGGCTAGTCATTTTCATGGTGATTTTATATGAATGTAAAGCACTCCAACTATCACATATCTCTAGAAGAAATTAGAATTTTAATGCTAGAACTATATCTCAGATTATAATCATATGGGAAACGACAACTAGAAATGTGTTAATAAAATGGCTTTGGTACCATTTGTACCAGCGTGGGGAACGGTGATTAAAAAAATCTTCAAAAGACAAAAATCACTGTCTCAACTTGAGCTTGAAATTAAATTTCAATTTTGTCTGACCACAATTTGCTTGCAACAATAGCAGATTTTATTATTTCCTTAACAGCTTATATAGTAACAAGAGTTCTCTCTACTTGCTATAAGTAAGCGACATTTATTGTACACCCCAGAATAACATTACAAATTTACAAAGCACCACACAGAGGTTAGAAGGTAAGTACAGTCTTCTTCTCACAAGACAGACTCAAGCTTTAGAAGCAGAAGCACGTTGAAAGGAGCAGCACACGAATAAGGGCAGGTTAGCTGAAAGCTGCCTGACTTTTCTTGCCATGCGCTAAAGGTAAAGCGGGAGTTTAAGGTCTCCAAGGAACACTCTATGGAGATCGTAGTGCTGAGCGGGCATGGACATCTTAAGGCAGGTGAACCCAAAGGGCCTTGCCAGGCGTACAGAAACTGTTGATGATAATAAACCACATGGTAGGGCAATGCAAACACCACATTTAGTACAAATTCCCATTGTAGAAGCACAGAAAGAAAACAAAATTTTGGTCACTTTTGGTAATGGGAAAAATGACTGGTTTGTACCCTGAGTCAGACATCGGCAAGGCAGCCAAGGACACAGCTCACAACAGACTCCACACCTCATCCCTTCGCTCTTTGGCTACATTTATTGAGGTCTGTACGTGTGGGCTAGGCGGAGACCATGATGGAAGGGGAGCCATGGAAAAATTGAAAAGGGCGAGATGCTGCCAAGCCCTTGCTCTCCCTCATTGAAGTCTCAGTAACCCCCACCTGCTGTAATGCCAGCCTCGGTTCATTTGCAGAGCCCGACGTCGCCTCGAGTGATGCCACGAACATCGAATGTAGCATCCGACGAGATGGAGACAGCTACGTGGTTAACGGCAAGAAGTGGTGGAGCAGTGGTGAGTGTTCACACCGACAGACTGATGCTTCACGCCCAAGTATCATGGGGTTTGTTTAGTGTCCTGGTCATAACCCTTTACATCCTGCCCCAGATCATTTTCAGATGGAGTGCGGCTGAGCTAAGAGGAAAACTGATTGGATAAGCTGGAATATTTTAAGAAATAATTTGTTGTGGGCTCTAGAGGTGTAGACCGATGGTAGAACACACAGTTTAGCATGTACCAGGCCCTGGGTTCACTCCTCAGCACTAATAATAATAATAAAAAAATCATCACATTTTATTGCTTTAAAACATACTTGTTTAAATGAAAAATAAGCATTTATGTATAGAGGACAATGTATTCGTTCATCAATTCTCAGTAATAGGTGCACATAAATAAAATTTATAGCTTATATCGTGGAAGTACATTATGTGCTTAGTAACTCAACCAGGATATGTAAAAATTTAAGCATGTGGGAGTCCTTTTAGTGGGAGTGTTAAATTATTGTTCTTTCTGAGATCTTCTAAAGTTACAAATTAAGAAACAAAAAAGATTAAGTTTCACTACAGAGTTCTTCAAGTCTTAAAATTATGCAGGGAAATTATGTTTACACTAAGTTACACAATTGGAAATGTTTGGAAATGCTCCCTAGCATAAGCCTCTTTATCAGTTTTAGATTGTCTGACTTACATTTTTTTTAATTTTTAAAAAATTTTTAATTTTTTATTTAAAAGTTACTATAAAATTCACAGGAAGTTACAAAGACAGCACCCTTCCCCAGCGGTTCACTGGTATAGTTACAGTACAATATCAAAACCAGGAAGCTGACATTGATGTGGGGTGCTGACTCTGTCACATATTACCTGTGGACCTGGGTAACCGTCACTGTAACCTCAAGGCCCCCCTCTTGTCTTCATGTTTGTCTTTGCGCCTGCCACCGGGGCTTCATGTTTTGTCCATCTGTTGTTCCTCCTCTTATCCTCTATATTCTCCTCGCCCCACGACTCCTCCTTTGTCTAAGCTGTAATAGAGTGTCAGAATAATGCAAATATTTTATCTGTGGGAGAAACATCGCTCATGTGCATCCAAGCAAAAAGCAGCGTGGGTTTGCATTTAAATGGTAAAAGAACTGGTTGGCTGCGTAGGCCCCTCTGAATCAAAAGGAATTTCCTCCACAGTTTGTCTCTGTTTTCTCCAGGATCCATACTTCTTGGCCACTTTCATAATGTAGTTCTTAAAAGACGCGCCCATGAAAGCATAGAGGACCGGGTTGAGGCAGCTGTGGAAAAGCGCAATGCTCTCTGTGATTTGGATGGCAACATCCATGCGTTTGCTCATGGCACAGGTGGTGATGAGGGAGTAGATGGTGTCGATGGCTTGGCAGAACTTGACAATGTTATAAGGCAGCTGGGTGGCGATGAAAACTAAAACCACTGTGAGAAGAACCTTGAGGGCTCGAGATTTCTTAATGTTTGGTGTCTTGAGGAGTGTCCTGGCGGTCAGAGAGTAGCACACGCCCATGATGAGGAAGGGAATCACAAACCCGATGAAGATTTCCAGCATCTGGAGGGCTGCCTTCATCCCTGTCCCCAGGTGGTAGGGAAAGATGAGGATGCACCTGGCATTGTGATTGACAGTGTGAAAAACCAGCTGGGGTATGCTCAGCAGGACGGCCGCCATCCAGACGCAGCAACAGATGACCCAGCAGCGCCGCCCTACTCCCTGCGGCCCGGGGGCCCGGGTCACTGCCCAGTATCTGTCAATGCTGATACAAGCCAGGAAGTGCATTCCAGAGACGAAGTTTAGGGTGTACAAAGCCGAAGTCGCTTTGCACATCGTTTTCCCTAGAATCCAGCCGTGAATCGCATTAACAGCCCAAAAAGGCAACGTGCATAGAAGGAGCAGGTCTGCCACAGCCAGATTCAGGATGTACACATCCGTTTTGGTTCTCTGTTTCTTGTAGTAGGCATAAATTGCCACCACTACAGAGTTGCCTGCAAGGCCAAGGATGAATGCGATGGTGAAGAAAGCAGGGAGGAACACCTTGGCGAACTGCCTGACCTCCTCCTTGATGCAGATCACCTCGTACTGACTGTAGTCATGCGTGCCGTTCATGTCATCTTCCTCATAGTAGTAATCCGTGGACTGGTTCTGCTCCAAAGCCATGGCTCCCGCCTGGACGCAGAGCAGACACAAGGGCGAGTTAGCTTGCTTGCGAGTGAGCGGCCTTGACCCAGCATGCTTTCTTCTCCCCACGGGATCCGCTGTGCTGACGCGGATGTGAGCATGGATGTGAGACCTGTTCTTACGCTCTGAGCTGCTCTTACGGGAGCCACTGGAGAGTGCTCCCAGGCTAGTGCTCCCTCCTCTCTCCTCAAGTCTGTGTGGGAGCGGGGGCTTACTATAGCTGCTACACACCTGGGGCAGCTTTTGGTTATTAAACTCTAAGTTTATGACTTTGCATAAGTGTGATTTTTAAGAAATGAAATTCTAATTATGTTTGACTAAAGGGAATACAAGCAGTTGGAATATATACACACACATATATATAAGAGTAAGTCACATGCATGTGTATATTTAGTATGTATGTACATGTGTAATTTATTTTTATGAAATATATCAATAATAAAATTAAAAATTAATATTCTTTTACTTTTAAAATGTCTTAATTTTTCATTTTGTTACTTATAAATGTAAGTAAAGTATCTCTATGTGCAGTGTGCCTAAAGCAAAGCCTCAGTTAGTCCACTGGCCTCAAACCCGGTTGCTACTTGCGTGTTACACGCTCACTTGGTAGCGCCATTGTGCCCCGGTTCTCTGAGCTGAGAGCTGGCACCACCCGCCGCTTGTACATAGGTTCTGGTTTCCAGTCAGTCTGCAGGCTCTTTACTCCCCTAGAATTTGCCGAGATTTGTTTGTGTTTTCTAAGGCAGGGTCCTAGCCTGTAGCCCCGAGCTAGCAGTCTTCCTGCCTCAGTTGCCCAAGGGCTGAGTTTGCCAGAATAAGGCAGCACAGAGGCTGGCAAGCTCTGGCTTTACCTTCCAAAACAGGTCTTGGGCCTGTCTGTGCAGGCTGTACGTGGTGCAGCCCTTGCGTTTCCCCGGCCCGCTGCACGGTTGCTGGGATCCCACTAGTTGTCTTCCCACTAGCTCCACTAGAAGCACATTTCTTTTGAGTGTTCCCTTCGTAACCTGCCAATCCACCTGCCATTCCCCTGAGTACTTCTCACCTAAAGATGCTTTTCTTTCCCCTCACCCTTGAAAGACCCAACCCGAGCTCCCTAGCAGGCGATGCGAGGCTCCCTCCGCGTGGCAGTGCCCCCTGCAGCTCCTGTTCCCTCCCCAATGCCACACAGTGGACAGTAATATGCCCACTTGCTGTTGGCTGCTGCACAGCATCTCCATCCTTCTCGTCCGTACTTTATCTAACACCATGTCCCGTACTTCACTTCTCAAGTGTGGTCCTACTCTGTTAACTGTAACGTCGCCTCCCTAGAAGACCTCCCTGAGTGCCAAGCCTGTCCTGGCAAAGCCATGTTTCCAGAAAGACCTGGTCCTGCTAAGCTGTCAGTTCTCTTAAGACGGAACTATTTGATTTGCAGTGGTAACTAAAGTTGTCTTCTTGTACCCAGCACACACTAGCTGCTCAGTAATATTTGTCAAACTGAAGATTTGCCAGCAGATACAAAGCTGTTATTTTCAGAATGGAGAGAAATGTGTCAGGGCTCCTGTGGCAACATTAAGGGGTTACATAGTGTTGGCTAGTGGCTCCCCATTGTGCTGACATGAGCTGTGCAGAATTCAAAGGTTTTTAGAATGAATAGTGTGATTTCTAGTGTTTTACTGCAGTACTGACATGTGCTTGAGTTTTTTCCTTAGCTGTTCTGTCTTGTTTTGACGATGTCTGTCCTTTAAAGAACTTTCATTTCATAGAGTTGATTATGAAAATAATAATTGCTGAATAGTGTACTAACTAATGTCCAGTTTTAGAAGAATAGCCTTAAAGTTGCTAACTATTCTTTCAATGAATAAAGCCAAGTGAGGGTGTCCCCTGGAAAAGATGCTGCACAGAGAAATGTCTTTTATTGTGCAGAAACCAAGAACATATTCAAAATGGTTATCCTCATTATTAAATTTATTTGAACCAGTGCTGATATGTTATTAATTATTAACACAATATGAACTTTGTTCTCTTTTCTGAAATCAGAGAAATGCTGATTCTTACAATAAATAACAATATAGCAAAATAGTATGTTAAAGAAGGGCATTTTAAACTAAGGACTAATCTTACCAACAGTGTTAGAACATGAGAAAGAATGGAGATTATTTTCAGAATTAACCCTTCAGGCAGCTATAGAGAAAGATATTTAAATACTTTTATAATTACCTTAAGATCAAAAATTTTATTTTAAAAAGCAGAATAAATGATCTGATGTAACCTATTTGTCCACTGACTAAGTTTTACAAATAAGCATTGATATTCAGATCACATTTTTTTTGTATTCCCATTTTCCTTTAAAGGGTAAAATGTATAGTTAGCTCCTTCTTGCAAGTTAATGTTCAGACTCATGCGTTAAGCCCCTCCTCCCCCATTGGTAAAGATACAAAATGTTTTGACCTTAAAAATATAATTCAACTCCAAATAAGGAAAAGAAAGAAGGCACCAACCTGCTTGAGTCAGGGAGAGGAGCAGTCTGCAGCAGAGGACAAGCAGAGGGCTTCTCCAAGCCAGGCAGCTTTTGTTTTTCTTTTATACCCCGCCTTTATCTTGGATCCAAGAGAGATTTCCTGAAACTCCACCTCATGAGCCCTTGATCTTTTTTCTCTGGGTAAAACTTCCCATCCGTGGAGTATATCCAAATTCTTAAGTGTCCTAAGAAACTAATTTGGAAGAATTCCCTTTTGCTTCCCAAACCATTGAGCTGTCAGGATTTCCACTCAGCTGAGGGAACAAGATTGCCCGCAGCCGAGCCTGCCTGAGCCAGAGATGCCAGGGCACCAGGGCCCTGCACTTGCTGGAACAGCTGGAGAAAAGCACACGCAAGTCCTTCTGTCTGGGAGAAGGAACAGAAACGGGTTCTAATCCAGAAAGTCACCTTCATGGAATCCACATTATCAGACTTAAGATTCTCACTTAATATTTTCATCCTATATACCATTTAATGTTCCACCTAAATATTAGGCTCCTGGGTTCCCTGCACTATTTCTGTATCCAGGAACCAAAGTGCACCTCTCCCCACAACTTTAAATTCTCTTGACTTGTAAACATTTTCTTCAAGGGCCAGAATACAAACCTTCAAAATCCCCTATCTGGGAAGGCTGTTTATTTCCCCAAATTTCCAAACAAATGCAACATAGAGAAAGAAGAGGGATTAACACAGAACTAGCTGTTATTTGAACTTGACTCACCTTGTATTTACATAGCTTTGCCTTATCTTCTCATGCAAAGCTAGCTTCAGTGACCACCTGCAGAATTTATTTTAGACCCATGCTATTTTCTTTTTTTTCCAAGGATTAATCTAGCCATTGTGTTAGTTCATGCAAAGAGACTCATTAGGGTCTGTCTTCATTTTTATTTTCCTTGATATAAGTCTGAAGGACAAGCTAGCTTCTCCTCCTTTTTGGCCACCATGCAACTAAACGCAGCTCATTATAGCATTTGCCATCAGGCTACCAAAGCAAACCAGACAAAGTGATACCCGTCTGTCATCCCAGCACTTGAAGAGGTAGAGCAGGAGGATCAGAAGTTCACGGCCATCCTTGGCTACATAGCATGTTCAAGGCTAGCCCAGGCAACATGAGACTATCTGAAAAGGAAAGAAAGGAGAGAGGGAGGGAGGTAAGTATAGATACAGATGGTGTCCAGCCATAGGAACAGAATTCTGTCATTTGTGTAAAAATTGATAGAACTGCAATCGTTTTAAACAAAATGAGCCAGACTTGGGGAAAAAAATTGCGTTTTCTCTCCTATGTGGAACCTATTCTTTTACACACACACACACACACACACACACACACACACACACGTGTGTATGCACTCGACATAAAAGTAGAATTAGGGAAGAGGAAGGGGATGAGTTGGGGGGCAGAATAGAAAACAGTAATAGATGGTGAGTGTGTTTAAAGCACATGGGGACCTCGAGCAAGATGTCATCCTGAAGCCCATCCACTCAGTACATGAGTAGAGCTCATCCTTTCTTTTCTTTTCCCTCCCCCGCTGGTGGTTATTCCCTTCTTACTGCCTTTGGAAAGACACTGCTTCTCATGCCGTCCTGCCTGGGCTGCAGTACCTGCCCTGCCCCTTCTTCTTGCTCGTCTGTGTGCACCAGGGCTGGAGGAAGTGACCAGCTTCCAAGGTCCCGTGGGGTCTGCCTTTTCAGCCCTCGCTGCCTCGTGGTCCTCATTCCATCCGGCTCGCGCCCTCGCCTGCCACGTGGATCTGTGCTGTTTAGAAGTGGCAGGCACAGCCCTAAGCAGGCTCTGCAGCCTGTCCACAGTGCGCTTTCTCTGTGTTTGCAGGCCCCACGCTGCTCGCCGAAGCAGCCCCTGACTTCACGTGCCTCACCCACCTGCGTCTGCACCCCAGCATTTCTCATGTCTGACATACCATGTCATTTACATGTCTCTTGTTGTCCGTTGTCTCTCAGCGTAGAAGCCGAGTCAGAACAGGATCCTTCCTTTTCTGTGTTCACTGATGCGGTATAAGCACCTGGCATGCCGCCTGACATACAGATTATGAATTAACACAGCCTTGTCTCTCCCTTTGAATTATCCTCCCATTTTACTGGGCTTTGATGCTCTACTTTAATCACGGACCTGTGACTTCACTGACCGCCGCTTCAGCCCACACACAGAGTGAACAATGTTGGGGCTCTGTGTGGCGCCTGGCTCCTGCCCAGAGCACCTCTGTCTCTGCTTGAGCCCCCCTCACTGCTTCCTGCCACGGTCTGCTCTGACCTTAGCACTGATCCGTCCTCGAAGTGTTAGAGTTCGATCCGGAGTTAGATCGGATCTGCCTTTTCCTTCCTGCTGGAGTGCTAGCGCTCTCTGTTGTTAGTTGGTGAAAAAGAGTCATCCTTTTTCACTATACTGAAAATGTGAATAAAGCCACGTGCTAATGCGGTTGAAATTTCTGTTATTCGTGCTGACCTGAGTGAGATTTGCACTCACTGAAAGCCAGGCTTTCTTTTAAGGGCAGTGGATTATTCCATGTATAAGGAGCACACACGGTTTACTGGTTCTGCCTGCCCAACTGCAGGAGTACCATTTCTGTGCCACCTCCTCAGAGGACACTTGGGGGAAAAAGTCATCCTGTGCCCTGCTGTATTCTCAGTATTTATCTTGGTATCATCTTATTGACTACTCAGAACCTGAATCAAATAATGAGTAGGTGTAAGTAATATCCTTCACAGACCAACTTTAAAATGAGAGCTAACATATTGATGTCATATATTCAACGCTTAAACTTTTTCCATTTTTTGTGCTAATATAATATAGTCTCGTAATATAGTCGTGCCCCCTTGGTCTTGAAGATCTTTCCTTTACACGTATCGCTGTCATGGTTTAAAATGTGAGTTGTCTCCCACAGGCTCATGTGTTTGAATCTTTACTTGTTTGGGGAAGTCATGGCACCTTTAGGAGGTGGAGCCTTCTGGAGGAAGGCAGTCACAGGGGGTGGGCTTTGAGATGGATTGGTCCCACCCTACTTCCGGGAGAGGTCTGCCCTTGGCAGTTGGCAGTTTTGCAGCTCTCAGCCTCCATGTGGATGTGACCTGGGTCTCCTCCAGCTTCTTCCAGCCAGCCATGCCTTTTCCTCCATGAAAGACTGTATCTCTCCTCTGGAACCATAAGCTGAGTAAATCTCTTTCTCCCTTGAGTTGCTTGATTTTGAAGGTGTCTCACAGCAACAGGAAAGCGCAGCTGGCCCCAGCTCTCCTCCTGCCCTGTTGCCTGAGCTCTGTGCTGCGTCTTCGCGCGTGCCACCGATGTCAGACCTCACCGAGTGTTATTCATATGACCTTACATCTTCTCTCTAGTGTCCATATTTTGTGTTTTATATGGATCAATATTGTACAGTTTCCATAGTACTCCAACTTCACATCAATGATATTTTCAGTAGCTAAGCAATATTTTGTCACACAGATTGTCATACTTTGCATTATCATCTTTTAACACATCCAGGTTGTTTCTAGCATTATAAATACTACCACAGAATATCTTTGTAGATCTTGTGAGAAAAGGAGCTTAATCTAATCCTAAGAATTTTGAATAATAGGACCCTTCTACATGTAACTTTTCCCCCTTAAACCAAAGACAGTGTTACAGTTGTTCACACAGCACCATAACCCTGGAGTCCTTTCAAGCAGTGCACGGAAAGTTTCCGTATTCTGAGTACAACACATCTGTTTTGTGGACATGGCACAGTGTGTTTTAACACTGGCTATGCCCGGCTCCTTGTGAACAGTCACACGGCTGTGGTAACCCATCTCGGGCAGCCGTCATTCCGTACAGAGACCGCCATGTTTATGATAAAGGGTAGAGGCCGAACAGGAGGCCAGAGACTAAGTGAGAATAGTTCAGGTAGACGTTGCCAGTGTCTCCACAGGAACTGCCTGCCTTTGTCCCTCCACCAGCACTCCATGAAGTGCCAACAGCGTGTACAGTAGAAATACACCTTCTTTCTGCATGGCTCGTAACTGTTCAGTGCAGTTAACGTGCCAGCCACATGTGAAATACTGGACAATAAATTCCCATTAGATATTATCTGTACGTTTTAATGGGTAAGTGGGATTTTTCTGCATTTATTTGCAGGAGCGGCAAAGTTAGCATTCAAATATCTACTTTTGTGACATTGTCCTTTGCTCTTACTTATACTAGTTTTCAGATACTTTTAATGTTTATGACTGTTAGTACAGGTGTCAACTTGACAGTCGATAATTGACCCTTCAGAGCCACGTATAAAGGGTTATTAGTCAAGACAAGGCTAGAGCAAGCCTGCGTGAGATTATCTGATTGATGGAGGAGACTCGGCCCATGGTGGACTCCAGGTGGAAAGGGCAGAGGCCTGTACTTCTGGCCCTAGTGGGCAGAGCCTGGGAAATCCCAGAGCAAAGCAAAAAAGAGGTAGAAGCAATCCAGGATGATTCCCAAAGTCACCCTTGGTCCTCCACAGGGACATACAGTACCCTGTGAGACACACACACAAATATGAAAGAAAGAGAAACAGAGAGACAGAGAGAGAGAGAGAGAGAAGGAAGGAAGGAAGGAAGGAGAGAGAGACAGAAAGAGAGAGAGAGAAAGAGAGAAAGAAAGAAAGAAAGAAAGAAAGAAAGAAAGAAAGAAAGAAAGAAAGAAAGAAAGAAAGAAAGAAAGAAAGAAAAAGAAAGAAAAGAGAGAGAGAAAAATAAGCTCTGGATCCAGCATGCACGTTACACCTCTCTCTTTCTCTTTCTTTCTTTCTCTCTAGTGAGTATATTTTAAAAATAGCAAGCTCTGAGAAAACACATTGGATTATGTTTTCCCTGAATCGTGGAATTGTATAATGAAATATTTTTACAAGTGGAAATTTTATTATAAAATGGTCTTGACTCACAATGTTTTTATTCCACTTTGAATCACTAATATTAGAGGTGGAGCCAAATGCAGCTTAAGTATTTTAGCTGAGAAGTTCAGTGCTGTAGAAGAAACAGCCTGAAGGCTTCATGGATGGCCAGCTACGCTCTGTCACATGCCAACATCACTTTCTTGATTGGTCACAGCACATCCAGTGCAGAAAGCATGCTCAGTATCTACTTGCCATCTGCTGTTAGACTTCTGCTTGAATACTACGTGACTTCAAAAGCCTAAGAAGAATTATGGGTAAATTATAACCATGGGAATCATGGGAAAATTATACCAGGAAGCTATAATTTTCAGTCTGCCTTAATACTGGCTGTTAATAAAATTCAACAGTCTGATTGAAAATAAAAATCTGTTATTTGTGCCATTTGTTTTCCCTTCAGAAGGCTGTAACACAGGAGATATGTTGCAGTGTTCTCTGTCTTGTCCAGCTTCCTCTAACATAGCTCATTCCTGACATTTTGTATTTTATTCACTAACTACAATGATATGGAAGAGAAAAATCCTCTTTTCTAGAAGGGCATTTCAGCCTGCCAAATTCTGCCTGTTGCTGGTGGAAGATGATGTATTTGTGAGGGTTTATATGTCCTTTTCTCTAAAACATCCAGGTTAAATAAAAATGTTTAATCTTATCACCATCCATTCATCCTGACTTCCTCTCTCCTACTTCATGATAACAAAAAGAGCCAAGGTAGGCATTGTGTTTTAGGAGCCAACTTGTTCTCAGTGTTTATATTGGATGAGGGAAAATTAAAAAATCATTTGCCTTTCTGAATTTCTTCAACGTTGACCTGATGAGCTACTGAGCATGTATATGAGGAAGTGGCAGCAACGCCTTAAAATAGAAGGAACCAGGCAAGAGTGAAATTAGGAAATAATTCTGGGTGTTGGAGAAGGAGAACTTTGAACCAGAGTCCAAGGGGTGTCAGGGCAGACTGAACTTCTTTATCATTCTTTTAATGCTCTACAGGTGAATTCATGTCCTTTTCACTCCTAACTACCCAACCCAGTCCCCTGCTTTCTCCCATTACAAACTTTTTTTTTCTCTACCAGCGTGCCCCGGTTTGTAGTGTGACCCACTAGGTCCCATCTAGGTTACTGTTAGTTACATGTGTCTGGGCGCTTGCGGGAGCAAGGACGATGGGCCAGCAGACATACACTGGGAGAGGAGTTCCCCTTCTCCCTCATCCAGCGTCAGTCTTTGTTAGTCTCTGAGGGAGATGAGGTGCCGCTTGAAAATTTTCCCCTTTTGTGATGTAATGTTGGCCTTGTAGAAGTAGACACCACTGTAGGGTTCACGGATGTTGGGGTCCTGTCACGTCCAATAGATGCCCTCTGGCTGCACCACTCCCTGCCCCCTGATTCTTAATTCTCACGGCCCACCCTCTTCCACAATGCTTCCTGAGCCTTAAGTTGGGAGGTGTCTTAGATAGTTTCTTTAGGCCGAGCGTAGACTTCACTTCTGAAGGCTTTAGCTTCTCCTCAGCCAGGAACAATAAAATCTTATTTACCCCAAATGTTCTTTTCTTTTCTTTTCTTTTTTTCATATGAATGTATATATGGAGTAACTGTATGTGTGTGAATATTTGCACATGGGTAAGCACATGCATGTGTGCAGGTGTGTGGCAGACTGAAGATGGTATCAGTAATCATCCTTGATCATCCTTTGACCTTGTTATTTTGAGCCAAGTCTCTTAATGAAACCCAGAATGAGCCTTTAGGACTAGTCTAGCTACCAGCTTGTTCTGGGAACTCCCCGGGCTCCATCCACCTGCTGGAGCTAGAATTGAAGACAGGTGGCCACACCTGCCTAGCATCTAGTAATGTGGAGTCTGGCGACAAAACTCTGATCTCTTTGCTTATGTGGGAAGTGCTTTAGTCACTGAGCCCGCTTCCTCACTCACGAAATGTTGTATATTGCCAGAGTGGAAAGCAGAGAAAGAAAAGACCTCTTGAATTGTTTCTGTGTGTATTCTCAGAAGTAAGCTCACAAAGGAGAAAAGGTGCTATGGGAAGCCAGTAGAATCAGCCCTCCAGCCTGTAGGCAGAGGGCTCCCCAAACAAGCTGCAAATTAAAAAAAAATCACTGAAAAATTTAAAGTGAGCATTTTATACAAGATTCTTGTTCTGTAACTTCTAAGAATCAAAGCATGACCTCATGTTATTTACAGAGTCGGGACCAATCCAGGGCAAAATTCTCCCAGCCAAGAATTTACAGATGAAAATTTCTAGATAAGACCCACAATGAAAGAGTTGGGAAACATCCTAAAGCTCAGGGAAGCTTGCAGAAGAGGCGGTGGTAAGATTGTAAGAGCCTAAAGATGGGGAGGAGCAATGATACGCAAGATACTCCACACAAGTTAGGGCCACAGTAGCCATAATTGGACTTTGCATGACCTGCACAATGACTGACAGGTCAGCGACCCCCCAAAGTCTAGCATGGATCACAGGCAGTAGAATCCTTAGAGGCAAGGGATTAACAGTCATAATAGTGTTCCCATACTAATGGGAGCCCAAGAAAGGGCTGAGGGCAATGCCACTAAGTCCTTACACCTCACTAGAGTGGAAGAAAGTGGGAGAAATTATCATTTAAAACAACACAACCTAGAAATTCTAAAACTCCTGTTCCCTGTTGGCTTTGTGGGTCAGCTTTCTATCACTATAGTAAAACTAGCTTATAAAGAAAACTGTTTATCTCATTTCCCATCCATGTTCAGGTGAACGGGTCCCTTTTAGACCCTGTTGCAAACTCATCATTTCAAGACCAGGAGCTGGAAGACCACAGGGCATCCGTGGGCTTTTTTGAGGATTTATTCCCACTGATTTACGGACCTTACACTGGGCCACCTCCCAGTAGCGCTACCTTTTGGCCAATCCTTTATTTAACTCATGGGCTTTGGAGAGACACAACATTCAAACCATAGTATTGATTGATTGATTGATATTAAGGAAGTGTACTCAACCCTATTTACTGCCAGAACAAATATAGCAAGCACACTTTGAAGCAACATGTTCTGTTTGAATAGTTTCACATTTTTCCTATGAAAGTACTTGCATTTTTGTTTTAATGGTCAACATTCCTCCCTTTATAACATAATAGTTTCCTACTTACTCCATCTGAGACAATCACATTCAATAATAAGGTTATGTTGCAAATGTCCAGAAGGGTGGAGAAAAATGGTTTTTCTTTTTTATTGCCTATGTAATGTAGACAATAAATTGTTTGTTTGGGAAAACAAGAGAAATCCTTGCCTGCCATATCTGTATTTAATTCCACGGTTACAGGTGTCGCACTGGATTTTTATTTTACCAACTTTATTTTTTAAATTTTCAGTTTCGGTTAGTGAGAAAGACCTCTCTCCCTTTCTGATCCCAGATGAATTCACATGTAGGACCTGGCGCTGCATGTTCAGACAGCTCTGGTGGCTCTGGCTAGAGAGAAATCAGCGTTTAGGTGTGTCCTTATCATGCCGCCAGCCTGTGGGTCACAGTCACGGGTATCGGGCACAGTGTCATCCTCCCTTTCCCTGTCTTACACAGAGGAAACCTCAGTGTTAGCGTTTCATCAGGCAGAGTGTCTATGTGGGGTTTCTGAAACTACGTAGCAAAGAGCAGATGCCTCTCTCAAAGGCAAAAACCGGCTCCTCAGTATTCACACTGAAAGGCAATTAAGAGAATTAAGAGAGAAAACAGAGAAGAAATCTGTGTTTTCGTTCCCGAATCTAGTGGTTTCCTTGCTGGAATATATCATTTGTTTACAAGGTGGCAGCCCAATTTTTTTGTTTGTTTGTTTAAATCTTTTTTCAGGGGGCAGGGCTGTGGAGGCAATCACTGAAACTGAATCTGACCTGGAACTTGTAAACGTCCTACCTCAGCCTCCCTAGTGTTGAGATTACTGACATGGGCCACCTGCCCAGCTTAGATTTGTTAGTGTTTTTAAAATTCTTATTATTCAAATTGAAGTGGTAACAAACAAACCTAACTGTTGAGAAAGAAATGCATAATAGGTAAATCCCCAAATCTTGCACATCTACATGTATATTTATTCTGCCTTCACGGAAGTTGATCATTTAGATAGGTATAGAATTGTAGGTCTAAATGACCTATTCGTTTTCATGATACATCCCTATGTTTGTAAGAAGTCCCACATCAGGCTAATCCTCTAATTCTCTCTGAAGTCTTTTAGGATTTTCATCTCATAGTGTTGTTTTGAAATACTAACACACATCTGATATTCTTACAACTAATATGAAGATTTTTTGGTTTTGATTGCTTAGTTTTCGAGATTTCTAGATGTTTCTTTGCTAAATCGTCCCCTGTAATTTTTCCTGTTTTCTCTACACTTCATGTCAGTTTTTTATCTTATTTTTTAAGTTATTTTATTTTTCTAGTTTTACAAGCATCTTGAGTACTCATCCCTGCTTCCCTACATCCCTCCTTCCCACCCATCCACCTTCCCCTCCCTTCTTCAATTCATCTCACTCCCTCCCATCTTCCTGCCCATCCCACCCTCCTGCCTGGTGGATTCCAGGATTGCTCCTGGCCCATCTACTCCTGTGGGGATTCAGACCTCTGTGGCACACCAGGTTGCCTGTCCTTGGGCCACCCCACTGACAGGGGCATTTCCCTTCACTCATCCAGCTTCAGTCCCCAAGGTTTCCACTGTATGTTCTTATTCTCTCTTGAGTTCCTCGATAGTCTATGGGGTATGTTGGTATGTCAGTCATTATGCAGGTCTGATAAGAACAAGTCTCACTGCAGTGAGTTCCTAGATGCAGCAGTTCTGCCTGTGTTGTCCAAAGGTGAACCTTCCCATCTTTAGGTTCTTACATTCTCACTGCCTCCTCTTCTGTGAGGTTTCCAAAGCCTTAGGATGGGGAGACTGGGTTAGTGTGATTTTGGGTGAGCCCTGCTGAGTTGCTGGCACTCTGCATTATGCCCACCAGTCTCTTACTTTTGCCCTTACTTTCAGTTACCGACTTTTCTTTTACTTCTGGGAAACGATTATGGTTTGGGGAAAAGGAGTGTGATTCGTGACTTCCTGAATATGCGTATGTCGTTGCTCTGAGGCAGCACCCTCGGGCTCTCTCCTCTCCCTTACCTGGGGTTCTGCTTGCTTGGATTAGCTTGACTTCTTCGCTTTAGTTTTCCCATCTTCTGTTTTGGGTCCTCTGTGAAGTCACTGTCATGTGACAGTCACTGTCATCAATGCTGCGGGTTTTCTCTCCATATAGCGGGTCCCTAGCTTCCCACTCATTATTGAGAGGAAAGGACATGTAAAATTAAGGTTTCCTCTACTCACGTGAAATTGACTTCCAGCCCCAAGTAGGGGTTCTGTGATGGTGCAGGTCTGAGATTCTCTTGGGGACGCACTTGAGAGCCTTCCTCCAGGCTACAGCGCCCCAGTCTGTGTTGGTTCATTTTTGGTTTTGCACAACAGTCCGTCCTTTCCCTTCAGTTCCTGCCCATGAGCACATCAGCTGCAGCCCTCACCTTGGCCCTTTGCAGGGCCTCAAAGCACCTTCTAGACACTGACTTCGCAGTCTATTCTATTGGTCACCTCGCCTCCACCTGTTTCCCAGATGTTTATTGAAACCTCTCCATGGTCAGTGGTCGGTCCTGGACTCCATACCCTGTGCCTTCCTTCTTTTTACCTCAGTGGGAGGTAAACCCTGTTCTGTCGTTTCTAGTCTTTCCAAACTGGCCTTAGAAAAGCCACACGCTCAGCTTCAGTCCCAGTCTAGGAAGCCTGTTTGTTTGGTTGCTGATTATTTACTATCTCCTCAGGTAGGTTGAGGCCTCTGCAGGAGCTGTAGAGATGTGTTCAGTTTCATCCTGTTTCTTCTCCAGAACAAGGGGTCCAAACATAAGGCCTTTCGGGGTGTCCCATGTCAGTGCTTTTCTCTTCACTCTCTGTGTCCTCGCTGTTTCTTGCCTGGACGCCGTCCCTGTGTCCCGCACAGCACTCTGTCGGCGCAGGTAAAACCGCTGCTCCGCGCAGACACTGCTGCTTTCACTTGCTCTCCACTGGTCCCCAGCATGTGGCTGTTCCTAGGCGTCCACTCTTCCATTCCTATTTCTCCTTCATATTCCTGCTGCACACCAGAGTTTCCAAGGAATTCTTCCTCGTTAATTTTGAAATTCAGTAATTTTTTTACACACAGGTGGTCTTTTCTTTCCCTCCACTCCCAATGTCTTTTCCAGATAAATCCCAGACACCACATCATTTCCTTCACACATTTCAGTACATATCACCCTTCCAGGTACCAACTAGGCCTGAGATCTGATAAGACTGGGTGCACTAGGAACTTACTGTAGGCCCCATGTGTATCTTGACAAGGATGCCTTTATAAATACAATGTGATGCTATAGCACACTTGAGTTCCTTAGCAGTGTTATATGCCCACTAAGTATGCAGAAGTCTAATTGCTTCACAGTTAACATTAATTCTTTTTATTTTGTTTGATCAATTTGGGATCCATGTAAATTTGGGATCCATCTCTATTGGTTGTTAGGTCTTTTAAAATCTTTTCATGAAGACACTACCCCTCTATCTCTCTTGGAACTTTACGGCATTTTATAACTGCTTGACATAAATCCTCGCATTTCTCACTATTTAAGACGTATAGGAGAATTTGGTAATTTGAGACTTGGTACATATGTGTCTAAC
Organism: Typhlomys cinereus; assembly: GCA_023101885.1. Taxonomy (NCBI): domain Eukaryota; kingdom Metazoa; phylum Chordata; class Mammalia; order Rodentia; family Platacanthomyidae; genus Typhlomys; species Typhlomys cinereus. The sequence continues at coordinate 3,152,682 of JALPQD010000253.1, forward strand.
TTAGTGTGATCCAGTTATTTGTATGTATAATTGAAAAGTCAGTCAATACAGTCTCTCCAAGGAACCAACTGGGTACTTAGAATTACTACTGAATGTGAACTGTACTTTTGCAAGAAGGGATTCTGACAGGCCCATAAGTATGATAAAGACTTTGCATTCAAATGAAAACAACTGTGTATTGTCGAGTTCTCACCATTAATAGTCAATAAATGAGAATCCTATCTTCTGAAAATAAGGTCAGAGCCTCATTTATATGAAATATTACATTGGACACATAAAATTTGTATATGACATGCAATTGGACATATAAATTTCACAACCTTTCCTACATACTGATGTCTGAAGTGATATAACAGGATAGATATCATTCTGTCCCTATACTTGTAACGGTTTCGTGTTTCTTTGGCTTTTGATTATTTCAGAGCAGTCTTAACCTTACCAGCCATTTTCTTGAGTAACAGACATGCCGTACAAAGAGTTATTTTAACCAGTCAAGGATTTTTCTCCCTAGTCATAATTTTTGCCAGATATAAACTTTGAAGAATTAGAACTGTCACAATGAAACTTCAAATTGGAAATTGACGTTTTTAGTTAATTCTGCTCTTTTCCTCCTGATTTTAGGAGCCGCAAATCCCAACTGCAAAATTGCAATTGTTTTGGGAAAAACTGAACCTTCTTCTCTAACCAGGTAAGAAAACATTTCTGAACGAGGTGGGGACGTAGGGATGAGTCTGGTTTCCACTTAAAATACGCCACGTGGGCTCACAAACCATAGTACAATATAGTGCGAGATCGAATGGTATGCATTCGTATTTTACAAGTATTTTGCTAAAATAGGGAGTGCTGCTGCGCATTCTTCTCTGTGGAATTTCTGAAATTAGAAGCACCATTGCCACATCACAGGCCTGTAATGTCAGCGCTCGGAGCTGACGAGGGCAGGAGGCTCCTGAAATCAAGGCCAGCTTGGGCTGGTGTATTCCAAGATGCCTGCGTTACTTGAGACCTTGTCTCAAGAATAAAAAGATGGGGCTGGAGAGGTGGCTCAGGGGCTAAGCCTCTGCCTTGCAGGCGGAAGGTCCTGAGTTCGGATCCTAGACCCCACATATAGACGCCAGGCGGAAGCGGGGGCGGCCTGCGTTTCTGGTCCTGGTAGGGCGGAGCCTGTGAATCCCGGGGCAGAGTAAACAAGGAGGAGGTGGAGGCGTCCATGGTGGTTCCCGAATTCGTCCGTGGTTCTACACACACATACCTACATACCCACACATACATACACACATACACACATGCGCGCGCACACACACGCGCGCACACACACATGCACAATTGAAAAAAAATTTAAAAAAAAGAATAAAAAGATGAAGCCTAAAACATCAATGAATTCACAAAACTGTTTGATCAGACAATTTAGATATAGCTCAGTGGTAGAGCACTTACCTATCATGTACAAGGTCCTAGTACTGCAAAAGGGATTTTGCAGAGAAATAAATATTGTCAGTATTATCTGCAGTATAGAAGCAATTCGATGTATGGATCAAAAGCAGTAGTCATAACGTCTTTAGTTACAGTATCAGTTCCCGCTTACTGTTATGAAGCAGTGAGGAGTCTTAGAACGTTTCTTTTCAAATCACCATTTTGTTCTAGATCATAGCCTGCAGCAGACTGTACCTTTGGTGATCACAAGATAACAACCATAATCATTTCAACTCCAAGGACTTTTTTCCTAATACTTGTTTTCTCTTTTGACCAGACATAAACAACATAGCATGATTCTTGTTCCAATGAACACACCTGGAGTAAAATTAATAAGGCCCTTGTCAGTGTTTGGCTACATGGGTGAGTACCTTGACATGCAGGAAGATTGGAATATGCAGAAACACTGAAGAGAATCAATAGCATTCAGTGTGGAAACTGCATCCTTAGAAAGCCTTTGGCCCTGATACTTCTCATGTATGTTGTGGAGGTTGGGATAGAGCAGATAAAAGGAGGCAAGGCAGCATTCTACTTTACTGTGTCTGCTGTTGGGACAGCACAGATTGTCTTCGGGCAGCTTCGTTACCAGCCTTTCCTCTGCCATTCATGAGAACTTTTTCTCTCTGAATTTTTATAGTCACATATAGACACAAGCATATGTAAGTACGTGTGCATACATATGATTCCACAGGAAACTTTGCTCGCAGTGAATTTTTAAAATTAGAGGTATGGCTCAGGGATTAAATCTTTTGTCTTGCAAGCAAAAGGAGCAGAGTTCACATCTCCAGATCCCATGTAAAAACGCCAAATGCATATGGTGGCAGCCCGCAATTTCTGCCCTGGAAAATGGGGCCTGGGAGACTCCAGAGCAGAGCAATAAGGGGGTAGAGCAATCCAAGATGATTCCCAATGTCACCCTTGGGACGCCACAGACACACTCACTAAAGTGCCCTCTTGCACACCTGCCCGACGCACACGTGCTAAAAAATGTAAGGCGATTAAAGTTTCATACTTTATCATTGTGGAAATTGGCGTAATGAGGCAGAGGGTCTGCTCAAGAGGTTAATGAAGTAGATGGGTAAATCACATTGAGGTAGTTCACAAAAAGAAAGTCTTTATTTTGTATCTCCATTCAACATTTTAGCCAACGAGAACTGTCAAGAGGTGAAGAGTTGAGTTTTGACTGATTTGAGTGCAGGTCATTTCCTTTCTTCTGCTCTTGAGGAGAATTTCTAAGAGGCAAGGCCACTTTGTTTCCTGTCGCTGTCCAGGACATGTGTCATGGTGTCATGCACTGAGAATCGCCCTCTGTATCAAACAGCAACACATTAGCAAGCCTTGCTCGTGTGGAACTTATGTGCTACCGACAGGAAAGCTACAATGACAAAGCTACACACAAGCATGTAAAATATTAGCTCTTAGCAGGTGATACCTCTGCGAAACCATTTACCTAATGTTGACCATGATGAGTAAATATGTTTGCATAGAAATCTAAGACTTGCAGTTTTATGGAATGTTTGACTTACGACTTTCTGTGGAACAAGACTATAGGATGTACAATAGGTTCAGTATAGTAGATGAAGTTGGAAATAAAAGCTCACAGGAGCAAACTGCACCGAAGGTGATATTGGGTTGCATAGCAACTGTCCAAAAGAACCACAAACTAAAGTATAGGCTACATGACAATACCGTCTATCACAGAGCCCATCTCTGAATTTTCAGTATGAAAAATTTCATCAGCATCTCCCAACTCTGTGTATCCAGGGCCAAAAGAAACAGCAGGAAAAATGTTGATATTCATTCTGGTATGACAGGAAGAAGGTGTGGGGCTACCATGAGATTATCTCCAAATTTGGCAGGGAGGGGGATGATTCAGATAGAGGCAGGGATGTGGTCAGGCCTCATGACTCAAGTGCCAAAAGTTTCAAGAGGCAACATGTGAAACTAGGCAGACTGGAATGGTGGGCCTGACGAGGGCCCGCATCTGCTTGGTCGCCAAATTCCTGCTCGGCGCCTCCCGTAGGCATCTGTTTCCATACACACAAAATAAGCAGCTCCAGATGTGTCACTCACTTTCAAGGTTCTTGTTCTTTTATTCATGTGTGTTGTGTGTGTAGTGCGTACATGTGCATGTGAGTTTGTGGACATATGTGTGCACATGTGTGTGAGGCAGAGGTTGACAATGTCTCCCCCATTGCTCTCCGCCTTACATTTTGAGGCAGTGTCTCTCACTGAACCCAGAGCTCATGTTCGGGGGAGATCGGCTGACCAGCAGGTCTGTGGATCTGCCCGTGTCTGCCTCCACAGCACTAGGATCACAGATGTGCATGATCCCACCTCTTTCACATGGACATGGGGTATATGCTCAGATCTGAGTGCCAACTAGCTGGCTCCCTGGCACTTGTTTCAGCTTTTGAAATGTTGAAAATTCTTTTCATGCAAAGTTTCCTTTGGAATTACTCATATGTATATGGATGGTATAGATGTCAATCTTCATTTTCCATAGCTCTCTAACTTCAGAAAACAAATGAAAATGTCTCTGGACAAAATTATTTCTAAGATCTCTTCTGATTTGCATAGTTGAGTTTTCTGGAGTGCTGGGGCTGTGGGTTGAGGGCTGAGATCTATCTGTCAGTCTTTCAAATCCTTTTCAAATCCTTCATTGAGAAAATTATACTTTAGTGGATCCACTATACAAACTCTGGTCAACTCATTTTCTTCTTTAATACTTACTTGCTCTTTTGTAGATAATGTGCACGGAGGGCATTGGGAGGTCCATTTTAACCAAGTACGAGTTCCTGCCACCAACTTAATTCTAGGTGAGATGACTTTGGGAACTTCCCCTTCATGTTTGTTCTCCATCTGTATGCTGTCATCCATTTGTATGTTCTCAAGTCTAAATCTGAAGCATCAGCAGTGGGCCTTGATTTAGATTCTTCTCCCTCCTACCACACTTTTCAAGGAAAATGTTCATCTTGTGGATTTTATTATTTGGAAATATATGGTTTTATTTGAAAGTCAGAGATGTAGTTTTGTGTTTTTATCGATTGAAAACATAGCCAAATGTAAAGAAAACGCCCAGTTCAGAGCATCACCCTTTTCCCAAAGGCATGATCTGGAGACCTGTACTTACTTAAAGAAAACCTCAGTCCTGCCTTTGAACTAGCGTCTTATATCCAAGTAGCCTCTCACAGTGCCTAGAACGACCGCATCCTGGAAGCCTCTCCAACCTTCAGAGAAGGTAACGGACATCAGGGTGGATTTGTTTCTCACCCCACCCGTCCAGCAAGTCCTGGTCCTTGACAGACCTGGGATCAGAGTCCCCTCCTCGGCTTCCGTCGTCCTTCTCTGCCCCTTATGCTTGTCCAGTGACTTGCTCCTACGTGCCCGGGGTGGACGCTGTGTCTCATCCACCTCAGTAGCCCTTGCAGCTCTAACAGAGCCGCTGCTGCGCTCTTGCATGTGATTGGAAGATGCGACAATGGAGGCTTCACCAACCTAGAACCTAGAACCATCTCCCAAAACATATCAAACCTTATTGCTTGACGTTTTCCTCTCCGGAAGGCTGTTTATATTGCGGCAGCTCGCCTCTTTCCAGGGTGTGAGCAAATAACAAAAGGAACGGGGTGGGCTGTTTTCATGTTCTCTTGGCTTTCTCACAGGTGAAGGGAGGGGGTTTGAAATTTCCCAAGGCCGCCTTGGACCTGGCAGAATCCACCACTGCATGAGAGCCGTGGGCATGGCGGAACGAGCCCTGCAGATCATGTGTGAGCGGGCAGCGCAGAGGGAAGCCTTTAAGAAGAAACTGTACGAGCATGTAAGGAGCACTCCTCCCCTGAGCGTGCTGGAGCCCCACACTGCCTTCCCCTAGCAGTAGCATCCGTGGCGAGAGAGCCCTCCACACGAGTGGGGTCTTTCCTGTAAAGCCTAATTACATCTCGTGTAGGAGAGGCATTTTTTCTGATTCTCTGACTCCTCCACATCTGGAGCAGGAGAACTGCTTCAGACCACTGCAGAGCACCCGGCCTGCAGCTCAGGCGGCGAGGAGAGGCTGGCATGGGAAGAGGCTGGCACAGGAAGAGGCACTGCTTTCCTGCTGTTGGGTTCTAGAAGGAGCCAGGAAAGGGAAATGTAGACAGAGGAAAATAAACAGTCCAATGACTCCGAGAAAGAAGCAGCATTCTAGAAGAGAAATATGAAATGAGACTGGAAGCTTCCAGAGGGCACACGCTTCCAGTCTCTCAAAGCACACATGCGGAAAGGAGACAAAGTAGACAATCCCGAGTGGTACATACGTGTAAGCAGAGAAAAGAACGCATCACTGCAGATTTCGTTGAACACTTTTCACAAAAAGCAAAATGGACAAATCATTGCCCTCAAGCCCTCCTCATTTTTTTTTATTTCCGCTCATACAAACTTACTAGGTAGACCAGTTCCCTCCCTCCCTCCTCCTCCCCCCAAACCCCCTGCTCCCCCTCCCCTCATCCCTCCCTCCCCATCCCCCAGTGCCTCCCCCCTAATTCCCAGAGAGTCCTTTATTGTGTATTCCTGACTCTCCTCTGGGTCCTCCTCTCCGATGACGTACAAGGACCCAGTGGCATTTCCCTGAACCCTTTCTCGTGTTCCCCTTAAGCATAGGAACACTGCTGTGGCTGCCAATCCCTTGCCTACAAGGATCTTGGTGCCTTTAGCAGATGCTAGACTTTGTGAGGTCAATAGTGTGTTGGACATTGCGCAGGGCATGCAAAGTCCTATTATGATTGCTTCGGCCCTAACTTGTGTGGAGTATCTTGCAAGTCATTGTTCCTCCCATCCTTTTGCTCTTATAATCTTACCGCCCCCTCTTCCGCAAATGTCCCTGAGCTTCAGGATGGGGAGAGATTAGGCTGGCCTAGTTCTATGTGGTTGATATAGAGTCTCTGAAGTTCTGGATTGTGGTTTGTTGATTTTCTTTTGCAGTTTTGCTGCTCCTGCAATGCCCTTCACTCCATCCTGATGGGCACTGTATGTCACCCCCTGGCCAGAGACAAAAAGCCCTCCTCATTTTTAAGAAAACAATGAAAATATTTAATATGGTAGTATTAAGTCAAACTCAAGCTGATAGAATTGCATTTAGGATTGCTGGACAAGACTTTTTTTAGTACATTAATTCCCTGGTACATTTATGAGCATCCCAGAAAGTTTTACAGTGTTTTTTGCTTAAGTTTTAGTAGACCATGTTTGTGTTTTGTGATGTCTTAAATCTTCAGTGTTCTATATTAGCAATAGCATTAATACAATAGGGGAGGGACAGGAAGAGAGAGCTCTGTAGAAACACAGCAGCAGCAGCTACTGAACACTAATATTTCGTGAAGTCTCCATGCTCAATGAACGTGTACATGGTTTAAATACAACACTGTGGGCTGCAGAGATGAGTCAGGGTTAAGACTGTCTCGCAGTTTGGATGGCAGGTCTCACGTGAAAACGCCAGGCGGAAACCATGGGAGTCAACACTTCTGGGCTTGGTGAGTGGAGCTTGGGAAACCCACAGTGAAGCAAAAAGGAGTAGAAGCAATCCAGGATGATTCCTGAAGTCACCCTTAGTCCTCCGCAGGGACATTCACTTCCCTCTGATACACACATACAAAAAAATAAATGCAACACTGTTATGAAAAACAGCCAGTGTTTTATGATCATACCTGGGAAGAGTTTATGGGGCAGCCCCAGGGTTCACAGGAAGGACAAGGACTCAGCTGCTGAGGGACTGGGGAGGCTGCGGCTCAGAGGGATTCCAGAGCCGCTCACAGCACTGGCCATGACTTTTCAAGCTTGTCCTGAAGGCCCTGCCGCAGGGTGAAGGGAGGACACAGCGGAGGTGACGAGCAGACACCCCGATCCCATGACTCCTGCCCCCTGGCAGCAGACACGTCGGGTGGGCCTCTCTCTACTGGAAACTGCACACATCTGGATTAAATTTAACGAACTGGCAGAAGCTAAAGAGAGTGCTAGATGCCATCCACAGAACACAAGCCAGGCTTTTTTTTTCCCCTTTAATTTGTAAATGACATTTCCCTGAATTTGGACACTCCTTCCAGCTGTCTTCTAAGTAATCCCAAGTGGGAAGCAGAGCTCCACGTTAGTAAATACATTTGTCAGTTTCCTAGAGATCTGGGTTTCTACCCATTTTCATGCTTCTAGGGTCTGAGGAGATACAGCTGGGAGCACATCCCTGATTTCCAAAAGCTACAAATCAGGGCAGTTCGGGTATGTTTAAGAAGCTATGCGTTTCCCAGTTTTGCATCTGTCAAAAAAAATTATTCATTGGCTTCTGGCAGCTTGACATTAATTCTGAGTCATGTTTCAACTTCTGCAGCAGTGCCCTGAACCTAACATATGTGAGCAATGTGAAATCAATATATAATATAACTGAGATGTTTACATTCTTTTTTGATAACAATTCTTTAAAATGGGATGCATAATTTGTACTTAATATTGCAAGTCAGTTCAGACTGGGTTTATTTCAAATACTTAGTAGCCAGATGTGGTTGAAATAATGTCTGGGTCTATGTTGGAAACTGTGAACAAGAAAACCTGTTTCGATCAACTGGAAGATATATTGAGCATTAGGTTTCAGAGCTGAATTATGAATGTTGCATTGTTTATGAGATTTGTAAAAAATAAATCCATATTCTTCCACTTTCCTCCTCACTTCTAAGTTCTGATAAATAGAGGAAATCTTAGAGAATGTTCAGTTAACTGAGAAGCAAATAGTAATATTTATTAAACATTTTTGAGATAATTACAGTTATACAAGCAAGTAGAAGACATAATGTAGAACTTTTAAATATTTTGCCCCATTGGTACCATCCTGTAAAAAATATAATGTCAGGATAATGAAGTTGCTGTGGATACTGCCAGGCACAGAACATTTCCATCATGACAAACCTTTTGTGCTGTCCTTTTATAGCCAAACTTTGCTCTCACCCCAAGTCCTTAATAACTCCAGGAAACCATTCATCATCTCTCCATTTTTATAATTTTGTCACTTCAGAAGTGGAATTACATAATACATTAACTTTGAGGATTAGCTTTTTGACTGAGTCATTACTCTTTGATAAGTGAGCCAAGCGCCTGATTCAACAGTGGCTCCTTTATTATTGAGTAATAATATCTTAGTAATGTTCTAGAGTTCAACTGTTCCTTCTCTTTTATTGTTTCTTGAATACATATAAATAATACATTCAGATGTCTCCTCTGTCTTCCCTGTCTCCCTCCCACCCTCGCCAACCTCCTATGTATTTATGTCATTAGGGGGTTTTTTGTTTTGTTTTTGTGGCTCACTGGGGTTAGCCATCGCTTGAGGTTTAACCGTGGGCTCGAGGCTGTCAACTGGAGGGTAGTGCCCTCACCAGTGCCTACACAACTGGATACTTCTGAAGCGGCTCAGTCCCCACTGTTGCTCAGTAATTGGTTGGACTCCCTGCCTCTCCAACCCACAGCTGATTGTTGGCCAGACCAGGACCGTGTGGCTCCACGTCACTAACCACCGGATGTTGTAAGTTCATGATGGCTCTGGCCATAGTTGGGTCTGGGAAAGTGGAAGGGACTGAGAGCAACTTCAGCTGTTTGTGGAGGTCCATGAATAGAGAATCCGATATGAGAGAGACTTTAGACATAGGAGCTTGTTAGAGTAGGGGGTGGGGAGGCTGATGGCCAAGGAAGTCATGGTGTAGCCTTAAGCTGAGAAAACATTAGAACTGAAGAGACAGCTTAAGGTCAAAGAGAGTAGGGAAAGACGTACTATGACAGCCTGGTAGGTGTAGAGAACCTTGGGTGGGGCCACAATCTTAGAGAAGTATGGCAGTGGGGGGAGGGCATGAGGACTGTCAGGTAGCAGGAGGTGTGGTCTGTCCAGGGAATCACACTGTCAAGTAGGTGGAGGCTTTACAAAATTGGCAGCTCAGCGCAACAGCCCTGCTATTGTTTTTCGTGGTCTTTTTCTCTATTAGACTGTTGAAGGACAAATAAAGCTAGTGTAACCATTTGTGTTAGGTTTTCATGTGATTGTAAGTCACTAGTTACTGCATAATGTGGTTGTTGTACGTTCAGTTATTAAGGAACTAGTTTGAATCCTCACATTCTTTGTCTTAGTGGCCAAGTGCATCTGTCCATCATAAGATGCTGTCACAATTGTCTTCGTTTAGACTGTCTGAAGAGCTTGTGATCTACTTCAAAGCTTAGAGCTAATCATATGGGATACTTGCCACGTGCTTAATTACTGTACTGTTTCTTTAGTTCCTGTCTGATGTCCATTGTTTAACAGGGTAATTTAGTATTCTGCTGTTGTGTTTGGAGAGTAATTTTCATACTCTAGGTACTATCCTTTGTCCCCTGGCTTGCAAATATTCTCATCATCTTAGTCCTTTCACAGAGCGGAAGCATCTCATGAACTCTAGCTGTCCATTTTTGGTCTATGGATTATGTTTTTAGTATCGAGTAAAAGAATACTTTTTCCTGAAAATCTTTTCCAATCATTTTCCCTAAAGTTTTGTGTTTTTCTATGCAGTGTCCTATGTGTTTTTGTTGTGGGTGTGGGTTTTTTTATGTCTCCAGGTTCTTGTGTTTGGGAGTTGAAGAGTGAAACTGGAACACGTGTAGAGGATTAAGGTAGAGCTTATTAGAGAAAAGAAAGAATGGAGCTCACAGGTATTGATTCTGAGAGAGGCAAGAGAGCCACCAAGAACTCACAGACTCCAGAGAAATGAAAGGAACTCATGGACTGCAGACATGGAGTCCCATGAGGGGCAAGGGAGAACTCACAGACATGAAGTCTGTGAAAGGTGAGAAAAACCAGAAAAGAACTCATGGATTCCAGGATTCCAGACATGGAATCCATGAGCAAGAGAGCAAAAAGGAACTCGTGTACTCCAAACATGGAGTCCCACGAGGGGCAAGGGAGCCAAAGATGCCTGGCAGGGTCAGGGTATTTATTGGGTTAGGCAGGCGGAGGAAAAGTGACTTTTCCCCATTGGTTATCATACTTTCTACAAACCTGATCGGAACATTCGGTTCCCTGCATCTTATTGGTCTATTTACATTGGGGTCCAGCCCAGTTGATGTTATGGCCTACCTCATGGTAGAACTTTTTGTTTTGAGGAACATGACTTATCTGCAGTGGAGAGCTCATCTCATATCACTTCATGAACAGAGGGTTGGGGGAATGTGACCTTATCTCTGTAAAGGATTAGAGTCGGTTCCTCCGGATTAATAGGCTGAGTTCCTTCACGGTAATCCCAGCAGTGGGGTATGACCTTCAAAGACTTTCAAAGACCCTGTTCTAAAACTGCCTAATTTTCATGTTTGTGTAGGTCGGGGACTTGGGTCAACCTTCGTTTTTACAACTGTCCATTTGCATTAGCAACATTTGTCAGAAATGGTATCTTCCCTCCATTTATGGGCTTTTGTGCATTTTTCAAAAATCGGGCCTATTTTTGTTGGCATATTTGTGGTTTTATGTTGTGTCTTGTGCTTTGCATACCTGTTTTTCTAACACATTCTAGGTAACTAGTGTTGAAATAAGTTGGACTGATTCCTTCTTTTTAAAAGTATTTCGGCTATTCTAGTTCCTTAGTTTTTCTGCATAATCTTTAGAATAGTTTGATTTTATCAGCAAAATCTTTTGATAGAAATCGTGTCAAATCAATGCATCAGTTTAGGAAGACCTGTCATATTCACTCTGATACTTCCTGCTGCATGACTTCACCATGTATTCAGCAGTGCTTTGATTTATGTGACCACCTGTGTAGCTTTCAGCATACAAATTCTACACATTTCGTTGTACTGTCCTGGTTCATATCAAGGATGGATTACATATACAGTGGTGGTTCCGTAAGATTGTGTTGCCTAGTGACATCCTCGTTTTACTTTGTGTAAGCGTGCCCTGATACACACAAAGCAACGAAATCACCTAAGACCACATTTCCCAGCCAAGAGTTAGGCAACACGTGGCTGTTAAAATACATGAGTAGTTTAATTTTTGAGCAGCTTATATGCTATTGTTTTTTATTCCAGTGTCCATATGTTGTTTACTAGCATATATAAACAATATTTGTATTTAGTTTGTATTCCACGACATTGGTGAACTCATGTATTCTAGGAGATTTTTGTAGTTTGATCAGGATTTTACATTCATAGTCATACCATCTCTAAATACCAGGTTTTTAATTCCTTTCTGATATGTACACCATTTATTTGTTTATTATTTGGCTTGTCTTACAGCACTTCCAGTACTATGTTGAATAAGGGTGGCAAAAGCTGATATCCTTATTTGTGAACTTAAGCAAACATTAATCATAACATTAACTGAATGATTTTTGGTAAATATTTACCCTTATCAGCATCTTTATCAAGTAGAATTCCTCTTTGTAATTTGTTTTCTGAGACTTTTTATTAGGAAACATTTTGGCACATGCTTTTCCTGCATTAACTAATATGACCACATAACTTTTTTCATTTTGTCAAGTGGAGTTGTATGCCTGCCTCCTTATTGCTTTGCTTAGTTTACTTTAACATCTGATTAGAGCTCACATGGCATATCTTTTTCCATTTTTTGGTTTTTGTCTTTTTTATGAAATCGTATTTCAAGTAAGTTTCTTCAAGACATAAACAGACTTACCTACTCAGAGCCTACTGAAAGAACAAACAAATACATAAATAAATGGTCAAAAGCACTAATCATTAAGAATATACAGACTAGAGGCTGGAGAGGTGGCTTAGGGGTTAAGCCTCTGCCTTGCAGGCAGAAGGTCCTGAGTTCGGATCCTAGACCCCACATATAGACGCCGGGCAGAAGCGGGGGCGGCCTGCGTTTCCGGTCCTGGTAGGGCGGAGCCTGTGAATCCTGGGGCACAGTAAGCAAGGAGGAGGTGGAGGCGTCCATGGTGGTTCCCAAGTTCGTCCACACACACACACACACACACATGAATAAATAATAAAAAAAATTAAAAAAAGAATATACAGACCAAAACCACTTTGAGATATTTCTGCCCACTGTTAGCTAAAGATGACTAATTATGCCAAGTGCTGTTGGTCGGGCAACAATGAAAACTAGCGCATACAGCAGTATGAATGCCACTTGGTGCTGCCACTTAAACTAGTTGCTGCTTATAGACGTTAGCTACTGGCCAACTCCACTTGTGGCATTTGGTATAGAAAATAGAACACAAGGCCACAGACATGCTTACTGGGTAAAGACAAACCTGACAACCTTATTTCTGTTCTGGGAAAGAATCAGTTTCATGTGTGAGGAGGAAACTGACTCTCACAAGCTGTCCTCTGAGGCCCCCACCACACACGCCATTACACGTGTCCCTGACGTGCACAGTAAGCAAATGTAAATAAAGACATATCCATTTAAAGCCTACACACCGTTTTGCAGAAGCTCTATTAGTCCAATATTGGAACAACCCAAATGTTCCTCAACAGATGAATGAACAATCTGATACGTTCCTGGAATGGAATTCTGCTCAACAACAAAAAGTATAAACAGTTAGTAAAATAACTTGGGTGAGACTCCAAAGCATTACAGTGCCTTAAAGAAGCCATCTGCAAACAGTACATGCCAGATGATCTCATGTCCACGACACTCTGGAAAAGGCACAGCTGTAGTGATGGAGAACCTGTCAGTAGTGGGCAGAGGTTAGGCCGTGAGGGCGAGACCCGCGGCACAGCACGGGGGAGTTCTGTGCCCTGTGGTTACACCAGTCTCCATGTGCATTGAATTAACAGGACTGTTCACCAAAGAAAATGACTTTTTGTCCCATTTTTGTTGAGACAGGGTCTGGCGTAGCCCCAGCTGGCCTTGAATTCATTCTGCGCCAAGGCTGGGCTTCAGCTCCTGGTTCCCCCGCTTCTACCTCCCCAGTGGTCGCGCCCCGTCCCGCTTTGTAAAGATGGCTCCTAATAAGTAACATCCTCATAAAGGGTTGCGACTCGTCGTCACACTGAAGCTGGCTGGGAATGACCTCACCACTGCATATCTACCAAGTTCCAAGGAGGGAGGGCCTGTGACTGGCACTCACCAGGGCCACCAGAAGTAGTTTGGCAGAGACACGCTTCATTCAGCCCTCTTGACATTAGTCATTATAATATCCAAAAGATATTTCTATTTGGCGGAGGGAGGGGACCAAATAAGATTGTTCCCTAGGTACGTAGCAAAGCTGGGGTATATCCAGCGAAGCAACACTTCCACTTAGAAATCTATGAACAAGGCTCGTGACCTGTCTGTCACGGACCTAGGAAAATGTTTGCCTGACGGTAAGGCTGTTGCGCGTGGGCACCAGCTGCCCGCTGATCTCCGCCCTCTGCTGCCCGCAGGAGGCTGTGGCTCACTGGATCGCCGAGAGCCGCATTGCCATCGAGGCGATCCGCCTGCTGACACTGAAGGCCGCCCACAGCATTGACACCGTGGGCAGCGCCGCGGCCAGGAAGGAGGTGAGCCCACTGCCCTGCACCCTAACTGCAGGGCCTTCACCCCGCCCCCGCCCCTCCCACCCATGGCACCGCGATGGCGTTCAGAGTATCGAAGTCCCCGTGTTATGTTGGTGGAAAAATTATGCCCATCACCTGCTAGAGTTTCTTCGCCAGGCTGCCCAAAGGGGCGATTTTCATGATGCATCTAGATCTGGAGCATCGTGAGATGCGGCCGCCAAGACTGGCAGTCCTCTGCTCTGTGCACAGCTGAATTCACAGTGTCCCCTGCACCATGAATGCTAGCGTGCAACCCCAGTTCTAGTCCCTCTCTGCCTTCGGCCCAGGGGCTTTTGATGGCGTAGAATGAGCAGAAGGATTCCACCATCGCCAATGTCTGCCATCCCCTGCCTTCTCCTGCTTCCAACTTATCTACAATAACGGTGTCATAATTTAATTCTAAAAGTGCATGAAGTTCAGGAAAAAATTAGTGGAGCAAAGATCCATGAGCTTAATTGTGGTGAGTATGATTTACAAGCTGCCTGAAATCCTTTTGGAAGCAAGAGAGGTTATAAATAAAGGAGAAGGCAGTGCGATTTGGAAGAGAGCTCTTTTTCCACTTCTGGACTGACTCAAATCCGGTCTTTAAGCTATGCAGCTGCACCTTTCTCTTGGCTCCCACCAAAGATCCTGTTTTCGTAGTGCCTTGGATGTGAGAAAGTTTCCTCGTGTGAATTCACAGAGAAAATGTCAGTGCTATCAAGTCCTGGCACATTGTGCATCGCCTAAGAGCATTCTTCTCCTATCTCGCTAATGCAGATTGCGATGATCAAAGTGGCTGCTCCCCGGGCTGTCTGCGCCATCATTGACAGGGCCATCCAGGTGTGCGGCGGGGCAGGCGTTTCCCAGGACTTCCCTCTGGCTAACATGTGAGTAGATGTCATTTAAGAATATCTACTTGGGGCTGGAGAAGTGGCTCAGGGGTTAAGCCTCTGCCTTGCAGGCGGAAGGTCCTGAGTTTGGATCCTAGACCCCATGTATAGATGCCAGGCAGAAGCGGGGGTGGCTGGTTCCTAAATTCGTCCATAGTTCTACACACACACACATATGTACACACACGCGCACACATGCACAATTGAATAAATAAATAAATAAATACCCTTTAAAAAAAAAAGAACCCAAATTATTAAAAAAAAAAAGAATATCTACTTGTGGGACTGCATAAAGTGATTTCCCCCAAACTTGAAGACCTGAGTGTGAGCCCCCAGAACTCATGTGTATCCGTTCCTCTTACCTGTTGCTGTGAGACAATACACAAGGTCAAGCAACTGAAGGGAGAAAGGGAGATTCATTCAGCTTACCGTTCCAGGGGGGAGAGAGTCTTGCAGGAAGCGGCATGGCTGGCGGCAGAAGCTGGAGGTGGCCTAAGTTATGTCCATCATAGAGGCTGAGAGCTGCAAAACTGCCAACTGCAAGAACAGAAGTTGGGTGGGGCTCATCACCCTCAAAGCCCATCCCCTGTGACTGCCTTCCTCCAGCAAGACTCTACCTCTTAAAGGTGCCATGACCTTCCCAAACTACTAGAGATTCAAACACATGAGCCTTGCGGAGGACCACTCACATTTCGAACCATGACCCCACGTAAAGTCAGCCGTGGCTTCACATGTCTGATCCCAGGGTCCTACAGTGGGATGGGAGGTGGAGACAGGAGACGCCCCAGGAGCCTGTGGTTCAGCTGCCTGGTGTGCAGTCACAGCAACAGAGACTGCTTGAAACAAAGCTGAGGATACGACTGAGATTGTCCTCAGACCTCCATCTCTAAGTCATGGCAAGCACACTTCATATGCACAGCACATACACGCACACACACGCGCACACACGCACACACATGAACAGAAAAGAATGTATTTCATAGGTTTGGGACCAAAAATGTCAAGATGAAATATGTACAAATAAAAATGAATGGAAATCTACAGATTTGATACTACAGATTGACACTAGGAAGAATTAAAGTGTAAGGTGGAATGAAGTGATACCGGAAATTAGCTCTAAAAAGTAGTTGCTCTGATTGTATCATCTGATTCCTCTTTTAGCTTTTTCACTGAGACCCCCATTGAGGGCTCCTGAGCTACAGCAACAGTGTGGAGTTTTCCCCTGAACCAGGAAGTTAGGAAGGGCCAGAGCCAGCTGAGGGGCCTGGAGCCACCTGAGGGGCTTAGAGCCAGCTGAGGGGCCCAGAACCGCTGGCTCACAGGACAGGTGCCGCCCATGGAGAGGTGGTGGCTGAGCTGGCAGCCGCATGCCAGCGACCATCTAGCACCAGATTCTGATTCTGGGAAGCAAGAAGGAGCATCTTTACTCTCCGCCTGCTCCTCTCCACACAGGCACAGTGCAGCTCTGTCTCACGGGACATATGGCGTCATTCACATCAGTTTTAGCCTTAGCGAGGTACTGAATATGTACTATCATTCCATTGGCTGCCTGTGGCTTACCTAAGATCGTGTCGCTCCAGCACCTTCCAGCATAGGCCAGATTGATCTTGAAACATAGAAGCAGCACCTGAACATGGTCTAAAGGTGCATTCTGCAGTGGCTCCCCTGTGATTCTGAATTTTATAAGCAGGTTAAAGATACAGGGATCCAAATAGAAAAAGAACCGAAAGAGCTAGGAGTCCCCACACAGAGGTCAGCTGTCATAGTCAGGCACAGGTGTCTACTTGACAGTGAGGGTTTGAGCTCTGGGCACATTTGTAGAGAATTAGTGGTTAAGCCCAAAACAAACCTACAGGAAATTGTCTAGTTGATGGGGAAGGCCCAGCCACAGTGGTGGAACTAGGCGCTGGACAGGTGAATAAAATGCAAAGTCGGTTGAGGAAATTGACTCTTGGTGTATACTTGGCCAGATATGCTGGTCTGACAAGAAAGGATCGTCCCTCTCTCAGTTGCTACATGAATATGGTATGGCCAGTTCCCTCGGCCCTAGTGTTGGAGTGAGCTCTCCTGTCAGGCTGGACCAAGAACTGTAACTGGACTATAGTAAGAAAAAAAATAAAACCCTTGTTCCCTTAAGCAGTTTTGTCATGATTTTATCAGCAACATGCAGATGAACTGCAATGTCAGCCAAGCAGGTCGTTGGGACCGTGGCCAGACCCAGACTGTTTCATGCATACTAATTTCCCTTCCAATCTGGTCTATCTGTTCTTGCATAACATTAGAATTACCTTGATATTAGAACAGAGAATTGATAGTTCTTCTGTTTCTTGATAACTTCTGTCAGCTTTTGTACAGTGTGATTGACTGTTTCGCTAAAAGTCCAGGCCAGTCGTGAGGTTTCTCTCTGCGGTCTTACTGTTAAGCCTGGAATGAGACAAGAGCAGTCGAGTTATTAATTAATTGGTCTCATTAATTTTAATTGGTTATCAGGGTTGGAAGGGAGGCCTCCAGGGACTTGGCAAATGAGGGAAGACCCATCTGATGGTACATACTCCAGAGAACTGGGCACGCAAGACTTAAAAAGTGACTCCACTGCACGAGAAGGGCATCCCGCAGGGAGTGGGCAGGGAGACAGTTCATTGAGTAGAACAGTTTGAGAGTGGGAAGGGACAATCAATACATGAACATTGCTGCTGGAGAGCAAAGGGGACCGAGAACCTGAGACGCAGCAGCTCTGCAGTGATGACAACCGAGACACAGCAGCTCTGCAGTGATGACAACCGAGACACAGCAGCTCTGCAGTGATGACCTTGGACACGCAGCAGCTCTGCAGTGATGACAACTGAGACACAACAGCTGTGCAGTGTGCATAAAAATCTGCTCTTGTGGTTAGCTCTAGAAATGCTTTTTGCTCAAGATTTGGCTTTTCCTTTGGTTCTTCCATGTAAATTTTAGGTTTCTTTTTCTACTAACTGTATGAAAGATAATGTGTCTGTAGATAGATTTTTGGTAATGTAGATACATTAATAGGATTAATTCTTCTAGTCCATGAACATGGGAGGTCATTTTCATTTGTTTCAAGATATTTTAAATTTTCCCTTCTGACTTATTTAATGAATACTGTTTGCTCAAAAGTGTTTTGTTTAGTCTTTACATTTGTGTAGTTGTAAAATTTCTTGCATTGTGAATTTTTCATTCTTTTATCATAAAAAGATATAATGTATGATTTCAATTTTAAAAAAATTTAAGTCTAGGGCTGGAGAGATGGCTTAGGGGTTAAGACTCTCTCTCGCAAGCAGAAGGTCTTGAGTTCAGATCCCAGGTCCCACGTAAAAATGCCAGGTGGAAAGGCAGTGATCTACACTTCCAACCCTGGTAGATGAAGCCTGGGAAATCCTACAGTGAAGCAAGGAGGAGGTAAAAACAATCCAGGATGAGTCCCAAAGTCATCTTTGGTCCTCCACAGTGACACATAGTGTCCTCTGATACACACACACACACACACACACACACACACACAATATATATATAAAAATTTAGATCTAATATTGTTCTATTTCTGACTAATGTATCTTTGACCCTAAAGAAATTTCCATGACTGATGGAAAGCATATTTTCTGCAGCTGCTGGAATTTCCTGTAATCACCTGTTAAGTCCATTTGGTCTAAAAATAACTTTAATATTTCTTAATTTTTTTTCTCTGAATGATCTATCCTTTGACAAGTGGGTACTGATGATCCTATTATCATATTGGAGTTCTATCTCTTAAGGCTAGCCATCAGAGTTACCACTCGTACATTAGTTAAATACAGATTTTTATAATCATTTAATAACTGTATAGTGACCTTTTGTGTGTTAGTTTGTTTTAAAGTCTATTTTGTCAGAAATGTAACTATTCTTCTCCTCATTGCATCCTTTTACGTTCAGTTTGTATGTTTACTTTCAAAGCAAATTTTTAAAAAAAAATTTGTGTGTGTGCCTATGTGCGTGTGTGTGTGTATGTGTGTGTGTGTGTATCAGAGGGCACTGTGTGTACTTGTGGAGACCAAGGTGACTTCGGGAATCATCCTGGATTGCTTCTACCTCCTTCTTGCTTCACAGTGGGATTTCCCAGGCTCTGCCCACAATGGCCACAAGTGCAGGCTGCTGCCTTTCCACATAGTGTTTTTACGTGGGGCCTGGGATCTGAACTCAGAACCTTCTCTTGCCAGATAGAGTCTTAATCCCTGAGCCATTTCTCCAGCCCACAAAGCCAAGTTTCTTATAGGCAGTCTACCGTTGGATTTTTTTTTAAACCCATTCAGTCTGTTACATCCGAACTTATTTCTAGGTAAAAACCTTAATCCTTTCACGTTCCTCATTTTTACTGGTGAATTAAGAGAGTCTACAAGGATGAGATGACGCAGGAGTTCTGAGCTCGTCTCTGGCGCCTGTGACCCGTTCCTTTGTCCTTCCAGGTATTCTCTGATGAGAACTCTGCGCTTAGCAGACGGGCCGGATGAAGTGCACCTGTCCGCAATCGCCAAGATGGAGCTGCGGGACCAGGCCGGGTCGCTGACCGCGCGAATGTGAGCTCAGCTCGGCGCGGCCCTAAACCAGCTCCGTCGGCTCCCAGTTCAGCCTCAGATTTTTACCATATTTTGAGCCCAACGTTGATTATTTACTTGTGGCAAAGATTTTAGCATCTGCTTTGATCATTGGAGATTTTAATGTTAAAGAGCCCACAGATGCGGGGTCAACACATACTGCAACTTTTGCCATTAGGTCTAGACCTGAGGGGTTTAGCATCTATAAACGTGATTTACATATCTCCAAGGCAACCAGAGTGCCCTCTCGAAGCTCATGGAGATGCGCTCACTTTCTGACTTCAAGAATTAATCATGTGAATGATATAACTCTAGGAATACTCCGTCTTGTCTTGAAAAATATAGTGCAGCCCCTTTTAATAGTGTTTTGAGGGCTTAAACACAGTAATGTTTGAACTGGGGAGAGTTATGACTGACAGCGCTACTTCAGAGCCCACATCATTTTAAAGCTCTTCATAATCCTATGGGAAGCACTTAGGGATCCAAATGCAGCTTCAGTTCACAAGAAAACATATGGTGAGAAAATGTAACTCAGAATCACTTAAATTTATATATAAAGCTGATGAAGTTCTGAGCTTCAGAGGCAAGATGGTGTGCTCTGCGCCATCCGCCCCTCAGCCACCTCCTGGGCAACTGCAGCTGCCCTCACAGCTGTCTGGAGCGGAGCATCCGCACAGCACAGCTGTGGACTGCTTGACTCCGGAGCACACACAGTGGCTAACACGGCAGAAGAACTGAATTGTTTCAATTACTGGAGAAACTGTTAATATCCTTGGAATGAATTGGGTATGTGAATCTACTTTTTCATTGTAAATTGACATCTAAATGCAGAAAAAGTATCTGGAACCAAAATTTGGCATCCAAATAAACAGTACATATGAAATACACACCAGATTTTTAATGCTTAGCTTGAAAACAATTCTAAATATCTCAAGGAATACTTTTTGATACTAATCACACATTGCAAAAATTATATTTTGGAAATAATGAGTTAAATAAAATATATTAAAATCTTACCTGTTTCATTTTGCTATGTTTTACAATTGGAATAATAACTGGTAAACTTGGGGCTGGAGAGGTGGCTCAGGGGTTATGCCTCTGCCTTGCAGGCGGAAGGTCCTGAGTTCGGATCCCAGATCCCACGTATTGACGCCAGGCGGAAGCGGGGGCGGCCTGCGCTTCTGGTCCTGGTAGGGCGGAGCCTGTGAATCCCGGGGCAGAAGGAGGTGGAGGCGTCCATGGTGGTTCGCGAATTCACTCGTGGTTCTACACATACACAGACACAGACACACACACACACACACACACACACACACACTTACACATGCATAATTGAATAAATAATAATAATAAAAATTAAAAAAAAAACTGGTAAACTTTAAATTTTCAAATGAAAAGTATTTTCAGTCCTTAAAACTTAATTTTTTCATCAGCATGTATATTACTAGAAAGTCTTGTGTCACCTGAAGTCATCGAGGGCCAGAGACGCTTTCTGTGTCTTTAGATCTCTGCTTTGGAGTCATGGCCATGAAGCAGGAGTGGGGCCTGGGTCTGGGCACTGCCCTCCCCCCACCTTTTGCTTTTGATGCATCAGGTTTAGCTATTTCATCACAGAAGAACCTTTCTTGCTCAGGCTGCTTGTGAGAACACCGGAGCCATGTAGAAACATCTTTACAAATAGTGAAATACTCGTTCAAATACGTGAAATCATGCAACCCAAACCCTTATTACCAGCTGTAAAAGTTGTAGTCTAGAAGGCATCAGGAGGAGTATTTGAGAGAGGATCTCACGTAGGCCAGGCTGGCCTTGTTCACTGGGTATCTGAGGCTAACCTTAGATCCAAAGTGCAAGTGTTGGCATGTAGGTATGGGCTACCATGGCCCACTCTGGACTTGGTTTTTTTAATCCATGGGGGAGAAACCCTCCTATTTATTTTATTAAACAAAAACACATCAGACTGTACTGGAACGATTTCAAAGTCCAAAGACATGTGCTTTGCTGTATGGCTGCAGCTGTCGTAGAGAATCTCCTGCCAATCCAGTCTCCTCTGTGGACTCCAGTGATACTCAGAAGCCTGCTGGCTCACCCGAGGCTCGGGACACTCCACACTGCTTCTATGCCTGCTCATTGCCTGCCTGTAGTAGCGTTCAAGGTTTAAAGATAAAATCCAGAAGAGGAGAGCGTGGGCGGGGCGGGTGGGTCCACTTTCATCTTAATGTTTGGGGAAAATTTCCCTAGCCACTCAGGTCATAGTGGAGTCCACACTAATGCCATTCAAAAGCAGCCAGAGGCGGTCCGCACCCAGGTAGGCTTGAAATGAGGGATTCCTTGCAGAGGAGGGTGATGGCGTGCATTGCTCCAGGCAGTTTACCTTGGGAAAAGAGCAGGTTTAACATAGTCACTTCAACATGAAGCAGCATGCCTCTGAATTTCAATGAAGAATGGGTCAAGGAATAAATAAATCCTGGGGTTAATGAAAATGAAGACACAACATATCAAAACATACGGAATACAATGAAAGCTATCATAAGAGGAACGTTTATAGTACCAAATGCCTACATCAAAAAAAAATCACGAATAAATAATATGGACCTAATGGATTCAGTGCAGAATTCTATCAGACTTTCATAAAAAAACACCACTACTCAAATTATCTTGCAGAACAGAAAAGGAAGGAATACTCCCAAGTTGTTTCTATTGAACCACTACAATTCTGATTCCAAAACCAAAGACACGACACAAAAATTATAGGCCAATCTCACTAATGGACACAGATGTAAAAATCCTCAGTAAAATCCTTGCAAACAAATCCAACAGCATATCCAAAAGGTTATCTACCATGATCAAAGTCGGGTTCATTCAAAAAATGCAAAATGGTTTAGCATACGTAAGGCAATAAATGTAATTCATCATATAGACAGACTCGATTGACAAAAACTTTATGATCTCAATAAATCCAGAAAGAGGCCTTTAAACATTTCATTATAAAAGCTCCAGAAAAAAAAAAACAGAAATGGAGGGAACATGATCTCAACATAATAAAAGCTATATACAACAAATCTAAAGCAAGTATCATTCTAAATTGTGAAGATCTTCAGGAGTTTCTCCTTAGATTAGGAACAAGACAAAAGCTGTTCACTCACATCGCCCTGGGTTAATATCATGCTTGAAGTCCTATTTAGAGCAGTAAGATAGAAAGATCAAAGGGATACAAGTAGGAAAGGAAGAAGTAAGTTAAGGTATCCCTATGTGCAGATAATATGACTCCATACTTGAGATACTGTCGATATGGCTCCACCAATAAACTGCTTGAGCAAATAAACACTTTCAGTAAAATGGCAGGCTACAAAAATCAACATACAAAAATTAGTAGCCTTCCTATATACCAGATACAAACCAACCCAGAAAGAAATAAGGGAATCAAGGTCTCAAAAAAAGTAAAATAGTTTGAAATACACATAACCAAGAAAGTGATATACGATGAAAACTACAAAACATAGCTGAAAGAAAATAAAGAGGAATCTAGAAAGGGGAAAGACTCATGTTCATGGATTGGTAGGATTAATATTGTGAAAATGATCATTCTATCAAAGGCAATATACAGATTCCATGCAATCTCAGTTAAAATTCCAGCAAAAATCACAGAAATTAATAAAGCAACCTCAAAATTCATATGGAAATACAAAAAGCCCTGATTAGTCAAAACTGTCTTGAGCGATAAAAACACTGCTGGATCTGTGTATAACTCTTTTCCAACATCAATCATCAATCAATCAAGTAAGATTATCCCCTACAAGTTTGCCCAGAGATATTCATTAACTAAACAATTCCTCATAGATGTGCTCAGGTATTTCAAATGTCAAACTGATAGCTGAATATAAAAAACACATTTAACTTAGGCCATCCCACTATACCAGTTTTCAAGTTATACTTCAGGGCCGTAATGGTAAAAACAACATTGTGATGGTACCAAAGCAGACATATCAATGAATGGATTAGAATGCAGGACCCAGATATAAGCTCACACATCTACAGCCACTTGATTTTTGACAAAGGTGCCAAACGTATACACTAGAAAGAAGACAACAACGTGAACAAATAGAAATAGTGCTGGGAAAATTGTACACACATGTTGTGCATAAAAAATAATTCCGAATATATCAAAACCCTCAGTGTTAAGCCTGAAATGTCTGGAAGAAAGAGCAGGAACACACTTGAACTGCTAGACATAGGCAGGGATTTTTCTGACCAGGGTCCCATTTTCACAGGAAGTAAGACCAGCATGGGACCTCATGAAATGAAAAAGCTATTCTGCAAAAAGAACTATTATTCAAGCAAAATGGCAACCCATAGAATGAGAGAAAAAGTTCCAACAGAGGATTAATCTTCAAAAATTAAACATAAAGGAAAGCAAATAATCCAATTTAAATGGATCCTAAAACTAAAAAGAAACTTCTCACAAAAAATTCAAATGTCAAACAAATGTCTTAAAAAGTGCTCAAATTCCCTGATTAGAGAAATGCAAATTAAAACTATCCTGTAATACTATCTTACCCCAGTTAGATTTACTAAATCAAGAACACAAGCAACAAGGAATGTTGGAGAGATATGGAGAAAAGGGAACATTATTTATTCTTAATGGGAGTGTAAACTGGTACAGCCACTTCAGAAATCAGTATGGAGATTCCTCAGAAAGCTAAAATGCAATGCCACATGATCCAGATATACTTCTGGAAATATTCCCAAAGAACTCTACATCTTTCTACAACGACACTTGCATATTCATGTTCATTGTGGCTCTATTCACAATAGCAAGGAGATGGAATCAGTTTCCATAAAAAAAAAAAAAAAAAACATCAACAGAGGAATGGGCAATGAAAACAGTGGTACGTGTACCCAATGGAATACTTTTCAGTTATCAAGAAAAATGAAATTATGGGATTTGCTGGTAAATAGAACTGACAAATATGATACTAAGTGAGGTGTCTGAGATACAGGACAAATATTTTCAATGAGGATGCCAGCATTAAGTTTCTAGTTGATCTACTTGATTTGGAATTCCTGTAACGGCCAGAAAACTTGAAAGGGGCCAGTAAGTGGAGGTGGGAAGGAGGAATAAGATGAAGGCCTAAAGGAGGAGATATAAAAGGACCACAGGCACCAAGGTGGAAAAGGGGGAATATCAGGGAGAGATGCTTATGGGGAGATCAGGGAAGAGAGTACAGGAAAAGCTGAGGGAGTAACAAAAGCGCTAAGATGCTTCCAGACATAAACCTCCTATATTATTAATATATCAAAACATTGTTTAAAAAAGAGCAAGAACCATCACACAGGGTCTTCCTCACATAAAGGAAGACAAGGCAAAACAAAAAATGCCCCATGCAAGGGATTGACAGCCACAGTAGTGTTCCTATGCTTAAGGGGAACACGAGAAAGGGTTCAGGGAAATGCCACTGGGTCCTTGTAAGTCATCGGAGAGGAGGACCAAGAGGAGAGTTAGGCACACACAATAAAGGACTCTCTGGGAATTGGGGGGGAGGCACTGGGAGCCGGGGAGGGAGGGAAGGGGAGCAGGGGGTTCAGGGG
The DNA here is from genome assembly GCA_023101885.1 of Typhlomys cinereus. NCBI lineage: Eukaryota > Metazoa > Chordata > Mammalia > Rodentia > Platacanthomyidae > Typhlomys > Typhlomys cinereus. The sequence goes on from JALPQD010000253.1 coordinate 3,177,703, forward strand.
GAGGAGGAGGGAGGGAGGGAACTGGTCTACCTATTAAGTTTGTATGAGCGGAAATAATAATAAAAAATGTTAAAAAAATGCCCCATGATGCTCCAACTAAAACCAACAGGCAATGAAACAATATTCCAAGTAATAGGTATGTGATACTTTCTGATATGTTGTTGGACAGAGAGATCTAAAAGGCCCCCCTAAATGATACTAACTTTTGCCATTGCTCTTGGTTGTCCTCCAGAAACTAACAGGAAGACCCTATTACTGAAGGTGTAATGCACATGGATCATAGGACACGGACAAAAAAAAAAAAAATCACCAGCTGGCACTGTTCTGGAAGCTTCCTCCTTGCTGGATACCTTTCATGGTACCAGAGAATTCAGCGTAGGCTCCTTGGGGAGAAGAACAGTCAGCAGTCCCATTAATCCATGAAAGCTGCAATAACAATCTTCCTGCAAGAGGTGGCATGAATGTTAACAGGGCTACCAACAGCTTTCTGACATTCCCGGTACTGTAAACTACAATAAGAACCTATGAAAGAACATAGTACTAGGAAATGCAAGTATTAAGGTTAGCCATGAAGACACTACATCAAACTGCCTTTTAAACAGCTGTCCTTCTACCCACATTTAGGAGGAGCACGCAATTTAGAAGCTTCCTTCTGCGATGGAAGGTATCTATTACAGAAAACATAGTCAGCAAGAAAGTAAGTGACTTTAGACTGTTTGCTCCTAACAGGGTATCAAAGCCACACAACACCGTCAAGTTCAACTTTTTACATGGATCCTGTGGATTCAAACTCGGGCCCGGGCAGTACTTCCTGAGCCATCGCCCCCTCGGCCCCAGCTTACAATGGCCGATCACCCAGGAGCTGGACACTGGCTTTGCTGATCGTGATGTCGGCAATAAGAACATTTCCAGGGCCATCGGGGGAGAGTTAGAGACTCGCAGCCTGACTACACTCAACCATGAGTGTGAAGGTGCTTGGAAAAAAAGACTGATTAAAAGGAGCCAGAGAAATCCGTGGGTGGGTGCCGGAGGAGCAGATAACACTAACACACGCGGGAGCCAGGCATTGGCATCCAAAACAGACCAGTGGGAGCCTCCGCGAAAGTGGTAGCCTCTGTCTGACCTACCCATCCATCCTCTCTTCCCCTGTCTGACGTGCTCAGTCCTGACCACAGTGACTTATCACATCCAAGGGACAGTTTTGTCTCTGCTTTCCAAGGGGGAGGGGGGGAATTTCCAGTGCTACAAGAGAAACACAAAGCAAGCACATGTATAATTTCATAGTCCAAGAAATATTATGTCTCCCTCTCAAAGTTTCTGCTGGGCCTCAGAACTAAGTTGTTTTGTTGTTTTTTTTAATTTATTTATTTAACTTTCCTTGGCAGTCCTTAGCCCTCCACAAGAAGAAGGTTATTTTCCTCAGGTGTAGGGCCAGTATCTTTCACATGGAAATTTTATGTCCTGTTTTTAAGAGCAAGAAAGAAGGATCGAATGTGTAGGTTAATCTGCTGTTTCCCAAGTGGCTTTGATTTGAAATAGTCATGTGTCCCAACAAGTGTTTGAGCCTTTCTAGCCCAAGGCAGATATGCTTAAACAGATGTTCAGCCATCGCCGCTTTGATAGTTCATCTTACTTGGAAAGATAGACAAGCCAGATAAAAATTACTTTGCCTTAACAGTAACAGTAAGGGTGTGCGGTTTGAAGATAGATTGGGAACTTTTTTTTCTCCCGACATGTCAGAGATTGATCCTAAGGTCTAGCCCATGCTAAGCAGAGGCTGCAGAAGCCACGCATGGGCAACTGTATTTAAGTAGACAAATTATAAAGTAATTTGAAACACTCATTTTGTAGCTTTCTGTACATCTATCTAATTCATTTATCTTTGACTAATTTTGCTTGTAATATTCCTAAAACATACATAAACCCACAGCCAACATCTTATTTTCCTTTCTGACAGTTACAGGAATAAGTTTTACCAGATAGAAAGTGCTGTCATTATTTAACACTGAGAGCTCTGACAATGGATCACATCTGGGGTTGATTTTTGGCTTTTGTTTTAAAGTGTGTTTTGTTTTGTCATTGAAACCCATTCATAAACCGTGGCGGCTCTTGAGTGTCTGGCTCATAACATCTGCTGGGAGAAGTTTCCATTTGCAGTCTGTCCCATAGTGGGGAAATTCTTTTGTCTACAGAGGGAAGATAAGCCTTGGCCCCATCCTTGCATTCCAAGGAGAAATTGGCTTTAGGAAAATCAGAGAACCAAGACAGATTATTGGAGAGCAACAGAGAACCACTAAGCTCATGAACATCTTTTGGTCCTTTGGACTCACCTGGAATTCACTGAGCACAGGTCAGGATAAAGTAAACAGTAAACCTTTCTACAGAAGTAATTGAGAAGAGCTACTACTTATATTCAACGAGTGCATTATGGGAATTTGGGAACGGGGCTGTGGTATACATGACAGGAGACTGGAACGGGAAGAAGCAGACCAGACCCGACTTGGTTTCCAGCTCATTAGTGGGTCCTTGGGAGTGGCAGTGAACTTGAATCAACACACTCCATAGTCTTTCTGGTTAACTGCCTATCACAGCAATGCAGCCAAAACTGTACTGGATGAGTCTTGTGTTTGTTTTAATTATTGTAAAGAATCCAACATAAGGGAGAATAATTATTGTTAGTTTTAGAAAAAAATTCTAAGAGAAGAAAAGATGGTTGTAAGTTAGAGAATGGTAAAGTCCAAGAAGGCTAGACAGAGGGATCAGCACTCACCCGTGGCCTCCTCAAATCCTCCCGAGAGGCGGCGAGGTGCACGTGGAGCTGAACGACTAAGCAAGAGGACTAGCAATCAGCAGGAGACTGGAACCTGCAAAGAGAGGAGACCCAAAGAAAACTGTAATGAGGGAGGAGGCCACGATTCATCTCACAGAAATAAGATGGAGCATTAGGGATTATTGTGAAAATTATTCTGGCCAATTAGAATGTCTAGAAGAGACAGACAAAATTCCAGACACATTCTACCTTCTAAGATTGAACCGTAAGGACATATAAGTCCTAAACGGACTGAAAGTGTTTCAATTAGCTATAAAAAAAAAAAATCTCTCAACTAATTCCCAATCCAGAACTGCTGAATTTTATTATGTGTTTAAAGGAGTACTAATGCCAATTCTCAAACTCTTCAAAAGAATTTGAAGGGAGAAAACCCTTATGAAGTCATTTGATGAGACCAGAATGATATATATGTCATATATAATAAATACATACCAAAAAATCTCAGTGCAACTAACATTCCACAGAACCTCAAAAAGATAACTCACCACAGTCACGCTGGCTCACGCAGGATGCCAAGAGTGGTTTATGTAAACCAGTGGATCACAGCAACAGATTCATCGAGAGCCAACTAGTGGGAAGTGGTGTTTGGGCTGCCAACTGCTAGAAAAGGAAATCTTATTCCTTGATTTAAAAAAAAGAAAACATGGAAGACTGAGAAGAGTTAAAATCATGAGCTTCCACGGAAAACAGAAGTATAGAAACCGCTGGCATCTAACCCACTGGCATTCTCGAGAGACCCTCAAGGAATAAGGCTGAAATCTTAAGGATTTCTGTTTATACTGGAAACGTCTCGTGGATTAGACTGTCTCTCTCTAGCCCATGGTAGACATCAGGAATGTCGATTTTCTGGCTCTCTGGTTGGCCATCCAAGCACACGCTAGAAACTTGGAGAACTCTCCTTCTGACCAATCAGAGTCCCATGCCCAGATCTGCATACAGATTTCCAGCCTCCTGATTGTTGGCAGGACTGGGCAGAATTCCACCTTTGTCCCTCTGTGAGGCGGTGGTTTTTCCTACCTGTTTTGACCCAGTTTTTTTTTTTTTTTTTTTTTTCCCTACATTTCTGTCTCTGTGTTCATTTTCTACCTTTCATATTTCCCAGTCCCGGGACAGCTTCAAAGGTCAGCATGCTTATTAGATGTGCATGGTACACTTAGAGAACTTTTAAGAAGGGATATTGACTAGGAGAGAGCTGCCTGGGTGGGGTGGGCAGAACTTTAAACAGATTGATACAAGTCCTGCAGTCATTTCAATAGAATAAGTGAAAGCATTTGATGAAGTTCAACACTGCTTCATGATCAAGGATTCAAAGATTAGGCATAGCTCAGAGCATCAAGCCAACATCACAGTAACTGGGGAAAAGCCGAATTTCTACTAAGAAAAGGTTTGTACTTTCATGTCTCTTACAGAGTAGCAGTAAGAAATAACAGACATGTAAACAGGAGAGAAAGTGAAACTATCCTTCTTTGCACATGACTCTAAGATGCAGAAAAAATCTGAAGACTGGAACTGATAAGTTCTTTAAGCTAGTAGGACACACACACACACACACACACACACACACACACACACACAAATCAGTACTCACACTAAGTTGCTTAGCCGTATGTGGTAAGAAATTTGCTGGCGAAGTGTGTATATGTGTGTATTGTATGTGAGAGAAAAAGTGTGTGTGTGTATATGTGTGAGTATCTGTGAGAGAGTGTGTTTTGTGTTTTATGTTGTGTGTGTTATTTTCTCTTTGTGCTCCTGGGATCTTTGGTTAAAATTACTTCAGCATTCTTAATCTTCCATTATACAATGGATACGGAATTTAGCTCCTCCTTTGTTTTCTGGGCAGTCTGTTTATTTCCCAAGGCTGAGGATAATCATCTCTATCTAATGAGGAAGGGTGGGGTCATGGCACTGAGCAGCCAGATAGATAATTCACCTCCTGGATAAGGACAACAGAGGTGTTGGCTCAGGATCCTCCTTCCCGGCCTCCACAAGGACACGTGGAATTGCCTAGGACTGCAAGTTTCCTAGGTCCTTGTTCAGAACCTGCCCTTTCGGTTCCTGTTATTCTCTGTATTGTGTTGGGTTAATTAGAAATCAGAACCGCATCTGACAGAAGGTACCACCGTGATGATTCACAAGTCAGCAGAGAGACCACAGAGCAGGAAGGAACTAGCCAGATGCCAGTCATGCTTGACTGCAGGAAGTAGGGAAGTTCTCTCCCCTAACCACAGCCTTGAGGGGCTGTAATTGCTAGTGAAAACACCCCAGTATGACTAACACCTGTCCTTTGGGAGCTGGGAAAGTTCCCGTCACATTCTGTATCTCTGCAGACAATCCCACCTCAGCAGCCATCAAGCTATGGGAATGAGGAGGGTCTCTCCTCGAACTCAAAACCTTGGAGCTGCTGTTGCTTGTGCCCAAAGCCCCAGGGCACCCGACCTGAAGGCCTGCATCCTGTGGCTGCAGAGAGCAGCTGCGGGAAACCAGTGCCACCTGGATTCACCATATAGGAACCAGGGGAGCCCCCCGCCCCCGCCCCCAGCAGCACCTGCTGCAAAAAGCCTTGTGTGACCCAGATTTGTCTCCCAAGACCTGGTAAAGACTAGGTGCTCGGCCTGCAGCTGCACAATACTGCAACACTCAGCCCGTCAGTGCATGACCCCACAACCTCGGGACACCCCTATCCGTGTCCTGCAGCTCAAGGACTACAAACAGCCAGACCCAAACCCAGTGCTTCCGCACCCACCATGCTCTCTGGGACCCAGGAAGGTCTCTGCCATATCCTGCACCTCTAGAAGCCTGGTTTCTTTCTTTTTTTTTCCTTCCTTTTTCATGGCCTTTTGGATTCATGTCTCATATATCATGAATTCATTTTAAGAGCGCGCATCATCTTTTTTTAAACTACATTCACTGGACTGCAACTATTTCCAATCTAATTCTAGAACATTTCGATACCAATAGAAGCTTGGCCCACTCTGCAAACTCGTTTTCCACCCTTACCTCACCCCCACTCCCCCACCCCCACTTCCCCAGAGCCACAGCTACTTGAAAGGACTCATTTGCTTTCTGACTCTGTGGATTTCACATTGTGGATGTGGAATTTATTATAAAATGTATCTTTTGCAGCTGACTTATTTTTTTAAACTTATTAGCATATGTTCATTATGGAAAACAATAAGCTCGCAGAGCGTAGCCCAAGGGGCGGGGGTCTGCGGAGTGAACGCACAGCCCACTCACAGTGGAGGCTGTCCACTGCTGAGCTCAATGAGGTGCCACCGCACCGGAAGCTGTCTACGGTATGGGTGCAGGGGGCCTGGCCAAGGGAGGCTGCCCATGTTAGGAGCCCGTGGATCTTGATACTCCTGGTGTTGGCAGGCAGCGTGGTGTGTCTGGCTCCTGACCACGCGAACGTGCCACAGGTCAGAACACTGGGTACAGGCACAGACTCTCTCTCCTCTCTGCCACCTGCTGACGCACATGAGGTACAGCAGCCACATGCGCAGTGCCCTCTGGGTGCCATAGAAGTAGGGTTTCTAACAGAAGCAGACCACGCCTCAGGAGGTCCAGAGAAGACATCTCTGGCAACCTGTATTCTTAAAAGAGACCACAGCTTCTGATGCAAAACAAACAAACAAAACCAAGGGATCACTTGTACTTTCTTGGGACCTGGAGGAGGGACTGTCCGGGCCCGCAGAGCTAGGAAAGCGGCCGCCAACACTGCAAAGTCCAAGCTCAGCCACAGCTGCCTCATGGGACTTAAGGAAGGTCCTCTTTGCATCCCATGAGACCGTCCATCCCGTTGAGACCAGTGCCATGAATACCACATCACCCGTGTTCATCCTGCAGGACCCGCCACGTCGTGGTATGACTCAAGACGCACAGTCCCCAGAGACACGGGCCTAGGCGTTTCCCACTTTCAGCCCGAGGAACCTGGAGGAAGGATCCTTCTCATCGTGCGGCTGATACATGATGGATCATGGTCCCACTGCCCTTAGAGTCCTCTACGTTGTGTCCCAAGGAACAAGGAGGCATGCTCCTCCGCACCCCGGACCACATGCCACAAGCACTAATGTCAGGACTCTGGACTCGGTGGCTGGGGACTGCACATTTGGAAGCCTCCCATCTGCTGGAAAGCAATGCAGACTACTCACGAGCCTGCACGACCGAGGCACACACAGGCGCTGCCGTTGACCAAACAGCTGAAGAAATCGCAGAGACAACACTTGGAGCTTAGGCATAGCTGAAGCCAGAGCACACACCACAGGCCTTTTCTACTTTTTCTCCTGAATGACACCAACAAAATGTTTTCACATGAAAGATGCTCCGTGAATGTGGTAGGATCAACCAACGTGCAGACATTGAAGGCTCATGACTCACATCTGGATGACTTGTCAGAAACAGATCCTCCTCTGAAGGAGGAAGAAAAGACCCCGAAAGAATGATCTTCAGGAAATTCCATGGGATTCCCAAAGAATGAGACAAGCCTGGTCATGAATGGCACATTCACCAAAGAGGTAAAATGGCCAAAAAATTGAAAAATCTTAGAACCAAAACTTTGATCAATGAAATGTAAGGAATGCAATGGAAAGCTGCCATAGCACTAGAACAGCCTAAGGAAAAATATGTGAACTCCAGGACGGGTCTTTTGAGTTGATTCAGTCAAGCAGAAACAATTAAGGAAGAAAGAACAAGAGAAAAGCCTACACAATTTAGGGATGACATTAAGCAAACATGAATTCACATTAGGTTTTAAGAAGTTGAAGCAAAGCAGAAAGTCACTGAAAAGCTGTTTTATAAATAGCTGAAAGTTTCTCAAATTTTCAAGGACAGATGGATGTGAACATACAAGAAGGTCAAAGGACCCCACACAGAGTCAGCCAGATCATATAATAGTCTCAAATCAAATATGCAAGGCAAAAGTCATGCTAAGCACAGTATCATCAAACTGCACAGGAAAGAAGGCCTATGAGATGTTCAGTTTCTCAGTAGAAACCTTACATGCCTGTAAGGAATGACAGGAAATTGTCAGAAGCTAAAACGAACAAGCTTGCCCATCAAGAAAACAATAACCAGCTGCCCGAGCCTGAGGCCGCACGGGCGGGAGCCATGGCCAATGGCGGGCAGCCCTCGCAGGCCTGCGCGCTCCTGCAGCAGTGTCTGCACGCCCGCCTGCAGGTTCGCCCAGCCGAGGGGGACGCTGCGGCCCAGTGGGTGGAGGTTCAGAGAGGACTGGTGATCTATGTGTGTTTCTTCAAGGGAGCTGATAAAGAACTTCTTCCCAAGATGGTTAATACACTGTTAAATGTGAAGTTAAGTGAAACAGAAAACAGCAAGCATGTGTCTATACTGGATCTACCTGGTGACATTCTCATCATCCCTCAAGCCACCCTTGGGGGCAGAGTTAAAGGAAGAAGCATGCAGTACCACTCTAACTCCAGAAAAGAAGAAGGGCTAGAACTTTATTCCCAGTTTGTGAATCTGTGTGAGAAAGAACTAGCTGCCAACAGCAAGTGTGCAGAAGCTGGGGTTGTGGTGGAGCACGGCACGTATGGGAACAGGCAGGTGTTACAACTGGATACCAACGGACCATACACACACACCTCATTGAGTTTTGAAACACTGATTCCACACGAAGCTGCGGTTAGGTCTTGTTCCCTATTCCCTCAGATACACTAATCTAGATTAAACACACTGGAGCAAAAACATCCTGGGTCCATCAGTCACTGTAATCTGCTAATGAGTGACTCTGCTTTCCATTTGGAAATTCAAAAAAGTCTAACTGCTCTCAATCATCAAGAAAAAGTTAGCCACAGTTAAAGGAGTATATACATTTAGATATTTTGTAATGAAGAAATTGGCATCATTTGAAAGACATATTTTATACTCTCAGTTTTTTCTACATGTAATTAAGTGTTTGCATTAAAATTGGGAAAAATACACACACACACACAAAAAAAAGAAAACAATAACCAGCAAAACCATTCTTCAGAAATGAACGTGAACACCAAAGACCCTACGTTATTCACCTAGAACTAGACCAGCCAAAACTCTCCCCATCCTAAAGCTCAGGGAACCTTGTGGAAGAGGGGGCAGCAAGATTGTCAGAGCCTGAAGATGGGGAGAACCAACGATATGCAAGACAGTCCACACAAGTTAGGGCTGCAGCAGCCAGAAGTGGACTTTGCATGACCTGCACAATGGCTGATGTGTCAATGACCCCCAAAGTCTAGCATGGATCATAGGGAAGAAGGCTCCAGGTAGTAGGATCCTTAGAGGCAAGGGATTAACAGACCATCGCATGCTAATGGGAGCCCAAAAAGGGGCCCTGGGCTATGCCACTGAGTCCTGAACCTTCTTAAGGGTGGAGGACTCAGAGGGAGGTTCTGCGCCCACATAAATGGATGCTCCAGGGGATGGGAGGGAGGAAAGAGGAACCACCAGGAAAGAGGGAGGGAGGGAGAGAAGAGGGTAAAAAGAAGAGGGGGAGGGGGGGAGAGTGGAATGGGAGAGACAGGGGAAGGGAGGGGGAGAGAGAGGACAGGGGTACCTACTGAGTTTGTATGATTAGGAAAAAAAATAAAATGTTGGAGAAAAACTAAAATAAAATTTAAATAATAAAAAAATGAATGTGAAACAAACTGATACCCAATAAGCAGAAACTGAGATTTCAGAGGCCACCAGACTGACCCTACAAGAAATACTACAGGCTCAACAAAAGAAAAGACAGTCGCCGCCATGAAAACGCAAGTGTACAATACCTACTAGAAAGAGAAAATTGAAACTTGGCGTTTAACAAAACTACCAGATCACCAATGTGAGACATGGAAAGGAATAAGCAATATCTGAAACAGATGGAATACGATGAACAAAACAACAAGAGAAACTTCATATCCACTAATAACAACTTCAAAAGTAAATGGACTAAATTTGGAAGTTAAAACACAGACTGGCTGGATTAATTACAAAAAAAAAAAAAAAAAAAAAGACCCACATATATATTGCCTTAAAGAAACTCACTTCATAGGTGAAAATACATCTAGATTAAAACTAAATAAAGGACTGACTGATGAAGATAAGGGAGGGCGTGTGGGGGGATGAATAGAAGCAGGGATGAGTAATCAATATGCTTATAAAATTAGAAAAATAAAAAAATTAAACTGAATAAAAATACTGTATCAATAGAAACCACGAGCAAGAAGGAATACCTATATCCATTCTGATAAAATGACTTTAGGTTAAAAAATCTATTAAAAAAATAAGGGGATGAGTCAGTGAGCTGGCTCTGTGGTAAAGATACTTTTCATGAAACTTGGCAACCAGAGTTTGATCCCTGGATGCCACATGAAAAGACCGAAGCAGTGCTGGGATCTGTGATCCCAATGTTCCTCTGGCCATGTGGGAGGCAGAGATAGAATCATCCAGAAGTTCTGCACAAGCTAACCTACAGCACAGTGTGGCAGAAGCAAGAGAGACCCTGCCTCAAAACAAGATTGGAAGAAGAAAACTGACTTCTGAAAGCTGTCCTTTGATCTCTACACACACACACTATGACGTGTGCATCTGCATTCTCCCATAGGCACATCATACACATATACACACCCTACACACAGTGACATTTAGAGGGAGGCTGGGATAGGAAATTAAGGTGTGAAAATACAAATTCACTATATTCATGCATGAAACACTAAATAGAATAAAAATAAGTAATTTTTTAAAAATCTGCAAAAAGAGACAAAGAAGGTTAGTATATTTTGATAAAAGGATCAATCCAACGAGAAGATACAATAATTGTAAATACATATGCACTCAAAACAGGACCACTGAAAGACACCAGAGTAAATGTTGTCAGGCCTAATGTGGGAGACAACAGACAACCATAGTGTAACAGAGAGACAAGCAGACACTCGCCTCAATCCAGACAGAAAATAAAAGGAAATGCCTGAGCAACCCACACAGAGATTGACAAATATTTACAGAACATGTGATCCAACAGCAGAATACTTGGAGCTTCCGCCAGCACAGATGCTAGGGGTACCACGGAATGAATCTTAACCAATTTGATAAAAATTATAATACTATCTATATCTATCTATCTATCTATATCTATCTATCTATCTATCTATCTATCTATCTATCTATCTATCTATCTATACAAAAATTATATATGTATATGTACAGAAACACACAGTCATTGAATAATAAGCTCTAAGGGACAAAGAGTATATTTTTTTAAATTTGATCAACCTAGCCAAGAAAAAGAGAGGCAACTCAGAGGTGGAAAAAGAAATACAGTAAGAGATTGAAGGAGATGATCACAAAAAATTCGATGCTAAAACCTGGAAAAATTTAGAGCAGGTAGATATTCGTCCCTCAACACACAGTCACTAACCACTAGTGTCTTTAGCAGGAGGGTCTTGCCATTAAGTTCTGGCGGGCAGACAAGAGCAACGGCAGCAGCCTATATTGTTGGGGTCCTCTGGATCTCCCTGACCAATGGCTTGTAGGGAGGTGTCTCACACGGGCACTGACAGCTTCATTACACAGCCTTGACGTGCGGGAGGGGCATGTCCATCAGTTCCCTTTCTGCCCATCGCTTTGGACCCCTTCGTAGGGTATCTGAAGAAAATACTCTAAGACATCGGCATAGGCGATATTCTTAAGATCTGGTCCCCAAAGGTACAGACTACCACAACACAAATCGACCAACGGGGACACAAATGAAGGACCTTCTGCCAGGGATGCAAGCGACAGACAAGGGACGGCTTGCAGGGTACAAGAAAACACAAGCGACTCCTCCCTGGGCATGACTTCAAGACGACCAGCACCAATAGGACAAATAATGTGTTTAAAATGGGCAAAGGAATCCAACATCCAGAGGCCGACTCAGAAGCGGGGCACCCATCACGGAGGACCCCCCCGCAGCCTCCAGGAAGGAATGAGAGCTGAGGACAGCAGCTTCCATCAGCCAATCTGTTTTAGACCCCGATCTCCACCCAACTCGCTCCCCCTCTACATCCATCCCAGCAGTGCTCAATACCCAGGGTCATTACTTGCTCTGTTGCCTTAGATTGCTTCCTCCTTCCCTTTTCCTTTTCTCTTTCCTCTTCCTCCCCCAGAACATAGTCTGAGCTGGATTTCAGGTCCCCTGTGTCTCGTCCTCCCAAGAGACAAGAAAGACTACTTTTGAATTCTCTGATAGTCACCCCATCCCCAATCTACCTTCAGACTAGTGCTAAAATTCTGCTACCATCTTTATTGCTGCCGGAGTTCTGTCTATTATACTCCTCTTTCTACCCTCTATCATCCCACTACTGATGTCTGGTTTTTACTTTTTTTTCCATTTTTCTTTCCATTGATCCCAAATTGCTAATATATTATGCATGCAATGCTATCAATGTTTCTTTACTCTCTAAAGTAATTAGAATCTGGCATAGTTAGGCACAGGCGTCAACTTGACGGTTGAGGGTTTGAGCTCTGGGCACATTTGTAGAGAATTAATGATTGAGTGAAACCCAGAGCAAACCTGCAGGAATTGTCTAGCTGATGGGGAAGACCCAGCCCATGGTAGGTGGGATTAGGCCCTGAAATAAAATACAGAGAGCTGGTTGAGAAAATTGGCATCCTTGTGTACACTTGGCCAGACATGCTGATCTGGCAAGTAAGGATCATCCATCTCTCAGCTGTTACGTAGAGAGGGCATGGCCAGTTCCCTTAGCCCTGGTGTTGGTATGAGCTCTCCTGTCAAGCTGGACTGAGAAGTGCAACTGGACAACCATAAGAGAAAATATATCCCTTGTTCCCTTAAGCCATATGATGGTAATTTATCAGCAACCATGTAGGTGAACTGCTACAGAATCCAAGGGATTAGTGACTGCTATCATAGGTGACAGCTGGGAATACAGCCTAGTGCCCTCAACACCAGTCTTGTAGAGGAAAATGACAACTCAGCTCTCCTGCAATCTAGTCTCTACTGAGCACCTCCACACTTCCGACTGAAAGAACAAAGTGACCGTTTTCAAAAAATTCAAGAAATGATCTAATTCCTGCTGCACACATCCCAATGCAAAAACACAAATCACATGGAAAACAAAGACATTGTGTCTCCCCTAAAATCACCAGTCCCAGAGTAAACCACCACAAAGAGAGTGGCTTAGATGACATTCCAGACAAAGGATTCAAAAGAATGATAAATATGTTCATAGAGGTGAACGAGTGACTTATTGAGCTCCAAGAGCAAACCTATGACCAGCTGAATGAAGTAAAGAAGTCAATGCAGGAGATGAAGACGGAATTCAATTGAGAAATGTAAACAACGAAGAAAACACAAACCAAAATAATGCTGGAAATAAAAAGCTCAGTGAAAAGCTGGGCCAATAGCATGGACCATGGGGAAGACAGAATACCGGGCTTGAAAGAAGAGGAATTGGTGTCCAGTAAAGGACAATTATAAGCTTAAAAAAAGCATATGAACAGAGCAAACAAGATCATTAAGAGCATCTTAAAAATACCAAACTAAGGGCTCAGGGGTGAAGACTCCTCTTTCTCAAGTAGAAGGTCCTGAGTTCAGATCACAAGGTGCCACATGAAAGAAATACCAGGTGGAAAGGCAAAGGCCTGCACTTCTGGTGCTGGTGGGCGGAGCCTGGGAAATCCCAGAGTGAAGCATAAAGGAGGTAGAAGCAATCCAGGAGGATTCCCAAAGTCACCCTTGGTCCTCCACAAAGACATATAGTGCCCTCACACACACACACACACAATGCAAAATAATAAAGTTAAAAAATGCCAAGTCAGTTCTATGAATTACGGGTATGAAAAGAAAATTCCATGAAAAGGGCATGAAAATACTCTCAATATAATCATAATAGAAAATATCCCAAAATCCAGAGAGGCCCATGCAAGGATAAAAGGCACATAGACCATCAAACCGGCAGGACCTGAGTAGAAATTCTCCACTTGCTATTTGAGTGAAAACACTATATATTCAGAAAAATGTCAGGGCTGCAAAAGAGACATTTCATCTTATCGAAGTAACAGCTGGTCACCGGACAGCAACCCTGAAAGTGGGAGGGTCACAGGAAGATGCGTTTCAATAAATTCTGAAAGATGTCAAGAACTCCTCAGTCACCGTCATCCTCCGAAGAGCATACTGGCACCCCATTGGCGGCTTCCAAATGCATGTGCTTCTCTCCGTGGGTACACGGTGGCACACAACAGGCCTAGCTGATGCCCGCTCAGTGACCCGAGAGCTTTTCCCAAGATATAAACCAATCAACTGCTCTCCTGCCTCCTGTCGCCAGGACGGGGCACCAGCAACAGACCAAGGCAAGAGTCCATCCAGTCCAACATGGGGGCGGGAGACGTTGAGTTGGTAGGTTTACTTACAGATCCCGGGTGACCCCAGCATGATCGATTCCCGCAGCAGCGCCGAAGGGTCTTTCGGTTAACCTTCTACCCCTATACACTCTAGCACTTCCCAAGCTCACAAAGCAACGTGCAATGAGAGCAGAATTACACACACCTGCCAGGGGTGGGGGACACAGGAAGGCGTGGCCGAGCTCAGGGGAGGGGCGGATGACCCCGCCCAGCCATGTTTCTATGAGGCAACGTCAGCAGATTCGATCTCAAGTTGCCACAGCTGCTTCTGATGAACATGATGAAGATGGTAATGGCCATTATAGTCAGAGCACAGGTTCACAACACCTGGAAAGGCCCAGCGGCCAATGACACAAAACGTCCAGATAACCCGAACCTTAGATCGCGATTTCCACATTTGGACTGAGCTTACTTGACTCTCAGGCACCCGGTGTTACAATCAGAGACTTTTTAAAATGCTCACTCACTACCAAAGAAATGAGCCTGCTGCCTGGGTGAAATCTACACTCTCAGAACAACAGCTGCCTATTTACAATGGCAAGAAAATGGTATCAGCCAACATGCCCATCAATAGAGGAATAGGTAAATGAAAGTGTGGTACATATACACAATGGAATACTATTCCTTTCTCAACAAGGATGAGATTATAGAATTTGCAGGCAAATGGATGGATCTGGAAAATATGAGTTGGACAAGTTATCACAGACACGGAAAGATAAATGCCACATGTTTTCTCTCATATGTGGATTCTAGTATTAAGCTCTTGTTTGGAGTATTGGCTTGGAATTCCAATGTGACGTTGGAGCTTACTTTATATGCTCTATTATAGCTATTAATGGGCCTGAAAATGCTTGCATCAACTAACATATTCTGTGATGTGAGATTCTTCGGAGGTAGGGTTGCGGCAAGATGGTCCAGGATTTGGTGGAGGGTGATATTGTGCGTAGCTGGTGATGAGTTCTGCCCACTGTGTTAGATTTGTGTGGTCCTCTGATTCTCAGAGCTGGGAACTGTGGATTTGGTTGGGTTTTGGACAGTCTGTGGTCCCTTCGTATTTCTGTCTTTGCGTGTTGTTGTGCAATGCACTGTGATGTTGGCATTTGTTTACGGTTTGGGAATTTTGTTTCCCACATAATGTCGTGAAGTCTACTCCTATTTTAAGTTTTTCTTTGAAATAATAAAGTTAAACAAAAAACCAAACCAACAGCAGCAGCAGCTACTCAGATGAGTCAGGACCAGGAGCCAGGGACCAGCGTACGCACCCCTCCCCTGCCAAGGGCCCAGGTCTGACTCTCGCAAGAAAAGGGAATCTGAACTCATGCAGGCTGGATGTAGACTCCTGGGCTGGGGTGTCTCAAGTCAGCCTGCCTTGCCCATCATCGAGTCTCATCATTAGCATCATTGCTAATCTAATGCTGTCCCCGGAAGTGTTTGGCCACACCCTGGAAGCCCCAGGACCTTCTGTTTCCTCGGGGCTGTGCACTTGCGAAGGCTTGTCGTCCGCCAGACTGGATGCTTCTTTCCGGGAAGGTGTTTGATTTCATTTTGTTTTCCGCCCAACCAGCTTTGCCTCCTGCATCGATCGGCCCTCTGGGCTTCACTTTTGGCTCCTATTTTTCCACCTCTGTCTCTTTGCTTGGGACAGTGTCTAGTTATAGCCCAGGCTTCTGACCCAGCCCCCCATTGGGATTTTGGGGTGCATTACCAGGCCTACCTCACCTCTGACTTCCTACTCTGCTCCGTTACAATGTTCGTTTCCTCCGACTTACCTCTTAATATCGTGGCTTTTCCTATCACTTTTTAAAAATTACTAAACCCTAGTTTTAATTCTCTAGGGCTGTTTTTGGGGTGCTAACAAGGAAGGGCCTTTCCCCAATGTTTTCTTTTTCCTTCACTGACTGTTTTCTCCAAATTGACTAAAAAAAAAAAAATCCCCTTTCCTGGGGATGGAGGAACGCACCTGCCAGTAGTCAATTCACGAGGTCTGACTCGAAAAGACTTTTCCATCCTGTTCCAGAGACCTCAGGAAAGTCCCGGCTGCGGGAAGGGTGTGGGGTGTCCTGTGCCCTCTGATAACGGCTTCTGCCCCAGAGGGCTCAAAACTCTGAACTCACCTTGATCCCTCCAGGGCTGAAGAGATACACTGGAATTCATTCCACTTCCTGCCTGGGGATACTGGGTAGCCAGACAGATACACTCGCTGGGCCTTTCAGAATCATGGACAAAACAGGAGGGTGGGCATTTGCCATTCAATGCTAAGCGAGGCGACTCTTGTAGACAAAACTAAATATTTACAGAATTACTTCCATATGACGTTTTCCTTTGAAGACAAGTGACTCATTCTTTGACCAATTCCAACTACATATTCATAAACTGGTCTGTGAAAGAAACACCAGGGGAACCTCCTTCCTCTCCTTTGTTGGGGGCCATGGAATGAAGGAAGAGTCTTTGAAAAATGTTAGATTTTTAGATATCCTGCCACTGACTAATGAAAACACACTAACCACATAGCCTTGTAATATAAACCATGTAGTACGGTTGGTTTCAATGTTAAAATGTAAGTGTAAACATTCTTTATTTAATCATTTAAAATTACAATCAGTTTTTGTTGTTCTGTCCCCACAATGCCCTTCCTACCCCGCCTCCACTCATTGCGAATCTTCCAGATGTTGGAAATAAAGATCCTTGGTGTCCAGATACTCCAGGGCTGGAGAGATGGCTCAGGGGTTGAGAATGTCCTGAGTTCAGATACCAGGTACACCAGGTAGAAAAGATGGCGACCTACATTCTGGCCCTAGTGGGCAGAGCCTGGAATATCCTAGATCAAAGCAAAAAGGAGGTAGAAGCAATCCAGGATGATTCCCGAAGTCAACCTTGGTCCTCCATAGGGACACACACAAACACACACACACACACACACACACACACACACACACACACACACACACACGATAAATAAATAAAGTATTAAAAACAGACACTCCAGAGACAAATTCGACAAGACAAATTTTACTTCTGCAGAAAGGAGTTTAGCCTCTCCTGAGTTATCAAGTACGCAGAACCAGAAGTCCATCTCAGAGGGTTTCTGTCCATTAATCTCACGGGGTGACACTCAACCTTACATTTTGTCATTGACTAAGGAAAGATGCATGGCTAGCAGGAGTTAAGGGCATTGGAAGGTCCCTTAGTTTGAGATTTGATAAACGACATGGGTAAAAATGCCTCAGAGATTTTGTTATGAAATGTGGGCCGGAGCTAAAATGGAAGGATTTTGCTTTGATGGAATAGGATCCAATTTTTCCACACCTGACAAGTATCCCTCCAACCCAAAGTCCCTTCTTCTGTACGTGGCACCCTGAGTCCAGTAAGGGCCTAGTATTCTAGAGACACTCATGAGCAGCTCCAAGGCCTCCTTCTCTCTAACAAATACAAGCAAGGGCGATATAGCTACCTTCTCTTGAAATTTTGATGGTCAGAGTTGTGTCTTGAACTGCTCACTCATTTCCTGTAGTCGTGGGCCTAGGAGACCACACCCTGAACTTGGGAGTGAGTGCAAGTCAGTAATCCTGTTGAACTCATTGTTTTGCTCAATGAGTAAACTTGAAACGCCGTGTGTAGTAAACACAGGGAACCGCTGGGGCGCCGGCGGGATGCCTGGATGAGGGCAAAGGGGATGGTTTGGTCATGGCAGGCCTCCTTCTTGGAGGACAGCATTCCTGGGAAATGAACCAGTTCTGATTTTTAACTGAGATGAGAGGGCAAATGGGTTTTTTAAAATAATTTTCAGTGGACCTGAGAAATGCTCAGCAGCTGAAGGCACCTTGAGCAATCTGACCTGGATTGCCACAGCCCACATGGTGGAAGGGCAGATCCCGTGGTAACCTAACCAGGCGACATCGAAGCTCAGCGGCCCAGGAGCGATTGTAACTGATTGTAATTACCTAGAATTGATGTCACGTTGGTCTTGCAAGTTGGCCATTTTCCTTGCAAGTCAAGATTGGGGGTCGTATCCGGGATGCATAGGCCAAGACAAAGGTCAAAAACAGGAAGGTGGGCAGACAAGGAGGCACGTCTCCATGGCCACCACTGGGGTGCACTGGTGGAATGGCATGTGAGGAGAGGAGGAGGTTTCTTCAGAACAGGAATGGAGTAGCAAGCCACATGTCTAGTTAGCTGAAAATACATTAATTGTTGATGGGAGAGAGGGTGTGGTTATCACAAACTGACTTCCAAGACTTGTCTTCGGAACTCCATACCAACTGTTTGGAATCCATCTGGGTGAGTGTGCGTCTGGGTGAGCGCGTGTTCTCCAATAAAACACTTTCCAGAACTGAACTATATGCTCTTTTGCATATAGGATGTTGCAGTTCACCTGCACGGTTGCTGATAAATGACCATCAAATGGCTTAAGGGAACAAAGAGTTTATTTTCTCTTACGGTTACTGGTTATAGTTCTCAGTCCAGCTTGATGGGAGAGCATGCACCAACACCAAGGCCGAGGGAACTGGCCACACCATGTCTAGGTAATGGCTGGGAGAGGGACGATCCTTACTTGCCAGACCAGCATGTCTGGCCAAGCTTACATGTCATAGTTAAGCACAGGTGTCAACCTGACTGTTGAGGGTTTGAGCTCTGGGCACAGTTGTAAAGTGTTGGGCCCACCCAGGATTTCCCCCAGGGTATGGCCAAGCACATGGGACTAAAGATGGTGCTGAGGGCTAGTGTCCTGGGCGTGACCCTGATCACATTACAGAGAGCCCTAATTGGCTTTTAGGTACTGACCTGCCTTCTGTGCTGAGTGACATTAGACTTGACCTGTGGTACCTGAAGGATGTGTTGACTTTTGACACAATTGGGTGCCCATTTGGAGCCTTGTGGTCTTTGGTCTGTATAAGCTGTTTTGTTACCTCCAATAAACTGAGATTTGCTCTGACAAACTCCCCGTCCCGTGGCCAAGTCTCTGGGGAATTGAGGCGGAGGTGGGGATGGCAGGGCTCAACCTTTCTTCATCATCGCAGCAGGCTGCGCAATCCTGTGAATGTGTGTGTAAGTGGGTGGAGACACGCCACACCAGGGGTGTTGGACTCTACAGTAGAGAGTTGATGGTTGAGTTAAGCCCAGAGCAAACCTGAAGGAGATTGTCTAGCTGATGGGGAAGACCCAGCCCATGGTGGGTTCCGGGATTAGGCCCTGGATAAATCACAGAGAGCTGGTTGAGAGAGTTGACATCCTTCTGTTCACTTGGCCAGACATGCTGGTCTGGCAAGTAAGGATTGTCCATCTCTCAGCCATTATGTAGAGATGGCGTGGCCAGTTCCCTCGGCCCTGGTGTTGGTGCGTGCTCTCCGTCAAGCTGGACTGAGAACTGTAACCAGGAATCATAAGAGAGAATAAACCCTTGTTCCCTTAAGCTGTTTGATGGTCAGTTATCAGCAATCATGCAGGTGAACTGCAACAGTATACAAGAATGCCAACTCTCTCAACCAGCTCTCAGTATTTTCTTCCAGGACCTAGTCCCACCCACCGTAGGCTGGTCCTTCCCCATCAGTTAGACAATCTCCTTCAGGTTTACTCTGGGATTAACCCACCCACTAATTCTCCTTCACAAATGTGCCCAGAGCTCAAAACCTCAACTGTCAAGTTGACACCTGTGCCTAACCATGACACTGGGCTTATCCATCATTTTGATTACGCATTATTTTTTTCCCCTTTGAGTCTTACCATTCTCCTGCCTCAGTCTCCTGAGTGCCAGGATTTATTTAATTAATCAGCTTCTTAGCACCGAAGTTGAGATTTCCTGAGCAAATCAACCAGGGACTTTGTGTAGGAAAACAAAACAAACCATGAGATGGGGCACAAAGCTGAAAAGAGCAGAATCTCCTGATGGACCAACTTTGTTCTCTCTTGAAGGGACCTCCGGATGCCCTGCCCATCACCAGCACTCCCATAGCAAGGCTGAGCTACGGAAAGGTGCTAATGACCTCTGTAATGAGGGCCGAGGTCACAGAGGAAAGGTCAGAGCTGCTGGCCCTGCCCGGCTCCCGTGCAGATTGGTCCTCTGCAGCCTTCACTAGACCAGGCTGGACGGCAGAGGACAGAATTTAGCCCGAAGCCCACACAACCAGGCAGGCGAGCCGGCCATGGGTAAGGGGTCTGCTAGCAGCCTGGCGGCCTGAGCACCACCCCTGGAAGCTTCCTTGGTGGAAGGAGAGAGCTGACTCTGCAGCTTATCCTCTGACCTCTACGTGCGCGCCGCGGCATGCCATGCAGTAGGCATTCTCTCTCTTCCTCTAAAAACCCACACAACCACTTGGGGTTGATGTCACTACAGCTGGTTACTCAGAACCAGTACCGTGTGTGTGTGTGTGTGTGTGTGTGTGTGTGAGAGAGAGAGAGAGAGAGAGAGAGAGACAGAGAGAGAGAGAGGGAGAGAACATGTATGCCATAGCACAGGGTAGAGGATAATTTTTATAAATTTCCAGGATTGAACTCATGTTGCCAGGCTTTTGAACAGACACTTTAGAAGCACTATGCCATCTCGCTGGCCCCCGTCCGTTAGCTTGAAACTGGCATTGAGTCCAAAGTCTGGGATGTGCTGTCTGTCGGGCGTCCTTGGGCATCGGCTTCCCTGACTCCAGGACAGGCCGGCAGCTGCTTCTGAAGTACCTTAGTTGAGCCCCTGCCAGCTCAGGAGGCCTCGGGTGGCTCTGCGCCCACCAGCGCTGTTCCAGGCTGGAAGCTCGCTCTCCTCCAACACTGGGGCAGCCGTCAGCTCGCGCTGCGCGGGGAGCAACACAGGCCGGAGCCTCACACAGCAGGAGTGAGTTCTGAGTTCAAGGTCAGAGGCCAGCCAGGCTTGCAGGCAACTCCCACCTGAAGTGTGGTCACGTGATCTTCGTGCACGTGCGCGGGGAGGGGGTGGAGAGCAGGTTCTCTGATGTGTCATGAGCCATTAATGGCATCGCAAGAGACCACCCACCTGCGAAGCTAGAACTGCTTTGCCTAGCCCAAATGGTCTCCCTCCCCAAAACCCCTATTTCCCAAGACTCACTATATTGGGGGGGTGGACTTCAACCTGACTTTTGGAGTGACACACACATTCAGTGCTTCCCTGAAGCTCCTGTCCCCTCCATCCCCCACAGAAGTGTCTGGAGCTCCTCTGATCAAAACACTGCTACACAGTCTACAGGGGTCATTAAGAATCAGCTATGGAGAAACTCCCTGGCCCTGGGACACATCCCTTCAATACAGACTAAAAACAAATCTTATTTGGAGGCTGGTAAGATAGCTCGGGGGCAGCACCTGTTCGCAATCCCCAGAGGCCTACAGGGTGGGAGGAGCAAACTGAACCTCTGAAAGTTGTCCTGACTTCACCTGTGAGTCATGGCATGCATACGCGTTCTTGTCTGTCTGTCTGTCTCTCTCTTTCTCTCCCCCCAAGAAATAAATTATTTAAATGAAGTAATAAACCTGCAACCTTTGGGCCAAGTCTAACCCACAGACATGTTCTGCTTGGCCCGCTTGCTTTTAAGACTTGGAACAAGTTGCCCGTATGCAAAGCTGATCTCTCATGGAAATTCCACGCTTTGCTTCTCCAGGCTTCTCCTCCCAGCTTGGGAGACTGAGTTCTCTTCCCTAGGATGACTCTTACGGAGCCGAGACAAGCACAGGTCCCTTTCTCCACCTAGGCACCTCTGTGCCTGGCCCGTGCACCACAAATAGTCTTTTTTGCATTAGATCAAGTTGGAAATCAAGTTTCCTAAGGGATTCTGTGTTCTTTAGCTTTTCTAACATGCAAACTCCAAATTATGAACTCCACACTGTGTTTATGATAAGAAACTCATTCCACCCATTCCACCGTGTAAAGTGGTCTGTGTTTCTGTGTCTGGATGCAAGTCCTCTTTCCATTTAATTACCACGCAACCTTCTCAGCTGTTCTTTTCATTGCTGGTTCGGCTCCCAAAGTCCTTTTATAGATGTTTCGTGAGGGTGTGTTGGGCCCACCCAGAGATAACGGTCTGGGAGGGAGTGAGCAGGGCATGGCTTAGCACACGGGACCAAAGATGGCGCTGGGAGCTAGTGTCCTAGGCGTAACCCTGATCACATTACAGAGAGTCCTAATTGGCTTATTGGAGCCAACATAGATATATGTTTAGTCTGACCTATGCAGAGTATGTGCTTTACTGACCATCAAGGTAATTGGCTACCTATTTTGCGTGCTTGGAGTTTTTGTGTATATAAGCTGATTTGTTACCCCCAATAACCTGAGATCTTGCTTTGACAAACTTCCCGTCCGTGGCCGAGTCTCTGGAGGGCAGAGGCGGAGGTGCGGGCGGTCAGGCTTTACTTATCTTCGTCGTTACAGCCAGGAGCTGTGTAACTGAGTGAATGAATGAGTGAGTGATGGAGTGTCGCCTTGACAGACTCCCTGTTGTGTCCGGAATCCCCTGGATTTGGGTAGGGGTAAAGGGCCTGTAGCATATTCGCCTTTCTCCGCCCCGACGGCCTGGAGCCATCACAGTGTGTGCCTGGAGCCGCCCCGATGGCCTGGAGCTGTCATAGTGTGTGCCTGGGAGAATCGTCCCAGCAAGGGTGGATTAAGAATTACTGACCTTATGACATACATAGGAAATATTCGAACTCTTCATATTCCTTATTTACACACCCCCACTGGCCCAGAAAATTATGGATTCTTAATTCCTAATTGGCAGGGAGTTCGTTCCGAATCAGTTCTGAGTCCCTGCATTAGCCACCATCCACCACAAACTGGAGTGCCTCGGCTTCAGGCCGAGCGCAGCACTGGTCTCCAGGTATTTAGATGGCCAGCGGACTGCATGTCCTTTGGCGAAATAGTAATAGATTCCCCTCCTACTCCCCCCGCCCCCCACTGCCTGTGACCTTCCTAGCCATAGGAGTCTGACTAGACTTATAGCACCAGGCACGTACTCCCTTCCAGAAGTGAGTGGCTGCTTATCCCCCTCAGGCCACTCCTACAGCGGGCTTGTCTGGCAGCTTGGTGTTGCAGCATGCAGGTTGTTTTTAAAAATTACACTTTCTAGTTTACGCTGCAGTTAGTCTTAGATGTTGATTTGACAGCGAGGGGCTGAGCCGTTAAGCACACCTATGAAAAGCAGTTAGAGCAAGTGTCCGAGCAAGCCTTGTGGGAGATTCTCTAGCTGATGTGGGAAGAGCCAGTCACATGGTGGGGGGAGGAGCATTCCTCAGGCAGTGGGTGGCCCCACAAGACAGAGTTCGCCCACCTTAGAGACTTCTCCTGTGGACACGGTGTGGTCAGTTCCCTCGGCACATGATGTTGGGATGAATTCTCCAGTCATCATCATGGACCGTAGCTTAGAACCATGGGCATGAATGAAGTCCTTCATCCCCAACCGTTTGAATCAGAGAGTCCCACCAGCATTGGCAAAGACGAAACTAACACAGCGTATAAAATTAGTAGTCTTCTAAAAGACTTCATGAACCCTTAGTTAGTCCCCTTCCCATCATTCAACCCCTCTACCCCCCAAAAAAGAAAGGCAACTTGGCAGCTTGGGTATTTCTCTAGTCTTTAAAAACTGTCTGTGGAGTCGGATGCGGTGGCACGCAACCTACAGCCAGCACTAGCACCTGAAGCAAGCTTAAGGGTAAACACTGAGACCTGTACCACTGAAGATGGAGTGAGGGGAGAGAAGCAAGTGTGAGTGTAAGCACGCAAGTGTGCGCATGAACCCCTCCATGTTTACATTTCCCTGTAGGCTATGGTCACGCCAGAATAACCGAATGCCACTCTGTTACCTGAAATATCTCTGGCTCTTTAATTTTCCCTCCTATAAGATATTAGAACATCCATTAAGTACGCATTGATAACTTGATCCATTCCTAAATATACTATTAAAAAATGAGATGGGGCTGAAGATATTGTTCAGGGGTTAAGACTCTGACTTAAAAGCAGAAGATCCTGAGTTCCGATCCCAGATCCTACACAAAAACATGCCAGCTGAAAATGGCGGCCCCGCACTTCCAGCCCTGGTGGGCGGAGCCTGGGAAATCCCAGGGTGAAGCAAAAAGGAGATAGAAGCAACCCAGGATGATTCCCAAAGTCACGCTTGGTCCTCCATAAAGACACACAGTGCCCTCTCTCTCTCTCTCTCTCTCTCTCTCTCTCTCTCACACACACACACACACACACACAAAGTTAAAAAGATGATGTCTGTTTCTGGAAACATGAGGTATTAGTGGAGTTCGTCATAGGCAGGTAAGCCACTGTAGGGGTTGATGTGGGGCGTTCTGGCTGCACACAGGAGGTGAACACAGCTTACTACCACTCCTGTTTTCAGAGGACAACATTAAAGTAGAACAAACAGCTCTCATTAACAAAGCAGTCAATTCCCTTTATTTTTAAAATTTTATGTACACATATGAATGATCTGTATAATGTACATTCAATATAGAAAGCTTTATCTATCAGATAATGTATAGAACATTTCACAATTACACTCATCTCTTACATAACGTCTCAACATCCATTTTTTAGTATTAAATCTTTTTGCACAAACTCCTTTTCATTCAATTTGGTAAAGCCAGCTATACGTACGGATGTGCACTGAGCTCTTAGGAGGTTAATGATTGAGGGAATCAGTGGACAGGTCGAGGGATGAGAACCTAAGAGTGCTCCAAGCTGGGAGGGAGACGGCCTGGAGGCTGGATGCGGGGAGGAGACACCTTCACTGGGAGGAGATTGAGCCCAAGGTCTGAGACTGCAGCCTAATCCCACAGTCACGCTAATTCAAAAAAAAAAACATTATAAAAACTAGGAAGAAAGTTTTGTCTTTTTGATTCACAGTCTTGTAAACAGATATAAAGGAACAAATGTGCTTACATACATCATGAAAGAAAAGTTCTTGTGTACCCACGAAGCTGATCAGAACGCTTTCCCACCACGTGACGTCAGCAGAATCGTTCCCCTTTCCCTAAATAAAGTGTATTTCTAGAAAAAGGAGTAACACTGTCATGGGGCCAGAAGAGGCAGTAAGTCTGCCCAGCGTGTCGGCTGGAGGAATGTGGATGCACCACTGGCCTTTCAGCATCTGTCTTGCTGGAGTTCTTCAAGTTTGATAGCCAAGGTCACCTGCATCATGGTCCACAGGAGGTGGCAGGTTAGACATGACTGAGGAGGATGTACCTGCGGTAAGGTAGCCAGCAACTCCAGGTCCTGCAAGAAAAAGGAGAACACTGCTTTCCAGAGAGCAGTCCATGGGGACGCTGCCCCAGAGCCCCAGAGCGAGCACAACATCTACCAGAACTGCCTAGATGCTCAGCTGTGCTACTGTGTGTGGTTGGCAGTGTTAGAGATTAGTTCAAAATTCATGCTGGACACTGATGAGGGCATGGGAATATGGAAAATTTTTTTCCCTTTCACATCTACATAAAAAACTCAGGATATAGAAAGAGCTGCATTACAAGGAAAAAATGAAATAAACAGATTAACAAAAAACAAAACAACTACCCTCAGCCCATCCAAAGTGATACATGAGGAAAATTCTCTAGACAACTTCCATCAATATTCAAGTTAACCTGTTTGCATTTGGTGCAAAGAAATGTTATTCTTGTAAGTACCACCAAATGTTGTTATACCAAATTCTCTAAGAGGAGACGACCTCTATCAGAGGTCAATGCAAGAATGCTCTAGGAAAGGCATCAACATTTTGGGTTTCTGTGTGACCTCTGGCTATCAGTCCCCAGTGCGAGGCGGCATTCCTTGGGAGACCTGGGAGCTGTGAACGGCTCTGGCCTGCGAGAGTTTGTTCTGCACACTGCAGACATTTCAGTACCTCTCAGAAGCACAGCATCAACTGTACTAAGTACTTGTCAGAAAAACTAGAAGCAACTGCATGCTGAGCAGGACTTAGCTGAAAGCGAGGGACACGGCAAATGAGGAACACAGAAGCATCAGGACTGGGAAGGCGCAGGAGCTGCATGCATTTAGCAAATCGTTTCTCTACCTGCTTCAGAGAGCTACACAGAAGTTAGCAAGCTGCCTGGCAGAGCGGATCTAAAGCCCACTGAGGTGAAGGGGGCTGCTGCCAGTTAGAAGGGAAGGAGAGACACCTGGGGGAAAAAAGAAACGTAAGCAGCAAGGGGGTAGTGAGGACAGCAGAGCAGCTGGACGCAGCTAGGGGACCAAGGCGGGCAACAGCCGCATCCACACCCATCTCGCTCCTCAGCGGACGCCAGGCACGACTCGGCGCTTGTACTCCGCGCAACACCTGCAGCGCTCAGAGAAAGGATCCCCTTCGCGAGGCGCGGAGCCTACGCTGCCGTGCTCATCCGCCCATCAGCAGACCACCCACTGACCGCCCAGGAAGAGACCCTCTGATAACACGGCACAGTGCGACCCCACCACACTGCTCCCCAGCTTTCTGCCCAGCTATGGGCTCTGAACTCTAGGCAGAACTACAGAAGCACAAAGTAAGTCTCGAGGTCCAGGTGAGGCACACAGGTGCGCCCCCCTCGGCTCTGCCGACTGGCTCCATGTCACGCACACGAAGCAGCGCGTAAGAGAACAGCCCACGAATGCCACACACAGGAAGTGCAGCGCCGTGGCGCTGGGGCACATGGGCAAACTCACCAGACACTTCGGGTGTCTCAAATGTGAAGCCTCGTGACCTCTGGCCCCACGGCCACACAAACCTGTCCAGTAGTCTGGAGAGAACTACTTCATAGAGTTCAGTCTTCAGGTTTAGGTAAAATGTGAGAGTCATTCAGGGCATCCTGAACTAAAAAACACTGCCTCTTCAGGTCAGACCCTCCGTTGGGAGGTGAGAGGCTTCCCCTTGCCAGCCCCCTCGTGTCTCCTTAGCGAAGGCAAGTCAAATTCCAGGAGTGCGAGGTGCCGGCCCCTCCGAACCTCTCTGAGCCTTCTACCATCTGGGGGCTGAGAGGCGCATCTGCTCGTCAGAGTGAGGCAGAGTTGTGCTCTCCGGGAAAAGCAGGAGGAAGAAGAGAATTCCAGCGCCGTGGACAGACCAAGGGGCTTCAGAGAAAGATGGCCGTCCCGAGACCCCAGTGGGTCTCGCCGTGACTCCTGAGCGTATCTCATTTGGCCTCTCTGTTCAGCGATATTCTTCTTTCCCTATTTATCCTCTGCACTGGGTTGAGACGTCACATGTCTGACACTGAGTTTACAGGGCTCTGAGGAGGTATTAGCACCTCTAGATTCTAATAATAAGGTAGGAACTGACTGATGATGGATGATGAACTACAATATATCTTGTCATAGGAAGAATCAACAGAGACACTTTTAAATATGCACTTGTCACAAATGAAACAGCAAGCCAGGCTATAGAAACAGGCAGTCCTGTTGCAATTTATCAAGTGAATATTCACCTAAGCTTTTTAAATTATCTCAAATCCTGACCATATGACCATCAAGCAGTTCTGTTGTCAGGGAGAAGAAAGCCTCAAGTCTGTCTTTGTCCTTTGACTTTTGGAAGTGATACTAATTTTCCTTTCAAATGGAAAACTTTTCTTTCTCCATCCCTTAAAAAAAAAATCCACTATGGCCAAGTACATCCACAGATATCAATTAGATTACAAAAAAAAAGTGGTGTGCGTTTTCACAGAACTTTGATTGACTGAAAATTAGAGAACTGGTCTTTCTTTTCTGAAGATTAGGGGTCCAGGTACATTTTAATCAAGTTTTGATTCAAAATAACATTGAATACATTTCATGGAGTTACCTGTGAGGTAATTTTATCATTATTAGAAGCACTTGCCTCCATTCTTAAACCTTAAGCTCAAGTCACACAAAGCTCAAACGTACACAGGAAACAAAATTGGCAGTCCTGGCAATGAGGAAGCAGCAACACAATTCCAGGTCAGAACCCAATACACAGGCTGTACTTTCAAAGGGATAGAGGAAACACCTCAGCAAGTAGCATTCTAAGACCCTTCCTGACCAGTGATGTGCCAGGAATGGGACAGCTCACATCTGGTCCAGTTGAGCAGGACAAATGGACTCGTCAGCCCTGCTGGGGAGGATTCACCACTCTGACCTCCGCTGGGCCTGCAGACTTGCCAGCCCTCAAGTTGACCCAAGGACGCGAAGGAATCTGCAAACCCAGCTCCTCTTCTTGCAACCCTCCCCGTCCCCTGCAGTGACAACGGCAGCGTCTCACTCCTCGCTCAGAAGGAGGCCAGTCAGGAAGCTTCTTACTCCCTCACTTTCACCCTTAAATATCAGGAATCTAGATGGCCGAGGACTGAGTGTTCAAGGACTTTGGATGGGTGAGAGCTATACGTGGGGACCAGGTCTATGCAGAGAAATACCTGCTCTAACCACAGACCCCTTGTCCTACTGCTGTGAGGAAGTCAAGGACACCCTAATTTTTACTTCAAGTCAATAACTTCTAAGTACAATGGATAACATTTTCTCATTGCACCTTCATTGTCTCTGCTTAAATGAGGATATGGATGTTGGTATTTATCTATATCCTGTGATTTTAGGCAAGAATCACATACTCATAAAATTAATTTCAAACTGAAAATGTTTACATGAGACACTCTATCTTTAGTACACAGCAACATCCTAGTATGAGTTTCTTCTTAATCAAAAGCCAACATGAAAATGGTGATTCTAAAGTCTTGTGCCATTAGTGTTAGGTGGACAAATGTCCTGAGCTTCAAGGATTACTTGGAACCCTAAACAGTCAAACACCCTCTTTTTGTGGTACCCACATATTTTTTTCATGGGGAACAAACCTTAAATATTAGCAAAGCTAAACCAGAGACTTAGAAGAACAATATTCCAGCTACGATAACACACATATGGAGTCTCACTCTACTATTCATGACATGCTGTTACCCATTTCTGACAAGACACTTCTCCATCCTTTCTATACACTCAAGTTATACAATGATACAGACACGCTCCAATGAGACCTGTGAGGCTAAATGATTGGATCAAAATTAAGCAAAGTGCATATTGCATCAATATACACTAAACACAATAGCTCAAATGTTCTTTGTGGTTAAAAATAGATGTCTATCACATACCCACAGCACCACTAAGAAAGTTTAGCTGGTACCTGGGAAACAAACTAAACTCTGTTTTGAATCTACTTAGGCAAAAGTGTGGTCCAACTGGCTTATGCTGGTGCCTTGAGTGTGACTTACCTGTGAGGTATCCTGCTGTTTGTGAGTCAGAAATGAACAAATCATGTTTCTGGTCTTTGAAGGCACTCCAGACTGACGAACGAGAGAGGATTTCATTCACCTAGGAAAGGAAGTCAGCCTTATTTAGAATGAATACATGAACAACAATGGAGTGTGGAAATGAGGATGTACATTTTACGCATGCATAAAAATCAAAGAAAAAATTCACACAGTAAACTGAATAAAAATTCCTCAGAAACAACAAAAAAACTAAAGTGGAAAGCTAAATATTGAACATCTGGACAACATCAATACACAGCGTGTAAAAGGAAACTAACGCTACAGACATTGATGACGAGTGTAAGTGGTGTTCGTTATCCTCTAAATGGCATATGGGGTCATTA
Source organism: Typhlomys cinereus (assembly GCA_023101885.1). Lineage (NCBI taxonomy): Eukaryota > Metazoa > Chordata > Mammalia > Rodentia > Platacanthomyidae > Typhlomys > Typhlomys cinereus. The sequence goes on from JALPQD010000253.1 coordinate 3,207,457, forward strand.
GTCATGTGGTTCTCAACCCTTTCTAAATACTAAGGATTATTTCACACTAAAGAACTTCACCATCTTTCTTTCTGAAATGTATAAACACGCTACCACACACAGAAGAATCCTATGTGACTGCTGGACACAAGCTTGGAGTTTTTCCTTCATCTGTGGGGCAGCTATGCCAGCCTACACCAGTCACACCTTGAGTGGCCCAAGCACAGGTTCATGGGTCACCACGGCCAGGGCCTTAGCATGCCTACCAACAGTAGACAAAGGTGACTCTCACACACTCACCTGTTCCCCGTACTGCAGGCTTCGAGTCATTGACTTGAGAGCCTTGACAATCTGAGCCTTAGTGGCGGCAGGGCTGTCCAGCGTCTCAAGGCCTATGCCTTCAAGCAGTCTTAAGAGGTACGGGACCAAATCAGCTTTTAGGGCCTGGAAAGAAAATTAATCATTCATATATACATAACTAAAATGAAAATATGTAAATCGGTTACTGAAGGTATTAATTTCACCACCAAGACCGTTCCGAAGACAACTATCTGCTTTCAGTATTTTAATGCTAGACACAGAATTCTGTTTTGATATCTAATGGTGATGACATTCTTATTCAATAAGACTTAATTCAAGTCTGTCAACTGTTTTAAGTACCATGCAGCAATGATCTAATCTTCCCAAGACTGAATGAAGCCACATTCATTATTTCAGATGGAAGAATCAGTGCACCAAGGGAGGGAGGAGCTCTATGGCCACAGAGCTGAGCAGACAGAAGCTGTGTGTGGATCCAGAGTCTGCAGCTCCTGTGCTCCTAGGTCGGCCTACTCCACAGCAGGAATGATCTCAGCAATACCTTAATACACCTTCTGCATTTTCCGAAAACAATCTTTGTCGCCATCATTCAATTCCACCAGCCTATCAATGCTAATAACCTGACACCATGCAATTTTCACTGAACTCCACAGAGAAGTGGGAATCACTGAGGTTCAGTGCGTGCCCCTGGTAAAGTGGCCCTGACTTCTCATGGCATCTTGGACGAGGAGTTTCAGCTCAGTAAGGCTCTCAGACTTGAGGGTGCAGAGACACCAAGTGCAGGAAAAAACAAAACAAAACAATTTTTTCCCCAGTCTAGTCAACTCCTGAGACAAGCCCAAGTTTCAACCCAGAGATCCACTAATCCTGGATGGCCACTTTAAACCTTGAGCTGTCTAAGAAAGGGCTGGAGGGTTGGGTTGGAGAGATAAACAGAGGGCCGGACAGAGCAGGAGGTCTGGATAATACAGAGCGGGGCTTTGTCTTTGGGCCAGAGGTCACTTTAATCACCTGGCAGGTGGTAGGAAACCATCAAAAGGGTTTCAAGTAAAAAGTGACTGATTTTTATTTTGAGATCTTCACCTTTATTGTATGTATTTACAGGCCACAAAGTGACTTCATGGTATACTTGTACGGTATAAGATGATTTAGCAAGCAAATGAGCATGATGAAAGCATTTAGATTTACTTTTGGTGATTTCGTAGCATGTAACCCGGTGTGCAACAGATGTACTAGCTGAATGGTATGCCTTTGGCTAGCATCCCCCATTCATCCCATCTCTAGCCTCTGGTAACCACTGCTGTACTTGCGCTTTCGTGAGTTTCCTTCTTGACTCCAATTACAAGTGAGAAAATATTATGCTTGCCCTTGTATTTCAGAAAGTCCACTTTTACCAGAATTAAAGAAGTATTTAGGGGCAGGGAGAGAAGCACATGCAGGAGATGAGAAGACGACTTAGGGAAGCTGGTCCATCCTTTCTACCACGTGAGCTCTGGGGATTGAACTCGGGTCGCCAAGTTTACACTCAGGTACCTTTGCCCACTGAGCCATTTGGCTGGTTTAAAACATGATTTTTAAATTTACTTTGTTTTTATGTCTCCCTCAGTGTCTGTGTACTCTATACTGATATCCATGAATTCTTACTTCCATTATGTAAATAGCTTCTTTAAGAGGATAAACATTTTGACATGACTCTAAAACATGTTTAAAAGCAAAGGAATGGGTGAAGAGAACCCAAAGAGGATGAAGCAAACTTTCAATGAAGCTACAGACAAACGGCCAAATTTTGAAGCTGAGAAAAATTTCGGTACTTGGCTCCACTTCTTTTTGTGTATATAAAATGTCATATGCAAAACTCATACTATTTCTCATTAAATTTCAGCCAGGGAATCCTTGTCTGGTAACATCTGCTTTCCTGAAATAGTGCTGACTCTAGGATGTCACTTACTTGTGCGACTAATTCACTTTGCTCCTTTTGAAACATTCGATTAATTGTTTCACAGGCTAGACCAACAGTATCTGCTCGCTTTTTCATTCCATTCATCAGTGGTCCAATGGTCTCCAAAGATGCCATGGCTCGAACACACAGCTGAGAGCCCAAAAGAGAAGGTTACTTGTAGAGTTGGCATGTTATATACAATAGAAGTATCACAGTAACAAAATGCAAGCTTTAAAATCTACTTTCATGTTTAATCTGTGTAAAATGACTTAAGAGTCATTAAAACACTGTGAGGTTCAAATGTAAAAAGATAGGTTGTAGAAAGGGGATTTACATAGCAATGTGCTCCTACTCCAGAGAAAGGGCACAGGTAAATCTTGGGAGTGGTAACTTTTGAACTGGACTCACGATACCTCATTGTCAGACAGGGCATGAATCACCCGGATGGCGCTCTTAGGAATGGCATTGTTCCTGTGATTCATGGCCTGGATGATTTTGGGAAGATGGCCCAATGGTGGGACTTGATCCGCCAGCTGAGGCTGAGCATTGAAGAGACACACTGTGGCCATCGTCAGTGTCTCCAGAGTTTCTCCCTGAAAAGTTCAAAATGAACAACCAAAATGAATGAAATCACGAAATACTGAAAAAGTTCCAAATGATCCTGGCAATCTATCGGATGGTCAAACCTAGGGTTAAAGAGTTCCAAGTGCTAATACTTGAAAGCTAACTCATTAGTCTAAGAAAACAAAATTTCTATTTTCTTTTTATAAAAGTCACAAACCCAAAGGACTAAAGAACATGCTAACTTAATTTATGAATCCCTGCTCTGAGTCACGTACGTTGTTTTACCATGGGAGTAAGGGATTATCTCCTGAAAGACCACGAGACACTTTTAGATGTGTTCATGTTGGACGACATCAATAACCCAAGAGAATGCAGAACTAGTGCGATGCTACCCCATCTCCCCTTTTGGCTAAGGTTCAGAACAGAACTCATAAAGTGTTTCTCCCAGTTCTGCAGTAAGTCCCATTGCACACTGAGAACCACTATCTGAAAAGCTTGGCTCTGGAAGTGTTTCAGATTTGGGAACATTCAGATAGATTATTCCTTGCTGACCATCCCTATTATCTCTATTCAAAAACTGAAAATTGAAATTCCAAACAGTAAACATTGCTGCCACTCAAAAGGTTCTGATTTGATTCAGATTAGGGATGTTTATACTGCATTCAAAAGATTTCCCTGTAGATAACAACTTGCCAACTCCTGCAGCTTATGCTACCACATGCACACAAACATATTAAACAAATGTCTACTAATATACCCAGAAATGGGAATGTGTCCAAAAAAGGAAGGTTACATAGGAGGAAATTATTATAAATTCCCTCTAATTTTCAACCTTTGAGGCTCTTTACTCCCCTTCCTTCTTTTTTAGTGATAGTGTGTGTGTGTGTGTGTGTGTGTGTGTGTGTGTGTGTGTGTGTGTGTGTACCAGAGGGAACTTGAGTATGTGTGCCTGTGGAAGACCAAGGGTGACTTCAGGAATTGTTCTGGATTGTTCACTGCTTTAATGCTTTGCGCTGGGGTTTCCTAGGCTCCCTCTTCCAGTACCAGAATTGCAGGTTGCTGCCATTTCCTCATGGGATCTGGGAATCCAAACTCAGAGACTTTAACCCTTGGATCATCTTTCCAGACTCTCATTTTTAAGACTGGGGAGTGAGCCCATTGTTTTCTGTATGCCAAGAAAGTGCTCTACAACTGAGCTACTCCGGTCCTGAGGATAATATTTCATAAGCAAGCATAAGTTCATAAGCATAGATGGTAAAAATAATAGCAATGGAGGGTCGCAACTATGAGAAGTGACATAGGTAAGAATCTGACACACTAATCCTATTTATTAACAATGTTTTGCTATGATAATAGCAATAACTAGTGATTTCTAAGCAATTGACACATGGCAGACATGACAACAGGTTTCCACACACGCATGAACTCACTGCGGCCTCAGCCTTGGAGTCAGCGCTAGTCACCATTTAACACACATGGCAACTGAGGCAGTCATGAAACCGTAGAGTCAGTCCCTGCTGGAACGGGGGCTGGCCGGCCCAGGACCATCAACTGCTGCTTGGGCTCTTGGCTCATCTTGCGGTGCCAACCGTGTTTAGTCCGGCCACCAGTAGGTATCCCTATTTTTAAATCTAAATCTTTGGGTAACTTTTTATACACTACTATACTAGTGGGATTTCTGATCTGTCAAACCAAGACCACTCGGTCATTCACTTCTGCTTTCCCAATGGCCTCTAATGGTGAGCAAAGGGCTGAGTCATTCACCCAGGTAATTAATATGCGTCTGTTAATTTCTGTGACTTAAGAAGTCATTTCTATTGTACATACAAAGTGTGGTGATGAACACGGACACAGTTTTAGAGAAAGACTGAACACAAAGGTTGCCTTTTAGTCATATATAGTCATCAGAATTGTGGTGACAAAACCTTTCAGAACTTCAGTAACAGGCAGAAACAGCATCCTCTCAATACAGGCACCTCTAACTTTGATTTATACCAAAGAGTTTCACTAATGCTAATGATACATACACACACAAAATTTAACATGCATATCCGAATCCAAATGTGGCTGCTATCATGAGTTTTTTCTTTAAAGAATAATAGGGATCAAGCCTAAGGACTTACAAATGCTAGGCAAGCACTCTGCCACTGAGCTTCATCCCTAGTCCCTGCAGCTGCTACCTGAAAGAGGAACTCTGTTCTCAGCGTTATGTGGAAGGTTTGCTGGTAACTGAAGCTTACATGAGGGTTGTTCTTCTCCAGAAGCTCAGTTAACTTTTCTAACAGTGCAATAAGAAATTCTCTGGGCTTTCTCAAAACCCAAGCTGGCTGTGCAATGAAGATCCTCAGGAAGACTCCTCCCACGGCAAGTTCACCCTCTGCTTCTCCGAAGGCCACCTCAAAATCTTCAGGCAACTTTGAAGAGAGACAAAGAATCATAGTCAAATTAATTAAAATTAGTACTTATTCATGAAGTGAAGAGATAGTTACCAGAGAAACTTCTATTAAAGAATCTTTGCACAAGGGACTACTTTAAATATATCTATAAATCATTCTAGACATGACAATCAAATCACAATAATTATGAGGTGTTTCCTTAGTAAAGCTGGCAAATGATGCTTGAGTTACTTAGTTCAAAGGTAGTGTTGCTGCTATACGTTGAAGCCTCACTTTCCATGGACCTCCCCAATGTCTGAAGGATGCAGTTACTGAGAGTTATGGGCTGATATTACACTCAATCAACAAGAATATAAAAAAAATCAGACATCAAAACCAAAGTCAACAAAAAACAAAGTATAAAATCCAAGTTTACCTTCCAGTTAACATCAGGATTGTCCTGCTGATTTTTAAAGTGCCTTGGAAGAAAACAAGAGAGTAGGGATATCAAAGCTTAGTCACATCAGCCTTTGGAATGTGGAGGGCAAGAGCTCTACTTACTCCAGCATCATTTCTCTCACTGTCGTGGACACTCGGTCTCTGGAAGCGTCGCTCCAGATCAGCTCAGGATTCTCATGAGTGCCTTCAAAGATGTGCACAGCAGCTTCAGGGTTGTCCCGCATAGCGTCCATGAAAACGCTAGGCAGAAATTTCATCAATGTAATTCGCACCTATGGGAGCAAGGGAGAGAAAGAGTGCATTCTAAGACAGAATGCCGGGCACTCTATACAAGCTAAGGTCGCTGAAGGAATAACTGCTATCTAAATAGCCAAAGGAGGAAAATATAAATCTTAATTAATGCAAAACTAACTGTAACAAGACTCACTATGACCCGATGTAAGATCTACCTAGTTACTTTTTCACTCTTTGCTGCAGAGTGAGAAACCTTAAAAATCCAAGCTGTGTGTGGTAGTTTGTGCCCGCCCTCTAGATCCCTGAGGCTCAGTGAGGCCAGGGGATTACTGAGTTTGGGGCCAGAGGGGAGTACACACAGAGTTTCAGGCCAGTTTGAGCCAGAACGTGAGACGCTGTCTCAGAAAACAAACAAACCCTAAGAAAACACCGTAACAAAAGAAAACAAGGCACGATGTGACACTCTCAGAGCACCCTGTGCTGCGGTCATGAGATCATCTTTGAGGACAACCTTGGCCGGCCTGTTCCCTCCAACTTTCCTTTCTACCCCTATTGCCACAGAGTAATTTTCTTCATACTTCACCTCTGTATCTTACAAGTATTTTTCAGTACATTTATTTTGCTCTACTAAGTTTTATTCTATATTGTGTCTTTTCCAAAAAGTATTTTAAGGGAGTTTTAAGACATAACGGGTGGGGTTCAGCTCAGTGATAGGGAAGGCTCAGAGTTTTTTTTGAAAAAAAAAACAAAAACAAACCAACAATAACAAACCCCAGCATGCAAGGTGTAGGAATGGACCAATGGGAGCATCAGGACAAAGGAAATGAGGGTTGTGGAGCACATGCGTCCTTCTCCATCCACGCCACACGGCTCAGAGCTCATCTTGCAATTCCATTACATTTCTCAAAAATTTTTAACTAAGCCATCTTCTGAAAGATAACCATGTATTTAATTAGAACCCAAACTTAACTGCTTTCGTTATTTTAAAATAATAATTATTATTTGCATATAATTTATGAGGGAAGTAAAAGTGTGCCATGCCGCATGAGTGGAGGCCAAGGGAAAACCTTATAGTTTGCTCTTCCCTTCCATTTTTACATGGGCTCCAGGGATCAAACTAAGTCACCAGACTTGTTTACCCAATGGCCCCTCTTCTGACTAATAATCAACACTGTTGAAGTCATTCTATACAAACTTTAGGACACTTATGGCTGAAGGATTTTAATTGACTTCACTATAGTTAGTATTTAAAACAAAAAAGCAAGCAAATGAACACCTTCCAAAAAAGATCTTATATTTTAAAATATTTTATAGATTTAAGCAGAAATTATAATTGTCTTTATGGTAAATTTAGACGAGTCAACCCTCCTATTAGTAAACCTTTCAAAGCCCTGCCCGTTTGTTTATAGTGTTATGGATCAAACCTCATCCGTATGAGGCAGGCACAATGGCTGAGCAACAGTCCCACACTACGGTATTTGCAACAGATGTCTGGGAAACTCACTGTAGAAGTCTACTGACAGATGAATTTCAAATGTACTGGATTTCATTGTGCTTATGAACATTATCAAATACAAATACGGATACAAAAGCAAACTTTAATTTTACTTAGATTACCTGTCTTAATCTACTGAATCTTTTCCTTTTTAAATTTAACTGATCTAGTTTCCTATGATCTGCTCCTTAAAAGGAGAAAGCATATTAAGTCATTTGACTGGCTGCACAAAATTACAGCTCTTCCTATTTGATTTCTGAGAATGCATATTTGTTTAGTAATTTCTGAGTGACCTAAGTTACTCATTTGTAAAAGGTGGCTTAAAGCCAAGCTTTCCAAGATGTTCACACCATTTCAAATGCTAAAAACCCTGTTACTTGGTCACTTAAGGATATGAAAACATTGGATTAAAAAAACTTATACAGAGAAAATTCTTTCACCATAAACCTGCAGTGCTATGTTCGGGTTACTGGGCTATTCTAGAACAGGAAGAAGGGCCAATTGAGGCTGACAACTATTTCGTGGCAAGCTTTAGTGGCTGACCACCTCTGGAGCAGAGAGGCCTTAGGCAACATGCTCACGTGTAGTCCTGAGAGACCTCTGCTGCCTCCACAGCAGGCACAAACATTAACTAAAGGACCAAAGACATAAAAAGCTAAAATTGCAAAACTTGAGAGAAAACTCAGGTATCAACTTTATAATCTTGGATTAAGCAATTGAAAATATAAGCTACAATTTTAAGTAAATTAGAACTTGCCAAAATTTAAAACTTTTGGATTTCAAGGGGGCTATCCTCCAGAAAATGGCAAATCAATAGAATGGGATAAAATAGTTGGCAAATAATACACTTGATAAGATCGTAATGAAATAAATGAATAAAATGAAATTTTACAGCCACATTGAAAAACAGGGACACTTGCTTGAAAGGTTGTCATGTGAACCAGAAATTCATCTCTGATGAAATCATAACACATCCACACAAAAACGTCAACACAAATGCTCACAGTAGTATTATTCAGGAGCAAAAGTAGAAGCAATTCACATGTCCAGCATAAGTGAACAGTAAAATGGGAAATTTCACGATAAAAAGGGATGTAATACTAATACTTGCTACAACAAGGATGATTCTGAAAGTGTGCAACATCAGAAGGAAAAAAAAGGTCACAGAGACCAAATACTGTACAACTTCCACTTCCATGAAATCTATAAAGACAGAAAGTAGTGGCTGAAAAGGATGGAGAATGAATGCTGATGGGTATGGAATTTTCCTGGGATTGATGACAATTCTAAATGTGATCATGTTATTTAATCCTTTTGTTCACTCAATACTATGGAACTGTATGTAGTTCAATTACATCTCTATATAGCTGTTACCAAAAAGAAAGGAGGACTCTGTAGAACCCAGAGCTAGACTAACTGCAAGTCATTCAATTAAGGAGATGACACTTGTGTTTGTTCCTAAACAGAAAATTAAAAACACAAAAGTTCACCTTACAAATAAACTGTCTCAGGTTAAGAAGATGACTCAGGGATTAAAACCTCTGCTTCGAAAGCAGAGAGATTCCATGTAAAAACACCAGGTATAAATGGCAGGGAACTTGCTGTTCTGGCTCTGGAAGGCAGAGCCTGGGAAACCCTAGAGCAAAGCAGTGAGGAGACAGAACAATCCAGGATGATTCCCGATGGCACCTTTGAGCCTCCACAAGCACAACACTCAAGTGCTCTCTTGTACACACATCCACACATACAAGTACATCCACATACAACACACACACACACAGACATATATGCACATGTTTATATACACACACACATATGAAAAAAGATAAAACTATCTCTCATAATTATAATACATACTTTAACACCTGAAATGTTAAAAACATCTAATATTAGTTATGTGCTGCCTCATCTCTGCTTTGAGAAAACTCCAAACGCCTTTACCAGTGGACGGATCCTCCTACAGGTGCCCACATCACAGCTTCCCCTCATCAACCTTGCTGAAGATACTCTGTTGGTTGTCCCTAAAGTGACAGCGTGTTAGCTCCTGTGACACATTTACACCAGACCTCACATCAAGCAAGAACACCAACCTGTCAATTCATTCTGCTGCTAGAAACATGTCACTGGTGTTGACATTTTTTCCAAATTCAACTTTACATGAAGGCTGAACATGAACAGAGTCCCTCTGGCTTCAGACACCAGGGGCTACGTGCAACCCTTTCCTTACCCAATATCCATTTGCAGACTCATCTCAACAATGATTCTCAAATATCAGCACAGAAATGCATCAAGAATATTACTCGGGAAACAGCAAGAACACTAATTCCTGGCCGTAGTTATCCAGTATGACTCTGGCACTGCCCAGGAGCCCTTCCTTCAAGCCCTCCCGTCTAGTGTATCTGAGACGCTGCTCGGCTGGTCAGAACCCAGTGCTTCTGTGAGCACTGCTTGTGAAACCTACAGAATCAGTGCGGTTCAATTACTGCTGTCTAGACAGAACTCTAAGTCTCCTGCTCAACAACGGGATACTCCAGCTAACAGGACAGGGCTTCCTGTGGCCTGGGAAGGGAGGAAATGCCACCTAATGCCCTGCACACCCTCACTTGTGAGGCACGTCCTTATTTCCTCTCTGAGATGTAGAAGATGGAGCCAGGGACTGCGCACCCACAGGCCAGTCCTCGCAGGGTGAATGCTTAACCCTTCTTTTCTCATACTCTAAGTGTATTCTGCACTCTTCAAAGAAGGAAAACACGTATCTTCACACTCTGCATACCCTCCTAAGTCTTCTCAACTGCACTGGAGGCTTCCCGAGTGGTCCCATCCACAGGAACACGCGGCACTAACTCCTGGCTTTCACACCAAGTCATCTCCCTGTCCTCACCACACAAAATCTAACTTTGTGAAACTGTTACCAAACACACACTTTAACAGTTCCCTTCCTGGGGCCTATTTTGTGCTCACCTTTGGACCAATTAGCTTGTCGGCTGTCATTTTGGCAAAAAGTTCTGCTGTCTGGGCTCGAACCTGTGGATGTGTTGAATTGCAGAACATATCCAATAAATAAATCAAAGCTCCTATGAAGGAAAACAGAAAAAAAGAATTAACGCTTACATATAGGGAATGTCCCTTCTAGCCAGAACAATTAATATGTACTTTCAACTTCATTTCGACTCATTACCTGTGGATTTCTTTTTATCTATCATTTCTTTTTCAGAGGCTTTGCTCTTCTGCCTAGTCTCAAGCTGCCTTGCCTCAGCCTCTCACACAGCTGGGGTATGAGGAGCACCACGGCACATGCCTATTAGTTTCAGACTGTAACACCTCCAGAGCACTCTACTTAGCAGACTGTGAGCCTCCTCGCACTGAGCACAACTGGAGAGGGAGACAGAGCTGCGAACATTACCTTTCGCCATTGCTTCTTTGATTATCTTTGTACTCGATGCCAAAGCATACAGAGTTTCCAGAACAAGTTGACGACCTGTGGAACAGAAGACAGTTCAAGGAGCACGCCCACACACTAGCTGACTAGAGGACAGATGTCGACTCTGTGGCCCTTAGCAGCTGCTCTGTGAGATGTTCCGCATTCAGTATTCAAAAAATCAGTGAGACAATACTGCAATCAATGGCTGTGCTGAGGAAGGTTCTATCGCTTGCGAGTGGTGCAACTGGTTTCCCATGTGCATCTGTCCGCCTCATAGCCACTGTGCTACACTGGCTCCTGCGTCAGCCTTTACCACACTCCTAGTGTCAGAGGACACCCTGTTGGCATCTGCTGCCTCAGGAAAGAGGAAGAATCAAGCCGTGTTGCACTCTCAGACACAGCGCTCTCAGCACACTGCTGCGCACCTTTTGACTGCTACGATGCACAACTTGAAGGAAGTGGGCTGCTGGACTTGGTCTTCTAGTGTCAAATGGGAATAGCAGGAAGGAGGCCAAAGGAATACAGAACTGTCAAGGAGGAGAGGCTGCCAAGTGCTGGACTGAAGCTAAAGCAACTGTAATGTGTCTATTAGCAACAATGTAAGATGGAAAATTACTTTAACACATAAACAGAGCAAGCTAAAATACCTGGATGTCAGCTATTTTACTTGTAAGAATAAAACACTGCCTGACTTATACATCAACATTAGGAAATGTATACTTTCAGATCATGGTTTTTGTAACATTTTTACTTCAACAACCAGCTTTGTTTCGTATTGTTTTAAGTCTCACAAAGCTATCGGAAATGGGAAAACTGACTAAAGTTTTAGGTATCAGGAAAATAATTTTCATATGACTTCTTAAGGTTGCCAATTTAAACAGCTACTTATTCAAGAGAAAATACTGTGCAGTAAAAAATCAACTTCACTCAGCTCACTGGACATAAAGAACTGCCCACACCTGCAAGACGACTGAGGCAGGACCTTGCTCTCAAGTGGCAAAGAGACGTGAAGTAAAGACTCTCAGCACTCAAGAGTCAGCAAAGCTTACTCCAAAGTGGAGTGCAATGATCTGTTTTAGAATTACTCTACTTGGCTAGAAACTCAACAACCTCGTTCCTGAAAAGCAGGGTCCAAGTTGGTACTAGCGCAGCGACAAACCACTTGACAACTGCACTGCTTCTGAGGCCTGCTCGGCACAGGCTATGTTGAAGATGGGCGTGTAGTTTGGAATGACTTTGGATGCAGAATGAAGTGTATTATTTTCTAGGATCCAAGACTATTTCTATAAACAACAAATCATGAAATGCTAGTTAATTTCATTACTTGTTCACTAGACTATGCTTAACAAGTGAAAATCTCAGATTATTTTCTTTTGGTTTTTTACTCTCTCACCCCCAACTTTTCCTATTACATGGGAAATACAATACAATTTTATTAATGCTTCCAAAATGTAATTAGGAAGACAAATTCAATGTGATGGATACTAATTTAAAAACTCCAAAAACTCGTGCTGTAGAGCTGGCTGAAGGGTTAAGACTGCCTTGCAAATAGAAGGTCCTGAGTTCAGATCCCAGGTCCCATGTAATAAGGCCAGGTGGAAACAGCAGATGCCTGCACTTCTGGTCCTGGTGGGCCGAGCCTGAGAAATCCCAGAGCCAAGCAAAAAGGAGGTAGAAGCAATCCAGGATGATTCTCTAAGTCACCCTTGGTCCTCTACAGGATACGCACTTTCTCTCTCTCTCTCTCTCTCTCTCTCTCTCTCTCTCTCTCTCACACACACACACACACACACACACACACACACACACACACACTATTCCAAAAACTCAATACGATGACATGTGTCTTAGGTTCTCTCAGCTATGCAATTGCTCCCTTTCATGGACTGGTCAAGATGTCATTTCCAAAATTCCACTAGTGCATATACCTACTTGATGGCAACGAATGTAGAAGAGCCAGTAAGTTGGACAGAACCATTGATTCTGCAATGTTGTTTACACACTCTTGATTAGATGTCACTATATTCACAACCTGAAAATTAATCAACAGGATATTAAAAGTTATGAAAATAATTCTGCAACTAATTCAAATGAAGTAATGTTTTAGAAAATGACAAAAATGTGGAGGATAAATATCTAATTTTTAGAAGCATTCAATTTCAATGATTGGCTTTTATTAATTTTATCTTTTGAGAGACAACAGCTTGAGGCTTATGAGAACCCTTCTGTCCTGCCTTAGAACATGCCTGGAACTTTCCAATAACAGATCTGAGATGGGGGTGGTTAGGAAGATTATGATTCTCATTTGGGACTTTTGCTCTAAGAGGGAGACGGTACATATTTTTAGCACTGAACAGACTGGATCCACTTCCATTATAAAGAGGTGTGTTTTTCTTTCAAAGACAGGGTGCTTCAAACAGTACACAGCAAAAGCTCAATGCTACTTGAACCATATTCTGCATCTCAAAACAACCAATTCTTGATTCAGTAATAATGCTGCTTCGAAGGTTACAAGACACCCGAAGGAATTAAATAATGGAGGATGTTTTTAACTTTAACATAACTGTCATAACTTTTTGATCAATTTAACTGTCATTATTCTACTAGAAGGTAATCCTAGAACACATTATACAGAGTCCACCTACTACCCCTGTAACTGCTCCTGCAGGGTTGAATGTGGTGTGCGTTGTGATGAGTAGGAACATCTGAATAATGACCCCAAGTGCTCACTCAAAGCTGCCTGGACAAATGTCACCTGGGACAAGGACTTCTCGCTTCTGTCAGAGGAAAAGCTGTACGCAAATAGCATCTCATGGGACAAGCAATTTCACTGAAGGAGGGATTTCCACCTTCTCTGAGTCCCTTATAACCCAAGAGTTTGTGTGGCAGCTGTTCTTCCTAAGTAACTTCCATAAACAAGCCTTCCTGCAAGTTAAGTCTGTATACAGGAGGGCAACTGAGGGTGGGCAAATCAGTCCTCGTAGACAAACCATAGTGGGCAGCCAGCAAGGCATCCAGGCTGTAGTATGTCTTTCTGTGGGGACAGACAGCGAGGGAAACTTTGCCTCTCCCTCTTGCTTATCATGTAGCACCAAGCTTTCCCAGCACAGCCTACTCCTCCCCACACACGATCTTGTACAACACACCAAGCCCTTTGCACGATCAGCTACTGCATGACAACAACCACAAAGGGCAGCACTCTGAATGATGTTCTGCAACAGTGATCTGCAAAGTCATTAATAATTACATTAAACTCAGTTTTAAAAAACATACGAATTGGCTTAATGGAAAAATACAAAAGCCAGATGCTTCCCTCAGTGTCAGATGACAATGAGTGGTGGAAATGTAGCACACTTAGTACAAAGTACTTTTACCTCTAAAGCCAACTGTTGTACTTGCCCAGCACCATGGACTCGGAGAAGAGAAAATATTAACTTAAAGTGCCCGATGCATTCACTCTCAGAGCCTAGGGAATAAGAACAAAGAGTTCTTTCTGAAGTCCAAGAGATACTATAGATTACAGTCCTTTAGAACACTGATAGGAATATCACTCCTAGGCACATGTGTAGAGGTCACAGAGACAATGTCTGGGGTGTCAGTCCTCGTCTTTGCACCTTGTGTGTGTCGTAAGCTTCAAGCCTCACTTCTTGCAAGCCAGGCTGGCTGGACCATGACTTTCTGAAGATTGTCTTGTCTCTACCTCCCATCATCTAGCAGGGGAATGCTGGAATTACAGACATTTACACTATGTCATTCAGCTTTTATGTGTGTTTGGGGGTCTGAACTCAGGCTATCAGGCTTATGGGGTAAGTACTTTACCACTGGGCTATCTCCCTGTCTCAAGTTTCTGATAACACTAAAGAACTTGCAACATGGATATATTACAAGGTTAAAAAATAAAATACTAGAATGTCTTAGTTTTTTTTTTTTTAATTTCCACTCTCATTTTTAGCCCCAGGCTTAAAAAAAACTTTAATAATCAAATAGAGTTCAAAAAATTTAAATGTAAGAAGGTAATTTTATTCTAACTCTACCAAGCACATCCAAGCACAGCCCCTGGACAACAGGAAGCCCAGAACAGCAATATATGCAGTTCAACAATAAATCATAAACTTACCTAAAACACTATGAGATTTGGGGGCAGGGGGGTTCTTTTTTTTGTATTTCAGCTTTGTATTCTCATGCATCAACTTAGGCAAAGTTGGATATTATTTAGTTTTTAAGAAAGAAGGCTGAAACTCTGCCACTTGAAGACTGCTTTATAAACAAGCAACTTGATAGGCATAAACCAGAGAGTCCTCCGGATACCACAATGGTATCAGACCTGTGATTCCATTCCTATCCACTTCACACCCCAAGCCAGCACTTCATTTGCAGAGCAAAACATTGAACAGAAAACAGAGTTTGGTTCAACACAATTTCCTTTTGCTGAATGGCAGAAAGCTGAGTATAATTCTAGTCTTTTGAGGACCAAGGAACTTTCATCTTACAACATGTAAAAAATATTCAGTAAATTGTTTTTAAATTCAACTTGCAACAACTTTTTAATAGGCAGAACTGTCATAATCTACCAGTGACACACAAACTGTGCATCTACAGGACGATATGGTTTACAATCTTAGTACATGAACTTACTGGATAGTATCAGAACTGAAGTCTGCAGACTCTTCTTCAGTTTTCACAAGCTACAAATCAAAGTCTTCCCTTGCTGAAGTTTTACTGTGTCCAATAACACTAGTAATGTTCCAAAATCCCAACTCCAAACAATAAAGAATTAAGTCCTCTTTGGGCCTTGTGAAGGAGCAATTTTCCTAACATTATTATTGGCTATTTTATTTGAAAAAAGTTTTGATAACTATCGAAAAGTCAAAATTTTAATGGTATTCTAACATATAATGAGGAGTAAAGAAATACTCAATGTCATTAAGAATAATCAAGAACTGGACATATGGCTCAGTGGTAAGTGCTGGCCTAGTATGTGTGAGGGACTAATTTCTGGCACCACAAGAAAATAAATAAATAAATAAAAATAATCTAGACTATCTAGGAAATTTACATTGAATTTAGATAGCTTTTAAGGTTTATATCTCTACTGGTTACTGCATCAAAGACATCAGAGTCAGACCTGAAGCCTTAGCTACCACTCATTCCATCCTTGGAACCAGGCTAGAGGAATGGCTATTGCTAGTATTTTAGAGATGTACTTTCATCTTTAATTATTATTGCAATTTTTATAAACCAAAACCCTCACTGTTTCAAAAATACAAATGCCTATTTGTATATAATATAGTATTCAGGACCAAAGAGGCAAAAATTAAATCTAGTAAATAAATATAATTCAACACTATAAATGATGTGTCAATTTCCACCATCAATGAATGTGAAATTCCATACTAACATATTATTCTCCTTTCCACGCAGTTTTTCTTAAATACATCAGTTCTTCTGAACATGATGTCTTGACTTCTCTTTCAGTCTATTTACTGGAAGAAAACAGTTTGGAATCACTTTTTAATATTACATCATGTATAACATAGGAACTAGATATAACTTCCCCTAACTTTCCATAAAGAATTCTCAAGGCCGGAATTCTACAAGATTGTTGCTTACTTATCAGGGGGTTACATACCTGGATTATATTTGATGACATTTCTCAGAGCCTCCAAAGCCATTTCCACTCTTGGTAATCGGTCCCCATGTTGCTCAGACTCCACTTTGGCAGCATGTGTGATGGCCATGAAGGTGTGGAGGTACTGGGCCTGGGAGCCTATGTAGTCCAAGAGACTTGCAGCAAATGCTTTTGGAAGCTGAGTCAAGCAAAGATTTAAAACATGTATACCATTAGAATAATCTATCCTGAAAAATTTACAGAAGAAAATACTTCAAGCTATGAAAGTGAAAAGTGGGATTAAATTACAATATATAACTGTGAATTATGGATTGGCAAAAAATGAAGCAATTCAAATCTACTGAACTTTTAAAGCTCTAACATATTTATTAGTATCTTCATACAACAATTCTAAGATTACAGTATCTCTTCTCTTTACCACAGTCAAGATATGTGACTTCTATAATTGCTATGCTGTCATAAAAAAAATACAAGCAGAATAATAATTGAGAATGCAACTCTCAAGGGGACTTCAAAAGTCACTCCACTTATTTTGTTGACTAGCTACATATAAGGCATTGTGAAAAATAATATACATTATAGTTAAGTAAATTCTTTTTTCCCTAGAAACAAACTCTAAAACGGTGTGTTATTTCTACTCCAGCATGGTGGTGCATGCCTGTAATCCCAGCTACTTGGGAGTCTGAGGCAGGAGAATTTTAAGTTTGAGACCAGATAAGGTTACAAGGTAAGAGCCCATCTCAAAGCAAATACACATGCACGTGTATGAAGACAAACAGAGAAAACCTCGTTTCTGTTTTATGAACTGAACGACTAAGATGTTCTTCTTGCCATTCTCCCCAAGCACAAGTTTCTATATGCTCCAAGCAGTACAAAGGAGATCCCTCTCTTGCTTCTGAAGATAAGCAGGGATCATTACAAGAGATGACCTGGTGATTAATCATTTCTAGAAAATTTTTTAGATACAAACCATCTTTTAGAAAAACATCTTTGTTCTCAACTTGTTTTTCTTTTCCACTCATACAAACTCAATAGGTACCCCATCCCCTCCCTCCCTCCATCCCTCCCTGGATCTCTTTGCTCCCCCCCCTTCCTTTCTCCTCCCTCCCTGGAGCATCCTTTAGTGTGCATGTCAAACTTCCCTCTGTGTCCTCCTCTCTGATGAGGTGTAAGGACTCTAGCATTGCCTACAGCCCCTTCTTGTGTTCCCCTTTAGTATAAGATTTGTTCTCAACTTGTATTTCTCACTTTCTTCTAATAACTGGACGCAAAAATTTTTTTGTTTGGTGGTCTGTACACTAGTCATCCTATCACATGCTTCTAAGAATTTGGAAAATAAAGCAATATTCTATTTTAAGCTATGCAATGTCAATAAGCTAGAAGATGATGGTAACAATGACTGAAAGCATGAGTCAGGATTACAGCAAACACTTACCTCTAGCTGGAAAGTAGGGACTTCATTATACACTCTAACAAAAATATCCCCCACAATAAGTTCTTTGGCATGATCACTGTAGACAAATTCTGATCCATAAGCTTTGTCACAATCGCCCTATAGAAAAAAGGAAGACAGATTGTCAGATGTAAATAAGAACCAATAACATCTGGTTTGTAATCTTTCCCTGTTCAATTTAAGAATGTGCTAGGCAAATACTTCAAGAAATCTATTCATTTTCCAGAGAGGAAAAATATGTGACACATGTCACTACTCTCAGAGTAATGTTCACATTTACAATCAGTACTGTGACCGGAAGAGGCAGTAACACTATTAATTTTTTACTCCTAACAATGCTATTACAATTTATTTTGAAATCCAAAAACTCATAGAGGTAAGTCAAGAATTAGAGCCCGAGTTCATAAAGCATGTCACTTGGCTCCTCTTAGTCCTCCGGTGGATGTCCAGCTCGCAAAGCTAGCACAGGACACGGCTGAAGTGAGCACAAGAGATTGAGGATCAGATGTAATTCACTGAATTAAAGTTGCCTGATCCTCCTAGAGCACTCAAATGGTGGCAGAGAACAGAAAAATTTCAGCTCTGATAATAGGCAGAAAAGAAGATCATCTGAGTAACTGAGGAAAGGCTTTAGGGTTTAAAACTGACTAAATAGATGACAATTATATATAAGCAGTAACAACGAGAACATGCTATCCTTAAATGGGCCAATTATTAGGTGCTAGAAGTTGTTGGCTTAACACTAAATTAATAAACAGAACACTTTTGTGTCATCAATACTGTTATATTTCCAGAATAAGTCATCTTAGAGTTTCTAAAGCCATAACATACTTTTTTAATCATGTTTTCTTGTTGTGATTCAAGAAACTCAAGCAGTTCTGCTCTTGTGCAGTTGTTCCATATCAAATAGGGGTTCTCTGTGTTGCTGTTCAGCATCTTCAAAATCTAGGGAGACAGAGTATTACTGTTCAGTGACACCGAGGAAAACAGTGACCAATGTTACTTATCAAACACTGTAATAAGTGCTGGGAGTGAGACAGATTTTATAGAGTATCTAGATCCATTCCAACAAGTTTGCTCATATTCTTCACTTTTGAAGTTTAAAAAAATCAAGGCTGCAATAAAAATCAAATTATTTGTCACAAGTCTTCTGACTAGTAAGTAGTCAAATTTCGGCATGATTTTTAATATCCTTATCATAAGTTCTGCTATTGGGAAAATTCAGTAGGCAAATAAGTTAAAAAGAGTCACATTAACTTTCTTTGCATAGATGTATTTGAAAACAAAATCTAAGTCTATGTACGAATATGTATATATGTGTACTTATGTGTGTGCTGTGGCAAATGTGTGGCAGTCAGAAGACACCCTTGGAAGTTGGTTCTCTTGATCAACTTTGTGGATTCTGGGGACCAAATGCACATGAGGTTTGAGTGCTTCGCTTGCTGAGCTGCCTTCCCAGGTCCAAAACTCTAAGTTTGTGAAGCCACACGGAGGGAATAAAGCTTATTGGGAGAAATCAGCGCAGATTTTCCTGTCCTCGCTAACTTGAGGCTTTGCTAACAAGTTCCACAGACAGACATGATGCTTTCCTGTTGTCTGGCTCTAAGCACCTTTCAGTGTGTGAACACAGGCCTGACACTCTCTAAGTGTTGGAATGAAAAATGCTTATGCATCCCATATGCAGAGCTCTATGTTAAAAGGAAAGCAGAGAGGCCTAAGTTTCATCTTAAGTAAGCCATTCACAGCTATTTTCTACCTGAGTAAAAAGACTGTAAGAGTATCTGATTAGAAAATCCCAAAAGCTTTGAGAGTTGGCAGTTTAAATAAACATCTTATTAAAATCAAACAGAGCTTCTGGAGGCTGGAGAGGTGGCTCAGGGGTTAAGCTTCTGCCTTGCAGGCAGAAAGTCCTGAGTTCGGATCCTAGATCCCATGTATAGACGCGAGGCGGAAGCGGGGGGGGGGGGGTGTCTGTGTTTCTGGTCCTGGTTGGGCGGAGCCTGTGAAGGAGGAGGTGGAGGCGGTCCATGGTGGTTCCAGAATTTGCCAGTGGTTCTACACACACGCACACAAGCACGCACGCACGCACACATCCACAACTGAATAAATAATAATAAAAATCAAACAGAGCTTCTGCTCAGACATGACTTTCAAACATAAAATCTTTAAGGCTGCAGACTTTAGAAACCAGCTTGCCGGAATTTCTAGAGATAATATGTTCACTCACCGAACGTTTAACACAAAGCCCAGGGAAAAAACACAGCTGCTGAGAGGTTTATGGGTCCACCTCTCCCTCAGGGGAGCCAAAATGTAGCTTGCACTCTAGAGTCTTGCTGTATCACACCCAAGTATACATCCAAACAAGCTGCTTGAATTTAAAAAAATTTGTAAGGATGTTTTCCTTACAAAATACAGGAAGGCAGGAGAGAGGAAGGAGGGAGGGAGAGAGGGGAGGGGGGAAGAGGGTATAAGCCAGCCTGTGACACTTTCATACATGGAAACTGTAGCTCATGCTTGGTGAGGAGTCATTGATGCACTCATTTTCCAACAAAATGGAATGTAGTCATTTATTTAGAATCTTTGTTGTTTGATTTTTTTTGAAACAGGGTTTCACCCTATGGCCCAGGCTGATCTTGACCTTATGCAATCCTCCTGTCAAAGCAACTGAGCACTGCATTGAAATCTTCAATGTTTTTGAGTGTTTCTGGATTCAAAGCAATCATTTACTTAAAGGGCACGTGGCATCCTATTGCTGGATCTTCAGTTTAATTCTTTAATGTTACATTTGACTATTTCTCAATCATCCACACCAAAGGGTTCACCATAAAATTGTAATTTTGTGTGATTTACCAGTCATAATTTTATAATGCATCTATTTATGCATGTGTGTGTGTTTGTACATGTACTTACATTTAGCATTTCAATCTTAACTAAGAGTAAGCTATGCGTATTAAAAAAAAAAAAAATCTTCCAAAAACAGATTTAGTCCTCTGATTCAAGTACTCTGTCCACTGTGAAGTAACACTATAAATTCACTCTGGGGTCCCATTCTTCAAGGTTAGTAAGAATTATGCTGGGCCCCACAGCTGAAAAACATGCAGCTAATTGATCCTTGCAGAGATTTAACATAAGAAATTTGTTATTGCGATCAGTTCACAATAAACTCAATTTTGTAGCTGAGAGAATGAGCCTGTGAACATTTTCAACTCTTCGGGATTCTTGAGGCGATCAGGATTATCATGTTCCTTTATGATTTAAAGAATCTGGATGACCACTGGTTCATCGAACCTCAGTTGGTGCAGTGGTACATACCTCAGTGGCACTGATTACAGCAAGCTTTCGAGCAATATAGGGCGTTAGCATCCCAGCTAAACTCTTCCTTACAGTTGGATTTTCTGGGGTTGCTTGGTCTTCAGGCAGATATCCACCAAGCCGACTTAGAGCATGCACACTGAGTTTGGCGAGACTGTTGGCTACTTCCTGTTGCAAAACATTAGGATATTACAGCAGATCTTCTATCTTACACAGGTAGCATAGTAGCGTCATACAATATTTTTAAGGAGCAGAAATGAAAAACACACACACACACACACACACACACACAAAATGGCCTGGGAGTACCAGCACTAATATCATAAGGCTTATGCATTCAAGTTTTATCTTTTTCATTTTTAACACAGGAAAACCCCTATATCCTCATTTGTGCCAACACAGAACCTTATACAAGTAGGGTGAGGAGGAAGACTGGTTAGGTCGACCTGCCTGCTTGAAGCATGAGTTGATATGAGCAATGAATGATGACGAACAGGAAATATGAGAGAAAACAAGTATAAAATGCACACAAGCACTCAAGTGTTTGCTGGAGTCAAGTCTCATTACCCTGAGGAATATCCCCTTAGTACATAAGTTAAACAAATATAACTTGAAATCATGCAGTTGACTGAGTAAGAAGATAGTAAATGATGTCTAGTATATGCTTTTCAAAAGTCCTGGTCAGGCACAGTAGTGCATACTGTATTCCCAGCACTTGAGGCAAACAGGACGAAAGCTTGAGTACCGCCAAGTGATAGATCGATATGAAGATCACTGTGGAAAATGTGTGACTAACATGTCTCACATAAAGTCAGGCAGCTTAAGGAGCAATAAGCTTAGCTGCCTTGAAACGGTTTCTTTGAACAACTGAAGCTTTATTTCCTATTCATTTACCAACAATCTACCTGAGTTTGGAAGCTAATTCAATGTTACCTGCTGGTTTGTTTCTTCACTTTTCTGGATGCCACTCTCTTCCAGTGTATAGTCATAATTAAACAGATAACCAAGCAGATGCCACAAAATTCCAGCTTGAAAGAGGTGCGTCTGTAGCCAGAAATCCACAGCGAAAGAACTGACGCACTCTACCCCAAGAGCGGCCACCCGTGGGATGCTCTGAGAAAAAACAATGGAATTGATCATAAGTAGAAAACACTGCTAAGAGAAAGCAGCTGTGAACATCTGTCAAGCCAGCTTCTTGTGCAAAATGCCTTAGATTTTCCATTACAACTCAAACCCAAACTTACAACTTTTGAAGTATAAAATAGAGACTCAATGACAAGATACAAGACTTACTGAGAATAGTCTGCGTCAATGCAAAACTGCTTTTCCCATTTCCTACCTTGTACTTTTAAATACTTAGAAAGAGTGATAAAGCATAAACAGTACCTTACTGCTGACTGTCTAACCTAAATGAATGCAGATACAGGTAGAGGATCCACCTTTGTACCAACTTCTTTTTCCTACTAAATAGTTCTAAAGGTATCGAATCAGTAGTTGAGAGGAATCCTGTCAGGTTCCTTAATTCTAGATAGTCCCGTCCAGCACCAGCACCTTCATCCTGTTCTACACAAGACTGAAGTCTCTTTCTCTTCTTCTCAATACACTTCTAAGAGTCCATCCTGACATGAGGCTCATTTCTTTTAGATCTATCTCTCTGATCCGAATTTTTGGTGGGCCTGCTAGGAAAAAGCTGTCTCTTTCAGCAAAGGTTCTGTGAAAAATGCTAGGAGAGCCAAACAACTTACTTAAAACTGATTTGCTAAGAACAACCTGCTGTAAACTGAGGACAGACGAGTGTGCACAGGAAGGATTAGTGTGCAGTCTACCTTGCCAAAATATAGCACTCGACAGAGATCCTTGATGATGCCAGGCATTTCTGTGATCTTCTCTCGGCATTCCTCGAACTGTGCAGCCACACTGTAGCATTTACTTATGTGTCCACAAACCTGCAGATGGGGAGAGCAAAGGGAGAAAGAAGCAGTGCCACATGCCTCATCACAGACAGAGCAGAAATCAAGCCAGCAGATGTGAGTACTGTAAAATGGCATATGTAATGTTCCAAAGTCAACCAGAGCATTTCTCATTATGATTTCTTAGTGATACAAGGATTTGGAGACTATGGCAAAAAATGCTCTGGATCAAGCAACCACAGCCTGATTTTGTACTACCAGTGAGGTGAAAAATTAAAAAAAAAATTTAAGTGTTGTGGGGGGAACAAACTGTGAAAGACAATTAAAGAGACTGTAAGCCTAAGGCCTTCAATATGTATTACAGTATTGTTATGATTATTGTGTACGTGCACACAGGCATGTGTCAAGTGGGGGGACAGGTGCACATATGTGGAGGTTGGAGGAGGATGTGGATTCATTTCTCTTCTTCCACCATCACGTGGGTTCCAGGAACCTAACTCAGGACATCAAGCTGGCACAGCAAGTGCTGTACCTGCTGGGCTATCTCACCCACCCTTGGCCTTTAAAGTCTTGCTGGATTCTCAGTTGAGGTATTTCTGTGCAATTTAGGCACACAGCAATATGTCACAATTCTATCACTACAACCCATTTCAAAGTGAAGATATAACTCAAATGCCAGCACTTGACCATTTCATACCCTAAGTCTTGCCTAAGGAAAAGGTCATATAAGAAGCCACGGTATGTAGTATTAATGTGTCACTGGTAAATTTCCTATGAAAGAACTAAGCTATTTCAACCTTAAGAAATAGCCAAGTAAAATATTTTGGTTGGAAGATACAACACTGGAGGAAGGTATAGACATGTGAGAGTATGACATGACAAATGTCTGAAGTTAGAGATGGAGACAAGAGGTCAGTACATTGCTTTCTACCTTAACAAAGGAAACACACCGCAGGTGATTTACTACAGTGGTTCTTAATGAGTGAGACCAGTGCCTCAGCCTCCCCTGGAAACGTGTTACAAAAGTGCATTCTCAGGCTCCATGCAAGACCCAGTGGATCAGAAACTCAGAGTGGAGTGGGAGGGTGGACGACAGTGTGGGTGTTTCAGTGAGCCCTCTGCTGTAGTCTTATGTCTTAAAAGTCTGAGCCACAGACTTCAGCCTCACCTGTGCGGACATGTCACTTGGCTTACTGGAGCGACTCAAGACAGCCACACAGCGACTAAATGCCTCCTGTAATACCTAGTGAGAAAGAAGTGTACCATTAACTCTGTTTTGACTTGAAGTCTGAAAGGCCTGTCTAGAAGGAGTAAGACACACAACCTTTCATTGTTAGATATCTGGCGCCTACACATTTGCTCAGTTGACATTTGTTAAGCGGGCAAGTAAATAAAGGACTCCAAAGGTTGTGATGCTCTTTCTGAGCATTCCTTGTGCTGTATATGCCAATACTACCTCCCTTTCCTGTTTTGAAACTACACTCTCTAATTCACATTATGACACAAAATGTCATTTTTACCTTAACTTTGGCATTAGAACCCAAGTACTAGGATACTATAGGATCTGGAAAAATTAAGAGGGGTACAGGGTGGCCTAAACCTCAGGACCCAGCATAAATGAGCCCAAAGCTCATTCCCATCACCTCGATGCCATTCTCTCTTCTGAGTTCCTCAGCATTGAGGGCTGAGCAGTTGACCGTGTGGAAAGCTAGCTCCGCAGCTGCAGGCAACAGTGGTGATTCTTTGGAGAAAAGGAGGTCGTCTGAAGTCTCCATTGTTATGGTCCTGATTAGCATGGGGTAGCCAGCATACTTATAAGGCTGTAAATCTGAAATGACCAAAAGATAGTGTTGGGAAAACAAAAAATAACCAAAACTGACCATGCTGTGATTCAGTAATGTTACCTTAAAAAATAAAAATGACCAAATAGATCTTAAGTGTCTTCCAAAGGATCTTTCCTTTTTAGTGAATTTCTCTAGAACACTTCTAGTGGAAAAGGAATCCTTTCTAGACAATCAAATGCACTTTAGTATAGATTACTGGTTCTTCGCAGAGTTCCTACCCCCAGGATTGCTAACGTTTCACCTGGCTGCAGCCAGCAAGACCAAGCGCAAGCACAAGACTCTGAGCCGGCACTCATACCAGGGGCTTCTTTCGAAGGAAAACCACTGTGTGGAGACAGCTAAGTTTAGCACTCAGCTTTCTGGATGAGTACACTTGCCTTTCTAGCTTACTATTTATCATAGTATTTAAAACTCCTGAAATATAATTTTTTACACTAAATAGACAAACTAAATACACAGTTTATTAACCACCTAATTCAATGTTTTGACAAGCAAATTTAAAAGCAAAAGATGTCACAGAGAGGTATACAAGTAGCATTTTTAATATTCCAAAAACTTGACAAAGATTTCCAAATCATTCTTAGTGAAAGTCAGAGGACTAAGAGGTTTTACATGTGTGCTTTCTGCAATTCATACGCAAGTCTGCCAATCACAGCTCTCTTTCAAGATTCACCTGCCAAATCCTCAGCTGTCCCCTCCAACACTGAAACTGTAACCCATCTCTCATCCTCAATGACCCAACACTCCTGAATTTCTCAAATCCCCACCACTTTCTTTTTCTTGCCATATTTTACCTAGAACAAATGAGTTTGTCATTTTGAGCTGTTATCAAAGTCCAGTTCCCAAGCCAATGGCAGATAGATATCTGCTCTACCAAATCCACAAAGAACTACATGTGTTCATCATAACCTTGATTTTCTTAGTGTTAGCTATTAGAACTACCATCATGACTCTGCAAATGACAACCCTGTACTCGGAAATGACATCACTTCACTAAAACCAGGATTTTCTAACCCGACGTTATTGAGAGGTACAGAAGGAAATGGGAGATGTGAGAGAAATGTATGATCATTTGTAAATTTCTATTGCTTTTTTAAGAATCTGAATATTCTTTGGTGTTTTCAACCTTCTGAAAAATTTTCTAGCATTAGGATAAGCAGTCTTTTATATATAATTGAGGCTCATTAAGTGAGCTTCATATTTCACTTAATATATTTGCTGCTAAATGGATAAACACAGAAACTAACCATGTAACTCCATAAAACAGAAACAACAATTAGAAGGAAAAAATGCAAAATAGTGAAAAACATAAGAAGAAAGAAAAGGCACAATGCAAATACCACCTGGAGTCTTCCTTTGGAAAACAGCTGTTTTCCTGTACCAAAAAGTTGATTCTGAGAAGTCTTTGCAATAATAATGCTAACTTTTTTATCAGAATATGCTACAGAAATAAGAAACATTAAGATTAACTAAAGGATAAATTACCTTCTTTATGACGGTTGAATAGAATGCTTTGTGTCTTCAGAATTAAAATTATATTTTCTGGATCTGGTCCATCCACTATTTTGGTTGACTTGGTACATAAAAATTCATATGCCTTATTTACTTTTTCAAACATATCCTGTATATAAACAAGGATAATTTTTAATTGAAATATTTAAAAATCACAATTTAAACAATACACAGTTGGTTATAATTTACCAATAATTTCTTAATTACTTTATTGCATAAATGTACTTTGCTACATAGCCGGTATAATGTTGAAGTGGAACTACATTTTTTTTTCTAAATAGTTCCTAAAGGATCTAAATTCTATTTAATAAAAAATTCTTTACATAAGCATTTCAATAAATCTTTCAGTATGTGAAATTAAACTCATATATACTACGGGGCTTGGGGATATACTTCTGTGAGAATAGTGCTTGTCTAGCATGCACGAAGGTCTGCATTTATTCACAATATCCATTCACTATCTAGGTATGGTGACACAAGCTTATAATCTCTGCATGTGGAAGATGGAGGTTGAAATATCAAAAATTCAAGGACATTCTGGGCTACATAACTGGTTAGAAGTCAGCCCAAGATATAAGAGCTGTTTCCAAAGATCAAATAAACCCCAAACTATAAAACCTCTTCATATGTACTAAAGCATTTCTAAAGTCAATGTAGGAAATTTTATGATAAGGACTCTTGTTTAATGAGCACTATTCTAGATTCTGCACTAAGTTAGACAGGGGTGTGTTTTTGTGTGTGTGTGTGTGTGTGTGTGTGTGTGTGTGTGTGTACGCATTTTGCATGTGGGTAGGCATTCTTGAATATATAAGCATAGGTGATCTGAAGGTAATGCTGGGAATCATCTTCAATCACACTTTCACCTTACTGCTTTGAGGCTGGGTCCCTAAAGCTACAGCACACCGTTGGGGTAGTCTAGCTAGCCAGCTTGCTTTTTGGATTCCTAGGTTCAGCAAGCACTTTGACCACTAAACCATCTTATTTAATCTGCAAAATAGCTGTGTCCAGTGTCTACCATGATTGTCTTCACTTTTTACATGAGGCTACTATGCCTCGGAGATAGTAAATAACTTGATTAGAAATAAAGTCAATCAGCAGCAGCCTTAAGATACAAGGGTCTGACTCCCCAGTCCATGCACTTATATCTCTATATTCTCTACATTATGTTCCATTGACCTGTATGCTGAAGATCTAACACTCTGACACTATTTTAGTGACACAGCTTTATGGGATAAAGAAACCACCCAAGTTTTTGAATGACAAAATGCTTTGCCACGTAAAAGCAGTGTCTTTTCAATGTCAAATCTTTCTGTTCAGGAGTACTGTGTCTGTTTCCAATGAAAACCACTGACTTAAAAATCACTTAGGAACTACTTCATAGTTCTGGCAATGCATTATGAGTCCAAGTTTCAATGACACCTCTGTGATTTCATCTTTTATGGACTGATGGATTGTCATCAGAGCACAATAAGGGAACATTTAGCAACACACTTAAAATCTTCAGGTTTCTACTTGTGCATTTGAGATGACACCAAATTGGATGTCATTAGAAAAGAAAATGTAAATTGCTTCAAGAATCTAAACAGAAGTGGCATCACCTGAAATAAACTGTTTACTTCCATTCTAACTTTTAATTATCATTGTGATTGCCTATTAGAGTGAATTATCAAATAGACGAGGGTAAGAAGAGAGAATAAATAACTCCTTAAGTGAAATGCTAGTCACAAGAGCAGACCTGCTAGGAAGAGCACTGGCAAAGAAACCATGGGCTGTAATTACTAAGCACACACAGGGTAGACAGACAAGGCAGGCTGTGCATGAGGTGCTATTAAATAACAGGGAAAAGAAAGCCAGCCCAAAGCCCTGATTCCAAAGGCAACACATACCCTTCCTTCTGGATTCTTGTCAGGATGGTACTTTTGTGCAAGTCTGAAGTAAGCTTTTCTAATCTTGCTCTCGTCATGCCTGTAAATAGGAAAATTGCTTGCTAAATACAATATACATGAAAAGATATTTATATAGTCATCCAAAGTAATATATCAGGAGTTGTATATGACCATATACTAAGCATTTAATTAAATCTGGTAAGATTTAAATAAGATTATTTTTATGTTCTTTTTATAGTAAAAGATAAAACTTAGATGCTCCCAATGTAAGGTTATTATTCATTTTAAACTATAAAATTATATTTGGTGCCTGATGAAACAGAAAATACATTTTTAAACCCAATAATCTGTCAAACAGTGCAAAAGGTCAATTTACATTGTAAATTCAAGTTACTATACCGATACTAAAAAACTAGATTGAACATTTGTCTGTACTTCAGAAAATATCGTTCAAATCCTATTCCTGTGACAAATCTGGCATCTTGTGACTTCCAGTGTGTTACTGTGTTTTTCCTATGCTCTTCCTAACCGGTCATGAAGCACTCTGGTGTACTGCTACTAAGTCCTTCCCCAGCGTATCACACGTGCTGCATGAAGGTACCAATGTGCCAGAGAGCAGTGCCTGCACTCACGTATTGTGTAACTTGGGGGAAAAAAAAAAAAACAAAAAACATACCAGCAAGAACAAAAGAACACAAATTACCCAGCCTCTAATATATGCACATCATGGACATGGTTCCCTGTTATTCTCAGCCTTGTATGTCATGAGCAGGCCAAATAATTTAAAATGGTTAGTTTGAATGTAACCTTATCTGTGATGTTAGTATTTTAAGACATCTGCTATTGTAATACTAAAAATGACTCACGGTCCCTGGCCTTGGGGCAGATTGAGCACTTCATAAGCATCATCTATGGACATCATGGGTGGCTTCTTCTCTACTTCCTTCTTCCAAGCATCGAGGGTATCTTTCAGAAGCTTAACCTGAAGACAGATGATGAAAATTTGTCCTTATTAAAGTAAAATTATTAAAAATGTAACTTTCAAGTTATGAAATATTTGTGCTATGCTTAGTTAAATCAGCATGACTTTCCTACCCAATTAACTGGTCTGAATAACCGAAAATCAAAAATTCATAACATTCTGTGACACATATTTTTATAAGGCTATTGCTTTTATTTACTTAAGTTATTTTTTTTATTTCTAGTCAATATTATCTCAACCCTTATCTCCTAAAGAAACATTCAGAAAACATAAGAAACCAGCCTATTTGCAATACATTTCTCAAGGAAATCTACTGATTATTAGTGTTGGTAGGTGGGAATCCAAACAAATGTAAGGGACTGAAGCCAGGTGGTGAGTGAGAATACAACTTTGTTTATTGCATGCAGATATGCTACAGTGCTTGGGGCTTAATAGAATGCATCAAATTTAATTTTGTTTTGTTTGGACATAGGATCTCATTAGTAGACCATGTTGGCCTTCAATGTGTAGTCTTCTTGCCCTAGACTCCCAAAAAAGGAATTACGGGGACATACCATACCGAGATTCTGTACTGTAACTACATATTTTTTGGCTAATAAATGACAGAGCTGAACCCCAACCCAGAGTTGACTAAAAGGCCCATATATTCTCTTATCTTATACTGAATCCTGACCAAATACTAGCGTTTCTTGCCAGAGCACTGTGTAAGACTGGGTGAGGCAGTGAACATGGTACCAGTGACAAATGCTTTGAAATCTCTTAACAGTATGAAGATCATGGCACCTGGGCCTACTTCATCCAGCGACTTTGCGTTCAAGATGCCAGGAATATACAGAACCAGCATAAAGCATACAGTGCAAAGCCCTCTTTTGCATGAGCTTCAAAACAGCTTCAGACAGTGTTATCATTTCTATTATCATCATTTACAGATGAGACCCGAGGTTTAAAAAGTCAGGATATATACTGGGTGGTAAATATATTTATTAACAATCAAACTGAAACTGTCTGAGATTGCCTAACTCCAGCATCCATGGGCTTATTAACTACCTCTTCTATAGAGAAAAGCACCTGTCAAGCATTATAGCATTTATTATATTAGAACCAGGGAGCTAAACCCAGTATTAGTCACAAAATTTTAAGTTTTCAATGCTCGCACAACTTCCTTTCACTTGAGATTCATCCTAATCTATTGACAAAATATGCTGAGTAAATACTGCTTAAGAAAAGGAATTTGTTTTTTTCTTTTCTTTTTGAGTCTCACTGTGTTGCTTTAGGCTTGCCTTAAACTTAACTTCAATCTTCCAGCGTGACCCTCCCAAGCAGCTGGCCCACAAGCACACAAAACTGGGCCCAGCAGAGAGAATGCTGAAACAAGCTATTATCCTTCATCACAGGAAGAAAAAGAAAATGCCCACAAGGCTCAGAAAGTGTTTTCACAGTTAAAGAAGGAACAAACTGAACTTACGGGGTCTTTAATCGGCCAATCTGGAAAGCGGAGTGTATCACAAAGTTGTTTGAGGTAATAAATATTACAAAACAGTTCATTTTCCAGTTGTGGATAATTGATAACTGGGATGGGACAATACTGATAAAGTGCTCTTGTATTACTCTGAAGACGAGGAGAGAAGTCTGCGAGATGGGCAGCAATCTTTTCTATCATGAGGCGCCTATGAATAAAGAACCTTTTATTCAAGTATTCTGAGGGAAGGATGGGTAATCATGCAAGAAAATGACATAAATGTTCCTCACAATAATTCAATTACTGGCATAAAACTAAGATTAAAAGTATGTTATTCCTAGTATTTTGATCTTATTGTGTAAGTACTCAGTAGAAATGAACTTATCTATGATACCTGGTGGTAAAGATCAGAAGAAACAAGGCATACTGTCCTTCCTCTGTAAACCAGCCTTTGCAAGTTTAGGTAACAGTTTGTTAGCTGCATGACTTTCAATACAGCCAGGCAACTCCAGCTTGCTACTGCCTCTAAGAAAATTATCGTATGGTATTTATTTTAACTTAGTTTACGGCAGTCTAAGAGCTGGCCTTAAGTAAGCAGGACTTGATTTGGTCAGTACAAAGATGCATCTTTCATTGGGGGAAATCAGCCAATTTAAGAAAAATGTTACACACATACACACACACACACACACACACACACACACACACAAACCAACTATGCTGCTCATTTATTCATATTTTATTTCTCCAATGAAAAATATGACTGTCATGCAGTATCAAAACTGATGACCGGCAGGTGACAAGCTTATGGGTCAAACCTCCATCAGAAGACCCATGATATAACAGGTGTCATGGAGACTGAAGCCTCAGTGATTCCGAGACGAGATGCCGTGCAGCTAGGAGAACCGGGGGCTTCTGCATAGAGATAACCACTACGCTGGACTTATGAGCAGTCAAGTCTTTCCTGGACAGTCTGGCTGGACATTGAACACTACATTTGCTTTTGGGCCTTTCTAGTGTTTTGTTTCCACAGGTTCCCCTATGACCTTCCTTTCTTATAAGGACAAATCTCCGCATAAAGGACAAAATGCACAGGCTAGGGAACCTTCAGCCTAAATAATGTGAACATTTCTACTAAGATTTATTCTATGTAGTCATAATGTTTAATAAGAAGTATAGACTTATTTGCAAAAAATTCAAAAATTATGACTTGATTTTATCACTATGTAATCCCTAAATATATATAATCAGCTCCTTCTCTGATGCCTTACTTGCTCTTTAAACTAATTTTAGCATTAGTGGTAACTTCTTATATAAAAGTTCTGTTAAAATAATGTCAGAAATAATGTCAAAACAAATAATATCAGAACAGAAAAAAACTTAAGACCTTGTCAAAACCCATCACTTGACTTGGAACTAACAACAACTGTTGCTTTCAATTAGGAAAACTGTTCTTGCAACAGAAATCAAACCAGATGGCAAGCAGCAGAAATTCTGAACCTAAGAACAGAATGACGGTTATTCACCTCATCTCACTGCTCCAGATCGCCTCTGGAGTGTCAAATTCACCTAGAAAAATCTCAGAAAACTTTTCAGGTTCATAATTTTCTAGGTAACAAACCATTGCTTCAGGTAAGATGTGTCCAAGTATACTTCTCTGAAAAATATCTTGTCCTTTAGACTTTAAAACAAAAGAAAATATTGTCAGAAACATTAAAGTCACCATTCACATTTTTGATGAATGAATTACAATTAGAGATCATAATAGGAAAGGCATACTTACTGGAAAAAAAAATACTTCTGTGTTTCAGTAAGTTAGAGGAAACACAAGATGTGAGTTCAGAAGTGTGGGGTAGAAACTAGCTTAGTATGAACAAAAAGGATGCAGCCAGCCCCCAACTTCATGGGATAATGGGAATCAAAACTTGCAGCCCTCAAGTCTCATGGGAGTTACAGGAAGGAGTCAGAATCCACAACCCCCATCCTCTGAGAGTCTGAACTGTCCCGGGTGAGAGTGTTATATGTGCTGCTAGTGCCGTTTAGATGACTAACCTTTGGCCATCTGTAGCAGTGGCATCACAAGGAAGATTTCCTGAGAGGACTTACATCAGACACCTTGTATTATACCTCTGGCTACAGGTCTCACCTGCAGCTGCTGTTTTCAAAAACAAAAAAGCCCAGATCTTAAAGAGGCTGGGTTCATGATATTTGCTTATGACTTAACAGGAGAACTGCTACTTGAACTAAGCATAATTAACTGTAGAGACAAATAGTTAGCTACTCATCATAATTCATCATACTAAATTTTTAAAGTGCCTCCTCTATCTGATAGAAATCACGTCCTAATCAAGTCCTTGTCTTTGGGGGGGGGTGTTTCCTTTTTTTTTTTTTTTTACAGAATATCAAGAACACCCTACATAGTTGCAGGAAAGAACTCAGGCTCCCTCCACTCTAAGGGTCTGAATGAAAGTTCAGGCCTTTGATCTTGGCTGACTACATGAAACTGCAGTATCTGAGAAAATACAAAACTTTAAGGGCTATCTTATCAAAGAGGGTAACAATAACAGGATCCCAGGGTATAGTTCCCAGATACAAAGTCAGAGTAAGTATAAGGAGCGATACTTTCGTTCAAAAATTTAGCTTAGACCTTCCATGTACAGCATCACAAAGGCAAAACAAAACCTGAAATAAAACCTGTCCTCAAGCACCTCAGCTCAAGATGCCACAGAGTACTGAGGCTCCTCAGCCAGTGCTTGATACTCAAAGATGAGTCTCGCTTACCTCTTCAGACTTGAAAGCCTGCTTGGTATGTGTGTATTTCAAAAACCTAGAAAGGAAAGGAAAGCATCTGTCAGATAAAAAAAAAACCAAAACAGGATAGGGAGAGATTAGGCTGGCCTATCCTGAAGCTCAGGGACATTTGCGGAAGAGGGGGCGGTAAGATTGTAAGAGCAAAAGGATGGGAGGAGCAATGATTTGCAAGATTCTCCACACTAGTTAGGGCTGAAGCAATCATAATAGGACTTTGCATGCCCTGCGCAATGTCCAACACACTATTGACCTCACAAAGTCTAGCATCTGCTAAAGGCACCAAGATCCTTGGAGGCAAGGGATTGACAGCCACAGTAGTGTTCCTATGCTTAAGGAGAACACGAGAAAGGGTTCAGGGAAATGCCACTGGGTCCTTGTACATCATCGGAGAGGAGGACCCAGTGGAGAGTCAGGCATACGCAATAAAGGACTCTCTGGGAATTGGGGCGGGAGGCACTGGGGGATGGGGAGGGAGAGGAGGGGGAACAGGGGGTTCAGGGGGAGGAGGAGGGAGGGAGGGAACTGGTCTACCTATTAAGTTTGTATGAGCAGAAATAATAATAAAAAAATACTAAAAAACAAAACAAAACAAAAAAAAAAACAACCTGATTTGATTTTGGTGACCTTAGATATCTAAAGACTACATGACTTACAGATTAAAAAAAAAAAAACAAGTTTAAAGGGCAGCTTATAAGTCCATATTCCAAATTACTGGCTTCTGAATAAGGAAATATGCTATGTAGATTTTTGAAAATCAAAATATAGAACTGTGTGCACAACATGAATACAGCTGTATTAAATTTATAAAATTAAATGCTGGGTGGCAAATTTCAAGTGCTAGATTTTGCAAAGCAGTATAATTCTGAGTAATTTTCCCTGTACTATCATAATTACAAAATTTCTGCCATTTGGTTAGAAAGTTTTCATAGTGAAAAAATTAAATGAAAACAGTAATGCAAAACCTTCTCCTAAACATGCCCATATATAACAGAGAATAATCACTGAATTCTTACCGAGCAATAGGAAGCACATTAGAGCCTGTGTACATCATGATGAAGAAAAACGCTCCACTCAGATAAAGTCGAGGTAACTGAGGATTATCTTGCATAACATGGTATAACAAGATAGCAACCTTCTCAACAAGGATGGGGTCAAAGGTCAACAGGAGCTGAAAAGGAAGATGAAATAGTGAGTTATGCTGAGGTTATAATTTCTTATATCCATGGGATTCAGCAAACCTATGTATGTATCAGGCTCAAAAGAGACTTGAAAAATTATTCATTCTACATTTAACACAGATAGCAAATCATTAACTAAGAACTGATCAAAATGTGATCAGAAATAAAAGCACAAATATATCAGAGTTAGTTTTATCCTGTTAGGAGTAAAACTACTCCTGTTTGAGACTTTTCCTATATGTGGGGGTAGATAGGTACCAAGGAAAATTCCCAGAAGATTACTTCAGGACTAAAGGAATAATCTCTGGCACCCTGCAAAAAGCAGTTATTAGTGAAACAGCACTAAAAAAGAGACTTAGAAGTGCAGCTCAGAGTAGAGAATAATTACTAGAAATACCAAAAGATGGCACCTCAATATTTGAACAAGAAATACTGAGTGGAAAATCTAATGCACTACTACAAATTATGGCTAATTAAAAAATAATGTGTAACTGTTATGAATAAACTCTTGATAAGCTAACTTTTACTTATTATCTGCATAAGGAAGGTGGTATTTCAATTTTCTTTAAATATTTGCTTCCAACAAATCCCAAATCTCTGTGATCATTCTAGACTCAGATGAGGAATAAAGTACTCTTATCACTTAAGTTTTAAGCAATTTATGTTTTACTGTGCCTTGGGGTCCTGTCTGAAGGTATTCCGACTATTTTACACTAGGACATAATTTAGAGAGGAAAATCAGAAAGCAGCCACATGGGACTTCTACTAGTATGCTAGGGGGCAGCTGCAGTTTAAGATTTCATATTATAGAATATGAACTTTTGAATTTTGCCTTTATTAAACTGTCACTATATAACAGAAAATCCAGGATATTCACTCGCTGTATCTCAGTCCACTTTAAAAATTTTTAGGCTATAGATACAGATATAAAATATAGATATATAGGTACAGATATGGTTAACAGTCTTATGATGACTACTCTCAAAGTAAGTGAAGTACAGAAATCTTCTATCCATGGATTTGATGCTTCTGAACTCTGCAATAAGTATCTGCTTTTTAGCAAGGTCAACGTCTAATACAATATAGAAAAGTAAGGGGAAATTATTAAGAAATATTGTTGAGCCTCATATAAAAATACAGGAGGCATATGTTGCTAAAGTTAGCTACAAAATTTACTAATAAAACAATCTTAATTTTCCATAAATATCACTAAAAATTTTAGTCGACTAAAATAGATGCCATTGCACTATATCCTAAGTTTTCATATTATATTGACATGGTAAAAACACCTGCACACAAACCCTTGGTGACCTGAGTTCACTCCTTAGAACCCACATGGTCAAAGGGAGAAAACCAAGTTCCAAAAAGTTGTCCTCTGACTTCCGTATGTGCACTGGGCGAGGATGCCTGCTCTCCATCTGGCCCAAATGTAAAATGACACTTTCATTTACTTTATTTCCGTATCTCCTCAGACGTGATCTGCTGTGGTCAGGTAGTGACAATTTATAGAAGCAATAATTTCAGCACTTTTTCACATAAGATTCTAAACAAAGTCCACAACAGAAAAGCATGTTTCTATTAAAATGTTGATAATATTCAAATAACACAAGTTGGCCCCCCCCAAAAAAACCAAAAAAGTTTACACCGCAATCTTGTATTCAGAAGTCTGCATTGTAAGTGACTCCGTGGGCTTTAGATAGTAATACATGAATGTAAAAATAAACTCAGTCATTTTCTTCTCTTTCCCATGAGTGGACAAATGACACAAATTACTAATACAGATCTTAAAGTCCAGTTAAAAATAAAATAAAAATTTGACAACAGAATAATAGGTAAACAGAAAGGAGTTTACCTGAAATTTCTGGGACCTACTTATTTGGACTTAATGCTAACATGGATAGTAGATAAATCTAAAGGAGTAGAATAGGACAGAAGAAAAGAAACTTTAGTATATTCTTTCGATTGGTTGCTGTCTATAAAAACACATTGCCAAGAAGATAAAGGTCTCAGAGATACCTAGGGAAGTCTGCTGTGCTTATCTGTCAAGATAAAAAGAGCCAAGTAAGTCCTCATCTGTCTGTAGTGTCCCGCACTGCCTGGCAGCCGCAACACCAATTTGCAACACCACATAGAGCAAATCACTTTGTCAGAATGGATAATGAGTAAAGTCTCTTTGGGAAGAGTCTAGAATTTGGAGATTTCATACATTTAGGTTCAGACAAACAATTTTCTACAGGATATTCAAATTATTAACTAAGTGAATGAACCATTATTATTAAGTGTTCGGGCTTTATGAAGATGTAATAGATTAAAATAAAATCAAGGTGAGGATGAGTAACAAATTAAAATAATAGGAAACAATATTAAAACACTGTTCCAGTTTGGTAACAGAGAAATGACAGACCCACCTGAATAATGTGAGGAAGGCAGGTGCTATCTGACAACAGCCTTTTCACTCTGGGTAAAGGACGAATGATGGCATTATCTCGATCCCTAGAAGGTAATTTCTAAGGTCAACATTTAATGCACTTATGAAAGTCTGTATGTTCAGAGCATATGGCATTCTACTAGACATGAAGCAAGTTACCTTACTTTCTGTTAATGAAGACTAAGCTCTCATACAGCTGGGAACATGATTAGGAATTTTGGTTAAAATTTATTTGGCTGTTTAATATGACTTCATTTCCTTCCATAAGATTTCCTTGAAAAACAGTGCCCTAGAAGAGCCAAAGACTCTTATTTATTATTTAATTGATTAAACTTTGTGTTGTTCAACACATTGCCTGTGGATAGTTCCCCCTGAGGGCATGTCAAGATTTTTCATATATATTTAAACCTTAATTTAAAGATGGTCGAATTTTCAAATACAGCCTTAATTTTAACACACTACTATGTCCAAATGCTAATTGTATGGATTTTAATCTAACATCCATGAGTTTTAAAAAGAACTGAAATGATGTGTTAAAAAATGTTTTCTTAGTCATTTCTACCACTAAATATGTTTAGAACAGCAATGAAACAAAATGATGTTTATTTAAATATTTTATGATGGACTGGAGTGATGGCTCAGGGGATAAAACTTTGCCTCAGAAGCAGAAGGTCATCAGTTCTGATCCCAGGTGCCACATAAAAATGCCAAGCAGAAATGGCAGCAGCCTGCACTTCCGGCGTTGGTGGGCCAAGCCTGGGAAATCCCAGAGCAAAGCAAAAAGGAGGTAGAAACAATCCAGGATGATTTCTGAAATCACCCTTGGTCCTTCATTGGGACATACGGTGCCCCCCCCCCACACACAGTAAATAAAGTTTAACTATTTCATGATGACTGGAACGCTCTCAACGAAGGTTAAAACCCTCACCTACATCAGTCAGATGGGGTAAGATGTCCTGAATCACTGTCTCCCAAAGCAGGCAGGACTAACGTGGGAGACCAAGAGCTGGCACTCACACTGACTACGGCCTACAGATAACTACTGCAAATCCACGTAAATAATGTACTGCACCCTGGCTAAACTATAGTCCAGTTGGCAGTCTCATTTTGGTATTATTATTAAGTTCCCCAGAAAAATATTTTATCAATATAATTTATAAATGACTTCTTTTTATCTATTCTCCAGAAGTTTAAAGACCAAAGTGGCACTTTCCCAAGGCCGAAAACAGCATCTTCGTTTTAAATCACCAGAATATTAATATTTTAATATTACTGAGAAAGTCTCCAGAGAAACAGGGAGCACAAGAGAGTGTAGCATTCCTTTGCTAATCAGGAAGACATTGATTACATTTTACCTGCTTGGAAAATATCCACACATTGTGATCAACATATTCAATATAAGGGTAGCAAGGTCAGTTTCATTCAGTACAGCCTGTCCACTGGCTAACAGACACCACTTAAGCTGAGGTATCGCCTGAAGCGGCCGCCATCCATCCATGCCTTGAGCCCAGCATCTGGTTTTTGCATTTAACATTCCTTTGGTCCATAGTTCTTGCATCTTAATTGATGGAAGGCATCATTATTACAAACAAACAAAATTATGTGCAAAGTTTGCCAATGTGTTTTATTTCACAATCAATACTTAATAAACAATATAGCATGAAACAATAATATAATAGCACAGTGAATATACTTTGACATAAACATGCATATTAGTGATTTGAAAATAATTTTTGTTAACATAATTTTAGGAACCCAAATTTGACTAATAATACAAAAATAACCATTTACTGGGTCAATCACAAAATGAGTAGGACACTAGAAAGCATGCAAATGATGAGCAGAATGGACAATGAGCAAACTATGTGAGAGCTGAGAGCTTGGCCCTCCATAACAGTCTGTGGCCAAGTTCTGAGGAAGCCTGAGATTAATGAGGAGAGGGCAGGATCAAACGCTGCAGCTGAAGAGGGAAACTGCCCTTAGTCCTGGCCCACAGCTACTATTCAATGAATTTCAAAGTACATTTGAAAACTTGCTTGTTCATACCATATGAAAGTATTAGTTTGACATAATTGAAATAGTAAATAGTTCCTACATAAAAAAATTACTGAAAATCTATTATCTCCAAGTAACACTAGTTTTACAGAGATGTATGAACATGATTTGAATGCACGTGTTCTCCAGAACCTGACCTTCATCTAATCTTTCAGGAGGAAATGAGTTGAAGAGCTATTGGAGCTAGTAATAATAATTCAAACAATTACGCATCTGTGGTGCTGAATAGGAGGGTGTAAGAAAGGCAGAGACCTACAAGGTTCTGGGCAACATAGCTTATTACCAGAAAGACCACAAAAATTACTCCACAACATGTACCTCGTGAAATCCATATGGGCCACTCCTTTCTTTGTCTGCGTTGCCGTAATACCATTCCTTTTCGCTCTCTCTTTTCATATCCGGAGAAGCTTCAATCACATTACTCTGAGTTTTAAAAAGATTCTAGTTATTTTCCAAGGCAGAAATTTAAGGGGCAGATGTCATAAAACAATTATAAAGTACTAAATTTGAGGGTTTGCATTCCTTTAGGAATTTATCTGAAATTTCAAGTGAACTTAAAAGTTAAAGACTGAATGTCTAAAAATAGTCCAAAAAAGTAATTTTGTCATAATACACATTTGAAATCAAGTTTCCTGTATTTACTCCCCTAAATTTAAGGACATCTATGTTCCTTATGGTCATTAACAAATTCTCAGAGAGAACTAACATTTTTGTAGCAAAGAATATTGTAAATAGTTATATAAATAAATGTTATTATAACATTAAGCTACAATGTTCAACATATTAAAGTTCTTTAGGGAAAAAGCTCACCCTAAACAGGAGTTTCACTAAGCACTTAGAATCAGAGCTACAACACTAGCAGGAAAATGTTGGCAGTTTGAAATATTTGCTTTTACTATTACTTATACTACTGTTAAACTCTATTCATGGCCTAAAGCTGCTGCATACAAACTTTTAGTCCACACACAGTGAACAATAGACTAACCTGCTATGTGAACATTCTAATTACTCAGCCAATCACAGCTCCCATCAACTCCAACCAGCCAATTGTTCAAACATGCACAAATAAGACAGAAGAAGCAGTGATTGATGCAGATGTAAGGTACAGAGGTACCTTACGCTTTTTTGATTTTCTGTGTTGTTTCCTTTTCTCAGACTATAACTTGTCTATAGGGGTCAGAGCATTCTGAAACATTTTTGGCTTGGACTGCTGCCAAATCTCAGAATCATAAAGCAGCTAATTAAGATGAACAAAAATAATGCTATGATATTTCTCTTTTAGCACCACAGGCAAGTCTTAAAACATAGAGGCAAATAGGATTTTTATCTGCTTAGTGTACTTCATTGTAACACGGTAATGCCCTCAGCTTTCAGATAGACTCAATAACAAGTATAACAAAACGGTAGGAGTACGACTTCTGGGACCTAATTCTGCATCTACACTTAGGGGCAACCTCTAGCAAGGAGCATGTTCCATGCTGCAAGATGGAAACAGTCTCAAAGGCCACAGTGGGATTTAAAGTATAAATGTACTAGGTGCATCTGAATAGTACTTAGTAAGCTGCAATGGTATTTAGTAAGCATTATGATTAGTATTATTCATATCAAAGAACAGAGTCACATTATGAAATACTTTAAAAATATTTTTGTTAAAATTTAGACAAAATGTCAAATGTCCACCATGCACCAGAAAACTGAACAAAAATCATGACTCAATAAAAAAAAAAAAATCAAGTGAGCTAACTACAGATTCCTTTAAAAGTTAAGTACCAGAAAAGGTATTTGCATAGACTGGTTTGCCTCCAGATTTCTGTACAGCAAAACACATTCTCAGTATTTGTCAATAATACTAGTTACAAATCCAGTGAATTCTCTTAAATCCTAAATAACATTAATACAAAAATAAGCCCCATTAAAGATGTTAACTATTTTAATATGAAAGATTAAAGATACTGGAAAAATAAAACTGCATCATCCTTATGTTTTATTCATGAGTTAATCTCCTAGCACTAATGTCACTATAATTATCAAGAGACTATTTTATTGACCATTGACCATTATGTATTAACATATCTATAGATTTATGACTCTTTGAATCTAAAACTATATCCACAAAACATTAAGATTATCTC
This sequence comes from Typhlomys cinereus, assembly GCA_023101885.1. Taxonomy (NCBI): domain Eukaryota; kingdom Metazoa; phylum Chordata; class Mammalia; order Rodentia; family Platacanthomyidae; genus Typhlomys; species Typhlomys cinereus. The sequence goes on from JALPQD010000253.1 coordinate 3,248,832, forward strand.
CTACCTAGCTAAGGTGTGACATGCTAACGTTATAGAAACAAGACTGGCAGAAATTGAACAAAATGTGGTTTCTTTCACAGATGGGATACAGTAAGCAGTTGTAGGTGTGCAGTGCTTAGAGAAGCTGCTGTGAACACAGGTCAGCAGGTAAAGAGAAGAGCTGTATGTCATTAAATTACAGATATTTTGAAAAGATGCAACTAGTTTTTACCCTGGGCACAGATTGCTTAAATTGGCACAAAATCTCATAAATTTCAAGAATGTTTACCTTAGGTCATAAAGAATTCATATGGCAGCTATGAATACATAGCTGTCTGCACCATTCTTTATTTGAAAATTTGAGATTTTAAAATACTGATGTCCTGAGCTGAAGAGAGAGCTCAGGGGTTAAGACTTACGCCTCACAAACAGAAGGTCCTGCCAGGTGGAAACTGTAGAGGCCTGTACTTCCTGCCCTAGTGGGCAAAACCTGAAAAATCCCAGAGCTAAGCAAAAAGGAGGTAGAAACAATCCAGGATGATTCCTGAAGTCACCCTTGGTCCTCCACAGGGACACACAGTGCCCTATGATAAACACACACACACACACACACACACACACACACACACACACACACACACACACACGTACTAAATAAATAAATAAAGTTTAAAAAAAAGCCTGAATGTTTAGAAAAAAACAATGTCCTGACTGGTTTAAAGGTACATTATAGAGCTGAACTTCGAGTTGCTGTGCAAGATTTTTTTTTTTTTTTTTTCTGTCGTTTGTAATATGTTTGTGAGAATCCTGGGGATTAAAGTTTTGGTTACAAATTGTTGTTTAACTTGAAAACCTGTTTTTTGTTGCAAACTCAAAATCTGTGAGCTGGGTACCAATTCCAGGTAAAACATTCCTATTGGAACCATACTTACATTTTCTTGTAAAGTGCTTTTGAATAAATAAAATTTAAGTACGATTGTATAATAGTTTTTAAAAAAAAAACACTAAGCTTCCAAACCTAGACAAGCAAAGATACCTGCAGTGGTACAGTAGCTCGGCTCACATGGAGATGGGCGAGGGTAAGCAAGTCCACAAGGATTCTAATTCCATTTGAATCCATGAGATCCTTAACATTTTTCTGGAAGATGAAAACATTTTCATAAATTCCAACACTTTCTCTTCAATTGGTACTACATCTTAAAATATCCTTTAGGAGGAAAGAGCATTTGAAAATTCTCCCAAAATGATGAACACACATCTGATATTAGTTGATATTTTCAGGATTTTATCTCCAAGAAACATGAATTCGATTTAAAAGGCAAAAGCACACTATAAGAAAGTCACATATAAGTTCTGCTTTAGTAAATTCTGAGTAGGAAAATCTATCCCCCAAAGTAGTGATCATGAATACTGTAAGTTACAATAAGAACTCTTAAGAGGAGTCCAGTTGTGCTAGTGGCATGTAAGGTATCAGGGTAACCAATGATTTTCTGGTTGGTGTTGGGGCCCAATTCACTTCCGAGAATACATGACTGGTACTGTAAAGCAAGCCAAATACAAGGAGACTATAGGCTGTAGTTGTGAACAAACTTTTTAGTGTTAACTATAAATACTTGATAGTTAGTTACTATCTAAATAAACACTTTTCATTATACCCCAGATCAAAGCAGCACTCAGCACTGCACAAGAATTCCTGTGCTATGGAAGACTGGTAATACAAAGAACCACAATCAGCCTAAATACAAAGTAAAAGCAACTGTGAACAGCTCAGCCTCTAAACCACCCCTATCTCAAGGTTTGGGGAAGCTTGTGGAAGAGAGGGCAGAAAAATACTTAGTAGGAATAAAAGAAGGGGGGAGAGGTAATGTCTGAGAGTAGCCTCTGTTATATCCAGATTGTTGTACCCAAGAATTTAATGCAATGATGTCTATTCCCATTAAACCTCCATAACAGCTGGTCTATCCACATTTTGACAAAGCAGGAAGATATCAAGAGACATGATGCTACTCTGAGAAACTGTACAGACTGGTGCTGGACAAGAGAGACGGAGCTTTTACACTGAACTGCTGATCCAGCAGTGGATCACTCGCACCTGGTGGTGTCTAGGCACTAACTGGTGCAGGCATCCTAGACAGGACCCAGTGGGCTGCATGTGGACAGTGACATGGAAGAGGAAGGGAAACTGACTGGAGGAGAAACGGGTGGAATAGGGTAAGTTGTGGGGTGTAGGAGTAGGTAGTGGGTGATGAAAAAACATAAATTCATTACTAATAAAATTAAAAATTAACATGTAAAAAAACTCCCCACAAAAGTAAAGAGAACAGCACAATAACTCTGATCCTACAATAACTCTGTTAGTAAACAGGTATTCTACAGCCCTAAATAAATGGGTCAGGTTCGTATTTTAGTGCTCCAGTTTGTTTTTGTAGTGCTGACAATAAAAGTCGGAGCCCAGAATCACGCCAGGCAGGTGCCGTCGCTCTGAACTATTCCTTTAGATCCTTCAGTTGGTTTTTGTAAAGTTAAAATACCTGAGAATTTCCTAAAAGTTAGGGAGAAACTTTTATTTGGCATCTATAGCATTACGTGAATATTCAGAGAATACTGGCAAAAAAGTTTTCCTTCCATAAATTTTGACATATTCATAGTTTTCATATCTAAAAAAAAGTTCAACAAAGAATCATCTTTAGATAAACTGAAAATTCTTTTTTCCTTATTTATATAATTTGGAGGTGATAAATATGTATACAAAAATACTATACCTTATTAAGGATCAACTTGTTCAGGAAGAGGATCAACCTATCTCGCTCAAGTTTATCTGTGCACTAGTGAAATAAAGGCGATTTCAGTCAAGTGAGCAGAATCAACAAGACATAATCACAGCTTCAAAACACAAACTGAGAGCTAATAAGAAGCAATAAAGTAACATCATCTTTTAAGAATTAAGAGAAAATTATATATTCTCAGTATCAGGATAAAAAGGTGTCTACCAACTATTGCACTTTCTCCATGTCTTACACAGCATATGAAGTTATATACCTTAGCTAATTTCCCTAGAACCGCAGATATGCTAAAGCCACTATACAGACTATACAGACTACAGCTTCAAGGGACATAGAAAGTAAAATAAGTCAATTGTTAATCTGTCATAGAAATGTAATCATACTGAAAATAAATAAGGAAAATGCATTTGTTTAAAATAAAAATGATAAGCTGTAAGTCCTCCGGCATTCTGTAAGAGGAGTTGAATTCAATTTTGCAAAGCTGGACATGGTGTACTTATCCCCAGCACTCAGGAGGCAGAGGCAGGAAAATGGTGAGGTGAAGGCCAACTGGAGGTATATACTGAGGTATATACAGAGTTTTAGGTTAGCCGAGGCTGCTGAGATAGAGCCTGAGGCTAGCCAGGAAACCCCAAAAGGGGTTGGGAATGGGACTCAATAGTGCCTTTCAGGTTAACAGAAAATAGTGTTTTCTGTCCTGCTTATGTTCTTGCTGTGTCACGGTTTGAATATGACTTGTCACCCACAGGCTCATTGTGTTTGAATCTTTAGCTCTTTGGGAAGGTCATGGCACCTTTAGGAGGTGGAGTCTTGCTGGAGGAAGGCAGGCACAAGGGGTGGGTCTTGAGGTGGATTAGTCCCGCCCTACTTCCGAGAGAGATCTGCTCTAGAAGTGGCAATCTCACAGGGTCTCGCACCTCTCAGCCTCCAAGAAGGACATGACTTAACCTGTCTTTAGCTACTGCTGCCAGCAATGCCATTTTCACTGTGAAAAACTGTATCTCCCCTCTGGTAAATAAATCTCCCCTTCCTATAGTTATTTGATCTTGGGGGTTCTCTTATAGCAACAGATAAGAGTAACCAGTAGACGTTGTGAACTTATTTGGAATCGGTTTCCTAATCTACAAAGTACAACTCTAAGTTTCACAACTGTAAGCATACACAACTTTTTAAAAAAATGGCAAAAAAATTATTTTCAGGTCAATTTGCTAAAATTAAAAACTTAAACCCAAGAACATACACATTAATGAGAGAATAAAGGGTATATTCTATAACAAATAGCTAACAAATTTACTATAAAATGAACCAATGTGCCCCACACTATGCTTACAAAAATAATAAACAAAATATACTACCTAATACCTTTCAAAAATCATTGCTATGAACAATCTTTTAAATTGAACATATTAGAATCATTTATGACCTCTTCCAACACTAGAAGTCACCGTATCTTTTTCTGTGCTTGTTGTACTCGGCCACACTTCCAGACGGGCAAGTAGGTCAACAAAGCTGTTCCAAAGCAGACGCTGTAAGAAGTTAACTGGCATGGACTGACTTTAAGCCATCAGTCATCTTCTTATGCATCCAACTTAATCACCCGGTATAAACATTATAACTACTAAAAAGTTACACTAGTAACGTAATTAAATTAACTTTGACACTATCTGGTGGCAGTTTCCTCAAACGGTGTCCTTACCCTTTCTAACATTCCAATGATATATTTTGTGTCTGTAAATGGTCCTATTTCTTCATGACATCTGCCATAAACAATAGCAAGGGCTTGTAAACATAAACACTTCATGTTTACTTTTGGAGTGAGCAGGAAGCGATGATAGAGCTCATTGAAAAATTCATACCTATTTAAAAAATAAATGTTCAGTAAGAGAAATAACAAGCAAAAAATGAAAATGAATGAAACAAGACAGGAAGAGAAGCTCACGATCTCTTAATTGATCCACTTTCTTCATTCTCATCTTCCTCCAATAGTAATCGCAGGTAATAGTCTCCTATTTTGATTTCCTCGGCCAGGCACTCATATTTAACCTTCATCAATAAACAAAATCACATCATTTCTATACATTTCTTTGGTGAACGCACATAACTGTTTCCTGTAACTTTTCCTTTTTAGAGATTATCACTTTTTAAAGTTCCAGATAATTTATTATTATTAGACTATCTCATTGAATGCGGAGCTGGAATCCCACTACGCGCCGCTTCGTGGATGTGGGGCTTGCAGAGAGGAGTGATCACAGAGCTCTGTCATCCAGTACATAGCTTCTGCTGCAGCAGCTTCTGCGTTGGCCACACACGGCGTGGAGCTGATGTCCTGCCGTACCTTCTGCGCCAAGCTATCCTTCACCCCGGTTCTACCCTTTGCTGGCGTGTCAAGACTTGAAATCTGTGTATTAATTTTAATACCTCTACATGGAGCCCTTCTCAGTATGTCTAACTAACCCCAGACACTAAGTGGAGGTGATGCGTGTGGGAAAAGTCCAAGATCAGGACCTGGGACACCACCACCTCCCTGCAGAGTGCAACCTTCAAGAAACCACTTACAGACAATTGGGAAAATCAATTCCCTTGCTGCCCTATCAAAAGTTTATCTCCAAGGCCTAAAATAATTAATTTCTAAAAATATAAACTACATAAGATTTGTTAACAGTTTATATCTACTTCACTTTTCTTCTAAAAATTCTGAGCATAAAACTTTATTTAATTTCTAATAATTAGACAGCTATAATGTGCCAGACACTGTTTTATGCACATCAAAATTTCTGAGAAGGTAAAGTATGTGTATGTGAGAACACAGCGGCAGTAAGGACTGTGGACTGAAATGACACAAAGTAAAGACTCGAGAAAACGTGCAGAGACGCACATGAGTACCTCGAAGCAGCTGTGTTTTAAAGGGTTGGCAGGAAAGCCTGTCAGATGACGACATCCAAGGAAGGACCTCAAGGAGATGAGAAAACTAAGCATGAGACCCTCCAGAAGACTATTCCAGGCGGAAACTAATGTCCACAGAAAGACCGTGTGTCTGTAGGAGAGCCGGTGTACACACAGCACAGCGAGGGTGGAGGGAGTGTGCAGACTGGGATCTCCAGGTCATTTCAACACTCAGACCTGCACTGAGTGACACGGCAAGCCAGAGGAGCCGCAAGGATTCTGAGCAGAACCGCGTCATTCCCTTCTCAGATCATCCAGCAGCTGTGCTCCCAACAGAACACAGGCAGGCAAGTGTGAAAGCAGTGGTAACGTTAGTGATACAACTCAACAAGGAGGAGGGCTGAGCTTCACGTAATTCCCAAATATCACAGAACATGACTTGCTGACAAAGTGGATTTGTGGTATAAAAGATGATCTCCAGCTTTTTGACTACCAAAAAAAAAAAAAAAAAAGGGATTTTTTACATTCTTCTCCTTTCTATTTTATTTTTTTTCACATGCACATATGTGGAAGCTGCGCATCTATGTACAGGGGGAGCATAAATATACATGTGTTTCCACAAGTATGTGGGAATATTTATGTGTGCATGAGTGTAGAGACCACGGCTGATATCAGGAATCATCTTCCTACTCATTCTTTTGAGATGGGATATCTAATTAAAACCAAAGCTAGCAAGTAAGGTTAGTCTGGCTAGCCAGCTTGTTCTAGAGATTCCCAAGCACCACCTTCTTGGGCTAGAATCACAGGTAGGACACAAAACCCACCCAGCATTTTTATGTGGGATCTGGGGAGCTTAACTCTGGTCACATTGCTTGCATGCCAAGAAATGTAACTGCTGTGCCATTTCTCCAGCAAATATCTGTTACCTTAAGATCGAAGAGGTTATAGGAAAAGTAGGTTAAGGTGGAGAACAGGGAGGCAATTTTGGAGAAAAGATCACTACATATCTGGTTCTGAGCTACAAGTATGTAGTCTAGGAAATTAAATTTAAACAGATAATAAAAATTGAGAAGCTTTCAGCAAATAAAAAATTTCTAGACCATGAGACTTAACAAAACAGTGGGCAATGAGTATGAACGGAAAGAGGTCTAAGAACTGATCCTATGGTTTGGTCAGGGAAGTAAGGAGATATGAGCAGAAATGACTGAAAAAGAGGGAAGAGTGGAAGAAACCACTGGAAGGAAATCCAGGAGGGTAACAAGGAGGAAAGGAGTAATTATATGCTATATACTTTCCTAGTACAGCCTTCAGGCCTGCCTGCATGTTCTATAAATCTCTTGCTATCAGCTTCAATGTTACTCAATCATGCATCATTGAAGAGGGGGAAACAAGCTGCTAGGCTACTTCACATTTGTATAAAACACAGAGCATGCTTAACACCAAGTTAAGATGGCTACAGAATCCCTAGGCCATGATCCTCTGAGACCAATAATACACATGTCATCCATATAATATAGACTGACATACACAAACATTGGATTTTCTACTATGAATATGTTTCTTGTTGTTTCTCCTGTTCGTCACATCGATTACTGTAAAAGAACAACAAAATGATCTTGTTCTGAACCAAATTACAATGACTTAGTAAGTCAGAAAAACTATAAGAAACAGTCTGTATTTCAATGAAGAAAATCTAAAGTCCCATAAGTAAGTGGGGAAAAAAGCAAAGTTCAGATGTATAAAACCAAGTCATCCATCACTCTTAGATATAAAGTGGAGCAACCTGACAAGATTAGAGCTTTCAATATTTTCTCCATAACATTACATAAGAAAAGATAGTCATAAGTTAATAAATATTTAAAAGCTCCAAAGAGAATACGTGATTTTTGTCTTTTAAGATTAAAGTACTAGAAAAATGAAACTGCACCTCAAATTCATGGTGGTTCCAGGAGATCACATTTGCACTACCAAGCTCTCTGTCAATATTAAATGTTCTCATTTCAGATTCAAGAGTATCTTTTAGTTCTTCTCGTGTTTTGAAATTCCAAATAAGGTTTGATCTAGCATGGTCTTGACTAAACCTATGCATACAATCAGAAAACAGTAGAAATCAATAAATGTTTTATGAAAAGAAATCTAACAAGATCCTTTACTGTATCTTATAAATGAAAAACATAATTAGCTTTTACGAACATACTTTATCAAGAATAAAGAAAGCAGAATATGTGTAAAGCAAGCTAGTAAAATGTTCATGGCAAAATTAATGTTAATGATAAAATGTTAAATCTTATAAGAAATACACAGGTACTATAAATTTTTTCACTTATGTTTGAATATTTTTATAAAAAATGTTGAGAAAAATAGAACTTAAATTATTGGTCAAATCGGTATAATTTGGGGAAAAAAAACCTTACATTTCAATTTCAGTTAATTGTGGCTAATGGGAATTCAAGTTAGAGTATAGTTCTGACACTGGAGAGATGGCTCAAAGGTTAAGACTCTGCCTCCCAAGTATGAAGTCCTGAGTTCGGATCCCAGGTCCCACGTTAAAAAAAAAAAGCCAGGAGGAAATGGCAGCCTGCACTTCGAGCCCTGGTGGGCAGAGCCTGGGAAATCCCACAGCAAAGCAAAAAGGAGATAGAAGCAATCCAGGATGATTCCAGAAGTCACCCTTGGTCCTCCACAGGGACACACAAATTGCTCTCTCTCTCTTTCTTTTTTTTCCTTTCTCTCTCTTTCTCTCTCTCTCTGTGAATAAATAAAGTTAAAAATGTTAAAAAAAATAATTCTGTCGTCAGATATCAAACTTTAGGTCAGGAATAAGCACCTTAGCTATGAAGCATGTGGGATGAACAACACTGGTCTGACCATCACAGACTCCCCAATTACTCTGCAAAACTGTCAGGCACAACTGAGAATTTTTCAAAATATCTTCCTTGCACTCTCGGAATAACTATCAGAACAAACTTGGGCAAAAGTCCAAGCTGGAGCGGGGCTTAAAATCAATCTGCCATCCTTCCAGCAGGTTTTTCTTCAGAGTTTCAAGGATGTTTTCAGGGAACAATACAGATGAGGATTCCAGAAGAAAAAATCTAAAGCATATATTTAAGGATGTGCTATGTCTATACTACGTATTTTAAAAGCAAGTTTTCAGGCTAAGTATTTTCCTTCATTAGCCATGCCACTTTCTAGACTGAGCACTCTGAGTTTTCCAATGAAACTTTTGCAAACCATCTCAATGTCTGTTCAATGTGTTTGTGTGTGCATCAGGAGTGGAGCTTGAAGCAAGGAATAGAAAGGGCAGGATGCCCAACAGGCTGTACAAGTACGAGTTGACTGGCATGGGAAACATTCCCCACAAGTCTCCTTATACTTCATCATTCACCTCTCAAGACTCCATTTCCAACAGGCTTAATTTAGGGATGCAGTTATTTTGAGCCATAATAAAGTATCTTATATAGTCACCTCTAAGCCCTAATAAATTTAGGTGTTCAGATAATTGACATTATAAACCCTTAATTTTACTGAAGTAGCTCTAACTGAACCAATTTTAACATTTATATCATCTTGAATGACAGTATTAAAATATCTGTGGCATGAAGCCACTTCCTAACAAGAAAATTCTGTCAAGATTTTTCCAACGTTGACATGAAGTCTAATCCACGCTGGAGAAGAGGCCTGATCTTTACCTGTAATAGAAGAGATCCCAATTTGCTTCTATTTTTATTCTTTGTCTTCTCTTTCGAAGAACTACTGGCTTTTGATTTATATTCTGAAAAAGAAAAAAAAAACCAACATAGCAACCAAATGGGGTTAGTCAGAAAATCACCACTTACAAATGATGAGAAATATGAACTTGACAAAACAAGCAAATCAATAAAATATGAAAGACATTAAATTATATTACATAAAATTTGCCAAAATGTGTTTTTCACGTAGTATAAAATTGCTTCAATATCAAATCTTACTTATCAAGTTTATGCTGTTCACTAGCAAAATTTACAACAGTCAAAAACTGATTTGTTCTGAACATTTACATGCAACTAACACAAAGTCATGAAGAAACAATAAATACAAAGTTTATAGGTTGTTAAAGTGCTACCAAGTCAGGAGGAACAAGTATACATTGAAGTAGGTATAACAGGAAAGAAATAAGCATTAACATTCAGACATGTGAAATAAGATTTGAATTCATTAAGAATCTCAAAGACCACTCTACATGCCAACTTAACACGCTTCAACACAGGTAGAGGGGACTTAAACTCACCATACTGTTTTTGTCCTGAATTTAATTTGAAAAGAGGGGGAAAAATGTAACAAAAATCAAAAGAAGAATGATAGCTTCTAAATAGCTAAGTTCCAATTCCACAAGAATGCCATCAATATAAAGCATCTCCCTTTTGGGACAGAAAAAAGTCCACATGCTTCGTAAGTCTGAGACTCAAATTTTGATAAACATACACACTCTTTTAGAATTCTAAAAAAATGTGGTTCTTGTTCCAAAGACAGGAACATCCAAGGCTTGCTGTTGGAGAAGGAGAGCCTAAGAATCCTTGCAAAAGTTTGTACATGAACTGGAGAGTGTATCTGCTCCCAGTGCAACTGCAGGTTATTTCAAACATGAGCCCCTTCATCCTTAATGTATAAACAAAAACTATATAGCAGTACTGATTGAAACATGAAATTCTAAACTTGATTAAGTGACATGCTATACAATTAGAGCAAGGACACACTGACATGGAGAAAATGAAAGTAAAGTAAGAATCAAATCTGAAAAAGTGAATATTGAAAATATAAAAGTTACAAATTATGTATAGAAATGCTTCCTACAAACAATTCTGTGGCTACCATAAAAACTAATTAAGATAACCTGACTAAAGTGCACAATTAAAAGTCTGATTTTTAAAGCAAGGTTTTTCCCTAATACTTCTAACTAGAAGCATGGTGGTGCTTGCCTATAATCTACTACTCAAGAGGATGAGGTAGGATGAAGAGCTGGAAGCCAGCCTGGGCTACACAGAAGATTCCAACAAAACTCTGTCTCCCAGTGTACACTTTCTTTAAAGTGACTTCCTTTCAGATAAAAGGCAAGCACTGGAGATAATGGAGCTGTAAACGCTACAGATAAACAACAACCAAATCCCCACAGGAGCACAGAATCAGAAGCAAAACCTCAGCATCACAACTAGCTAAAAATCCCTAGGCTGAAAACACGGAAGTTTACGAAAAGAAAAAAGAAAGAAAAAGAAAACCAATAGCAATTTTACACATTTTAGCCAAAGATCACAGCTCTTTAACTATGAGTGGACTTGACACCTCAATGGACAGCCTAAACATACAAGGAACACAGCTCACTTCAAGATCACTCAGCAACTCTAGACAATATACAAAAGCACACACTTTCGGCAGATTTGGAATTATTGCTCAGCATTTTAATTGGCCTTGTAAGCAAGTACATTTGATAAGATCCCCTTTCTCTCTGAACTGCTGTCTAACAGGAATCATTTCTCACTAAACAATTTCATGCTCAAGCTTATGCTGCATAAACATCCCATGTAAACTCTTACACCAAAGCTTCTTAGCTGTGTAATATATTTAAAAACTGATACAACTATTTCTACTTAATAATGGGTTAACTACTTAAAGCCAAGAGTCTGCAATTGTCAATAACCATGAAAATAATCCAAACTAATCTACAGACTTAACTGCCCAAATGCCATAGCAATGTTATCACAAACAGGTATGTATAATGCTTTCATTAACTCATTTGTGCATCAAAGAAACCCTGTAAGACAGAGAAGTAGTAAAGCTATTCTAATTATGGAAAATAGGAAAAGTAGCTTTTTGAAAATTCTATAACTTGAATTAATGAAGGAACCAAGCTCAGATATCTTTTTACCAACTAGAAACTTGAAATCCTCTCTAGTGATTCTTTATATTGTGCCTTTTACTTATGAACATTAACACATATTAGCATTAACCTACTGAGCTTACACTCAGCTCTACATGACTGAAGACAGATCCAAATTTCAAGTAGACACATAAAGAATTTATTTGTTCTCTCATATTTAGGTATTCTAGTAATTCAGCAGAAACCCACTGGATAAGAAAATAATTTCCTTGAATAAGGAAACAACTCCCATAAAGATATGTTGAAGTGTCAGCAACAGAAACTTGTTTTTTATTCTCTATCTATCTATCTATCTATCTATCTATCTATCTATCTATCTATCTATCTATCTATCTTGTGTGTGAGTGTGTGTGTATGTGTGTGTGTGTGACAGAGGGCACTGTGTGCCCCTGTGGAGGACCAAGGGTGACTTCGGTAATCATCCTGGATTGCTTCTACCTCCTTTTCGCTTAGCTCTGGGACTTCTCAGGCTCCGCCCACCAGGGCAGAAGTATGGCCGCGACTGTTTCCATCTGGTGCTTTTTACATGGGACATGGGAGCACAGTCTTGACATCTGAGCCATCTCTCCAGCCTCTGAGCTCATTCTTAATCATCACATTACTTACTATCCACCATGTATGAAAAAATGCACCACTGAATTAGGCTGGGTCACATGCCATGTGTTAGAGAATGAACCTCAAACTATGGTACATCCAGTTTCAATTCAATTATTCAGCAAAAAAATTACAAAATATATGTACATGCAATGATTTAACTTAAAAATGTACATTCTACCTCTAAAACACATGTCAACACATGTCGAATTTTGAATAAAACAAGTTAAAAAGAAGATGAGTCTGCATTATCTAACTAAAATACTAGTCATTAATTTACAAAACTAGCAATTTAGGAATATGAATCAGAATCAGATGAATTGATTTTTTTTTCTCCCGCTCCCATTTGAATTGATTTTTAAGCTCCAAGTATTGTCATAAATATTTGAATACAGTGAAGCATGGCAGCAACTCTAGATGGACCCTGGGAGAAATGCCTTGTTTGGAAGCAGGTTTTATTTTTACCTCTTTCTGAGCAATGCCCATCCTGTCTCTCCAGTGCATCAACACAAGATCCACTTTCTCTTTGGCAAATTTTTCAACTTCTTTAGCAGCTTTTCCAGCAAGTCTTTGCCACTCTGGAACTTTATTAAACTTTCCATACTGATCCTGTAAGAAAATTGTGAAAATCATTATATACCTATTTGCAAAATTACTGTAGAACTCTATGTGGAGCTGGATCACACTATTTCCAATGAGAAAAGAAACATTGGATGTTAGAGTTGAGCCAAGAAAAGAAGTAAACTGCCCACACTTCCTGTGCAGGAAATGGCAACTTTCCTCCTTGTGCAACAGTTCCTTTTAGGAAGGACAAGATGCTAATGGCAGGGAAGTGCACAGAGTAGCGAAGGCAGCAAATAGAAGTGAGAAATTATTTCCACTATGTGTCATGAGATAGGCCAGTTGTTTTCTCTGGCATAAGCCAACAGTAATAATTGACAACTCTCATGAGAAACTTCCAAGCAACCTTTTTCAGTGTTTGTTTTTCAGCATTTATCAATATCATATTATGAATAGAATGCATTACATTTAAAATTTATAGACAGAAACCCATTCCTGAATGTACCAATAATTCAAATTAGAGAACACATAAAAGTAGGCTATGCTGATAGTGACATAGCTCTGTAAATGCACTACAGTTTGATGAATTGTACAAATTAAAGACGTTAATTTTATGAGATGTAACTTTACTTCATAAAGCAAGTAAGAATCAACACTATTAGTCCACACAGTGAGCTGAATTGTCTCGAAATCTTTCTGTCCTTCAGAAGATCAAACACAGCAGAACTTTCAACCTGAAAGGCAGGCTTCTTACCATTGCTATTTTCACATTGTCTCGAACATGCATGCGGTCAGCATCCTTCTCTGGGACCGGATCTGAGCTGTCCAAGTACGTCAGCAGGCCTGGCGGCTGAATACAACAAACAGAACAAAACACAATATATCTATTTTTAAAACTACAAAAGAATATTAATTAAGCCTTTAATTCCCAAAGAAAGATTTAGCCACTGCTGTGTGGAAATCCTATAGAAAATTCTTTTTTAATTAAACACAAAGGTCATCTGACAGTATAAATAAGGTAACTCAAGTGTATGGGACAGGAATACAAAAACCTTCCCAAACTCTCAGCTGACTCACCAAAATGCGCTTCAACAAGTTTGTCGCGGTTGCATTGTCAGCTGTCCAGAGTCCAACTAAATGTCTACTTAGCTGTCTGAAAAAAGGAGACGTTGAGAAAGGTTTGCTGCTTTATCTCAGCTAGAACAGAAAGGAATTTTTAAGAACAAAATATCATAATTATATGAAATATTGCTATAGTAAAACAATCACTTAAGATGTTAAAAATTATCAAAAATATTTTCATGAAGAAGTATTTGAGATAGTGCTTCAAGTATTAGTATTTTGGAACTTCCTCCAAATTAAAGTGCTTCCTTGATAGACACACCAATGCTTTAATGGACCTGAATATGAAGAAGCTCTCACCCTCTTTAAGAAACATTAACACACATGAATGCACGTGGCTGCAAGTGCATGCAAAAACGTCATACGTTACTTTGTGTAACAAGTACTGATAAAATAAACAATAGCATTCTTGCTAATTTTTGGATTTTTGAACATAATCAGTTTTTAAACACAAAGACCTATAGCACTTCAATTCTCATTCACTCAACTCTAAAGCTAAAAACAGCACAATTCAAAATGGAAATCCAAGATCTGTTTATTTAGTAATTTGAATCCTGCTGATGCACTGCTCCCTAAATTGTTTGCCCATCATGGGCAGAAACCCTCCTTCACTCATGACCACCATGGCTACACTAAATATTTATATTTATCTGCTCTCAGAATGATCAGAAAACTTTCCAGAGAAATAACCAAATAACCAAGAATAGATGTATGACATCTGGACATGTTTCTGTAATGAGTGAAGTAAGAATGTGTGTGTAAGAGTGAAGTTCAAGAGCAAAACTCACACTGTGAAACCACTTTGTCTTGAGAAAGTGAAGATTTTCCATCTGTGCCTGTCTGCAAACCAGACAATGAAGTCGATGCATTTTTAACATCCTTTGCTAGAATCTGAAGGTTTCATACCAGTGAGACCAGCTTTTACTTAGGTATGAAAGAAATAGCATAAAGGCCCATTTCTGCTATAAATGGGAAGTTTTTAATGCTATAATTCAAGAATTTACTATCTTTTAAGAATTTTCTTAAAGTTAACATGATTCCCTGGTAAATACAGTAATTGGTCACAGTAGAAAATTTAGCCAATTATGAGCAAGAGGAACACAAGGAAATATCTTACATGGGATTATGAATAACGATCTCTACTTTAATGGAAGCCAGGATTCAGCATTGCTCCTAAGTCAGTATTAAGAAGAAACCTTCCTTAAACATTTCTGCCTTATCAGTGAAACACAGAAGACAACTTCTATGGCTAACATCTACATGCAGGGAATGCAGAGAGCTTCTTTGAGTAGTACAAATAAATGACACAAAGTAAATGCACACAGGTAACAAGGATGAAAATGAAATTATTCAAGTGGGTTAATATATACTGCTACTTATGAAGGCAAAACTCTGATTGAATGCATTCACATTTGTGTTTTTTATTTTTTTCATTATCTGGTATACTTTAGGTAGCTGATATGGTCACATGTGAGAATCCACAAAGTTAAAAGGGCTGGATGCATGCAGCCTGGAATAAAGGAGTGATTTACGTGTTTCTTTATTTAACTCACTACTGGGAGAGAATTGACAACTGACCAGCATTCAGGATCAACCTAGCGTAGGCTGAAGAAATTTATCTTTATTTTTCATTTTTTTTTTAAAGTGTAGTTGGTAAGCGGCCCATTATTTAAACACTAACTACAATTTCTCATATGGAGTTCTCTGTTGCCCATGGGCCTGGGCATGTGTATCATAGGCTTGGACATGTGATGACGGCTTTTAATCACTCTTCCATGCCAGCCGCATGACTGTGGTAAGGCTGACAGGATATGAGAGAAAGGAACCAGACCCCTTCCCCAACCTCCCCAGTTATCCACGAGCAGGGATGACCTTTCAAGGGAAAGAACAGAATTAGGTGGACCAAAATAAGAGACCATTTGTGCCATCTTGACACTCAGCTTTATATGGTATCTAAATCCACTCCCTAAATAGTGAGTTAACTTATAGTAAATTAAATTACCTACCTATTTGTGAGCATCCTCTGATCAGAACTCATTGTAAACATCGCAGTGTGTAAGTGTCGAGGCAAGGCCCCTTCGCTTAGGGCAAGCTCCTGCATTTTTGTAGCAATTTCTTTGTCACCTTCCTTTGGAAAAAGGGTGAAATGATCCCTTAAACAGCAATCCAGAAGAAAGTCCTCCAACTTTATACAACTATTTTTTTCTATCTTGAAACAAAACAATTACTCAGTATACGATGAGAATTTCAAATTAGAGTTATTTATCAACCAACAGAGAGAGATGACTTAAGGAAATTCCCATCAAAAGTATCTGCAACTCTGGCTTTGTTACTAATGACATATTCAAATGATTACAAGTTAATTTTTAAGGGATAGCATAATATAGGATGGTTTTTCTTTACTTGAGGGAACACACTTTGGTGGCCATTGTCATAAATAGGATACTAATTATTAAAAGTGATCAAAGAACTTTGAATTAAAGAAGCAATGTGATATTTAAGATCATCTGCTGAAAACCTAAAAACTGCTCCCATGAATGAATTAAAAAGTGTTAGTGCACAATACACGAAATGCATGTATGTGCAGAAATAAACAGTATAATCATTTTGAATAGTATGTCCCTGAGATAAAATTCACCCAAATACTACCAGAAGTTATTTCTTAGCTATAAAAATATAGATTATTTTTATTTCTTGTGTTTTTATCTTTACATTCCAATTTTTTTCAAAGTTCATGTAAATACTGTTTCTGTCATCAGAAAAACAGTAATTTGAGCCTCTTGCCAAGATTTAAATACAAATGCAATCTTTTTCATAGATACTTGCTCTAGTCAAAAGCCATTCTCTCTTGTATTTGGGTAGCCAATGAATATTTCTCCATACAATGAATAATGGCATATACATGATTGGCATCATACTGATGATCAAGGTGAGAAACACAACCTTATTTGACCTCATGGTATCGCCTTCCACAAGCTCTACAAAAGTGAAGATGTGGGACTTACTTTTAGAACTTTAAAACAGCGAAGACTCTATTAGCTAAAGAAGGAAAATTGGCCTTAGCAATATTTACACACTAAAAATGAAAAAAATGAACCAAACTTTGACATTCTAACAAGTTCAATGTCTGAATTTTTTTCTCTATAAATACTTAAGGGCAAATTCTTTGGTTCTTATTAGTTGTATCTGTGCATACCACTGTAGCAGGTTTTCTGACACATATTTTCCAAATTGCTAACAACATACAAAAATCAAAGAATTTCATCTTGAAGCAACACACAAGTCAGGCTGCAGCAACCTCTTGGAGAAGCAGCTGCTTGTGGAGAAGCAGCAGCTCATGGCCTACGATCAGTCCTGGCTTTAGCATGAGGTGCTCTGGTTGCCATTCTTACAATACTTTTCTAGTAACTAACTCCATTAGAAGATTTCCATGTAAATTCTCTTAAAGAAAATAGCAAGAACATACAAATTTGTTTGTTCCATATTTACTGAAATTTACTTCTCATGATTATTTCTTTAACTAGCTCAAATTCTGAATAGGGATTTAAAACTACTTTTCTAACCAGAGAATTGCATGTTTCTCATTTAAAAAAGAGTAACAATTTTGTCAGCTCTAATTAAAACAGTCAATCAACATTGCAATAAGTTTGAAATTTTAAAATTATTCTCACCTCTATTATTGCCTTCATAACTAATCCAGCTCCCTTTATAATTGCCATGGAAGGATGCTTTAAAGTGAGAGAAAAAAATTTATATATGTATGTATGTATCAGTGAGCAAAACAAATTTCATTTTGATGCATTTTTCTGTCATTTATATGGAAGATATATGACCTTGTACAAGGTCATAACATAAAAATAGAAAGGCAATTATTAGGAAAACTAGGGGGAAAAAGGAAATACAACTAGGAAAAGATATACTCTAGAATCAAACCAGTGTCATCTTAACTACTGTAAGCATTCTACAATCAGCTTTACAGATTAAAAAATGGAAACATAGGTTGTTTATATTACAAAGAATGTGGCACTTAGGTAAGTAATAATATATTTCAATTATCCTAATATTGTACTTATTGAATGATACATATCAAACAGTAATAATACTAAAATAACAAACACTTATAAACACTTGCACACAACAAGTACATAATGAATACCACAGTACTATGTGAATAACAGTGATTTTCCCAGTGCTTATGAATAGCCTTGCTAAAACTCATTTTATTCAGGACTTTGTAAACCAAAAGGACTTCAGTCTTATCAAAGAATACACTTTCCACTATATCTAAGATGGCAAAGTAGACAAAGCAGTGATGAACAACCATCAGCAGGATTCAACATGAAACATCAAGAAACTTGTAGATTAAGGGCTGGAGAGATGGCTAAGGGGTTAAGCCTCTGTCTCAAAAGCAGAGGAATCTGAGTTCATATCCCAGATTCTGAAGTCATATTTAAGCCTCCACAGACACATACAGTACCCTCCAACACATACACACACACGCACACACGCACACACACAAAAAGAAAAGAAGCTTGTGGGTTAAGAAGGTTCTGGACATAGTAATGTCCTAGATACAGAGGTAAATACACACTATTTAAAACATTCTGATCCAGGGCTGGAGAGATGGCTCAGTGGTTAAGACTCTGCCTCACAAGCAGAAGGTCCTGAGTTTGGATTCTAGGTTCCACATAAAATACCAGGCAGAAATGGTGGTATATTTCTAGCCCTGGTGGGCAGAGCCTAGGAAATCCCAGAGTGAAACAAGGAGGAGATAGAAATAATCCAGGATGATTCCTAGTCATCCTTGGTCCTCCTCAGGGAAACACAGTGCCCTCTGATACACACACACACATATATGCAATAAATGAATGAAAGAATAAATAAAGTTTAAAAATATTCTGATCCAGTTGGGGACATAGCTCAGTAAAGGTCTTGCATGACATGCAGGCAGGGTCACAGATTAGTCAATTAACACAGCAAGGGGGGAGCACTGCTCTGATGCCAAAGTATTTTTCTTAGTCATGTTGTCACTCAGATAAGAAAACTATCATCTTACCTGGAAGAGTTTAAAGAGGGTTCTTCCATTGGAGGCTACCATCTCTAAGAGCATATCAAACTGCTGCCCTTCAGTTGTCTCACTATATGGAGCACAGAGGGCAAAGGTAAGGAAGTCCAACAGTGAACTAATTACTAGGGCACCAGTCCCATGGTCCTGAAACAAAGCAACACAGCCTTAAAGACTTGGTGACAGGGAGTCACAGTTACAACACAGCAGAGGTGTGCTTTTTTTTAAATTCTGTATTTTGCACTCAAACACCGACTTTAATTTTTTGCCATGAAGTTCAAATTTTGATGACTTACGGCGTAGTACTTCATTGGTTTATGTAGTAAATCCACTGCCCATTATTCTCAAAAGAAAACAATTAAAATTCAGCCAAGCATCAAAAGAATAACAAAAATGTATACAGTGACTCAAGTCATATGTAACAGAGTAAAGAAAGCAATCATGACTGTCCTCATAAAAACAAGACAATTTATTCATGTTCTTCCTCAATGTTGCAGAATCTTCACTCTCAAACTGCTTAGTGACTGAAGACCTGCTAGCCGACTAAAGTAAGCCTTCATTTTTTTTTTAACAAATTCACTCCACAATGACATTTTTAAAAAAAACAAACACCGAGAACTGAATTATAAAAATCTAAAAGCTTTGCAAGAATGCCTCCCATATGAATAGATATTTTACTGAAATACTACTTTATTGCTAGCATGAAGAACTGCAACCACTGTTGACTAAGTCTGGGAGGGGGTTGTGAGAGAAATAAATCTATGTTGAACTTCTACAATACTTTTCAAAAATAGTATGGCATTTCCCATGAAGACACATTTAATTACAACTTACCACATGGGAATTAAATTTCTCCAGTAAGTTTTCCAGAAACTTCTTTGAAGAGAGAAGAGAAGCTTTGTTTAGCTGTTCTTGTCTCAGGTCATAGTCATCATGCATGGGCTATTGACAAAAACAATGAATTCAGGAACAGTCTCATGTGCTAACATCACAGACAAGGTACTCATTGATAGTCAAACACGGAGGAGGGATACAAGATGCCTCTATAGCATAGGGCAGAAAGGAAACTTGTGATGAGATGAGCAGAGAGAACTGAAGGTTTCTCTCGTATTTGATCAGACTTCTCCGATAATTTGCATGACAAGTAACTGAACATGTCCATTACTGACTGTAAAAGCCCTTTCTCAAAAGTCACAGATCTTTTTCCTTAAAAGATAAACATTGCCTAAATTTAAAATGACAAAACTTAGAATTTAAAAGCAAGTGATAAACATTTCAGCCACACAGCAAATAACTTGTTTCAAGGTGACTGTCATTGACTGCTGGGATAAAAACAAGCATTTCAGCATGACAGTTGAAAGTAGATCAGATCCCAATTTTACTGATACTTCGGGCAAGGTGAATTCTTTACCTTTCCAAGCCTTGCTCTCCTTGCCATCCGATAGGCTCAACAGTACTTTATTATAACGATGCTTAAATGAAGTCAATCATGCAAAATACCTATAATATGTGCTTGCTTTGTAATATTTTTGAGATTAATTCTTTAATTGAATTAATTAGAATAGTAAATATTATTTAAACTTTAACTTTCTTGGGGAACAAGTTTATACAAGTGGCTACATACTTGTTCTGCATCACCAAGCTTGCCTACAATATCTTACCTGAGATAAATCAGAAACTCTGAAGTTATTTTGAATAGTTTTCTCTCCCTCTACCCAATCTGCCACCTACTTTTCAGGTCTTCTTCAGTCACTGTCATTATCCTAGCTTGTCATGTAATTTCTTACATAATATCTGCATCTACCTCTAGTGGCAACTCCTAATTACTCCCATCCAATGCATACCTTAATGACTCAACTGCATGATCAGCTGCTTCCAAAGTGTTCCTTGGCTCTTATCCTCTATCTCAGGAAAAGTCAACCCCAAACTGAAAGATCCCTGCTCCAATTTTTAAAATTAAGATCACATTTAATGTTATTCTTAGATATACTGAGAATTATTCACCCTCTCCTTAATACCAAAGATTAAAAGCTGCTTTTTGGTGATCTCATGTTCCTACAACTTGATGTTATATACTTATGACTATCTTACTAGACTGCTAGCAATGTGAAAGATGGAGAAAAGTGATTCACAGCATTGCTGCACTTCTAACACAGAATACGAGTTGTATACAGCGTATGTTAAATAAATGCTATGTTAATAAACAAATGACTGAGAACTATGAAATCTAGAAAGAGGGACTTTATTGGAATAAAAATCTGCACTTATGGAAACTAAGCTCTCTAGTCAACTTAGAAAACCTTGTTTCTTTAAAAAGATACTCACACACATAAGGGCACACAGCATATCAACTGCTGCATGGACTACTCCATTGTTGCCTCTCTTGAGTGCTTTTACCACCTTCACGCCTAGGCGCTCCCGAAACCTTGTAGAACAGAAACCAAGCAAAGAATAGCAATATTACAACACACAACAAATATAACAGCAATATTACTACATACATTTGTTATCAAATATGAAAGTTATATGAAGTGTTTTGATCTCTACCTCTAGAATATGTTTACTAACTACATGTTCTTTGAGCAGGACTTTTTTTAGGACTAGATATAACTGTACTAAAAGTAACTCCCCACTCAATATTTATCAAAACTAAAATAGTAATGTTATATTAGCATGGGACCAATATGTCACATCAACCCCACCAATTCTCCATTTTCATTGCTTATGAACACAGATTCCCAAACCACTATATATAGGGTATCAAGTTTAGTCAGACAAAGAACTAAACAGGCAGTTTACAATCTCCCCACGAAGCTAAACTGAAGAGACAACGTGCTCTGGTTTCTCCTGGCCTGTGCAGCCTGGGTGAGCACTCGCCTACGCTCTGCATAACTTACTTCGGAAGCTGAGTGAAGGCCAGAAAACCAGCTTTGGATGCGACAAGCCTCCTCACGGCTTGGAACTGGCTCTCGAGCTCTGCATTTGAAGCAACAACATCCCCCTCTTGGGACAACAGTGCTGTTATGGCATTGTTGATCAGTTTTTCTTTGTTTTCTGAGAAGAGACCCTAGGAAAGGGAAGTGTAAGTATTTCAAGAAGATTGTCATACCAAAAGTTAACTATGTGAAAAGCATGGCACAAGTTATCTTACATCCTGTGTTACTGCATGTAGAACTCCACTGTAGGATATATTAGCATTGAACCTGAATACAGCATCAGCAAAGTTGCCATCTGAAGAAATAAAAGGTTCGGAAGAATTATTCAGAGATTTACACTCTAACTTTTAGATTACCGTCAGGCAGATACAGAGTGCAATTACACTAAAGCCAGCACTTACTTGGAGGAGCAGCTAAGAACCTGAGGTGCAGGCTCTCGACTTCCTCATCCACAGGCATGCTGAGTAACCCCCATCGCTGCCCTTTGTGGGTTGGCGCCATCTTCACGCAAACATCTCTGTTACCAGAGGCTCTTACTCCATCAAGCAGACTTGCTAACAAAGAATCTCTAAGAAAGGTGAACGTGGAAAGGTTTTAGAGTTGGTAATGAAGGAGAACTGATCAGAAATGTAGCACAGGTCTTTGGGCAGGCAGCCTGCTCGGGGATGTCCTGTGGGTTCAGTGGGCAAAGAGCAGATCTCCAGGACAGAGGCTGGAGTCACCCAGCCAGCTCTCACGCTGCAGCAACTACGAAACCTGGTGTCAGTTCTAAGCATCATCATTTCAATGCTTTCTCCATTTTGCTTCAAGATTATCTTTAATAAAGGCCCGGGTCTAATACGCAATCAAAAATTCACCCCATTAAAATCTTTCACAATGTCGCACAAATTTATACAGTTTATACAACCATCGCAATTGAGCTTTTGTGCATTTCTTCACCAGTTTCCTTGCTCCTATGTTTAACACAATCCTCTCAGTGCCAATCAGTGATCTGTTGTATCTAGTTTTGAGTTTTAAAGAAATTTCATAAAAACACAATCATATATTATATGCCTTGCTTGTTTTATCTGTATACTTGCAAGATTCTTCCAAACTGTTACATGTAAAGTACTTCAGTTCTTTTCATTATTGAGTAGTATTCTATTGTGTATACATGCAATATTTTATTTACTCAAAAGAGGATGAGATGTAGAATTATTTCTAGTTTTGGGTAATACTGAAATATTACTGAACAGATACATGAATATCTTTCTGTAGACAAGTATTTTCATTTCTCTTGAATAAGTGTCTGGTAGTAGAACTATTGGGTCATGTGATAAACACACTTAGTCTTCTGAGATATCTCCAAACTGCTCTGAAAGTGACTTCAGCATTTTGTCTTTTCAGCAGCCACGTAAGTAACTTCTACATATCATGGCAAGAACTAGCATTAATAATGTCTTGTGATATAAGCCATTCTAATAGATGTGCAACAGTTTCATATCTTCTCAAGTGTGGTGCTTATATGAATCTTCTAGCCATTTAACAATAGGTTATTTATTATTATCTATTACCCTATCATTTCACTATCCATATACATAGACATATAAAATGTAGCTCAGTCATATCCCATCTTCTGTTTATTGTTATTAAAGGACTGAGCTATCCTAAATATGAATCCTTCATTAGTTACTTACTTTACAAATATATTCTCTTTATCCATGGCTTATCATTTTTTTCTTAGTACTGTCAGTTTTAAATTATGATAATAAACTAATGAACTATTTTCCCTTTCTGAACTATTTTTGGAATTTCATCTGTGAGACTATATGCTAGCCTAAGTCACAAAAATCTTGGTTTGCATTCTTTATATCAGTACTGTTGGGACTAATGGCTCCTTCTTTCTATGGCTATCATCTAACTTCAGAGACTCTGTCCAAGTCTGTTTACAATAGTATGAAAGAACTATGTGGGATGTACGAGTTGGCAATCTCCTGGTAACTTAATAACCATGGTAACATAAAGGGAGATGTAGTCATCCACAGCAGGGCAACATTATATTACATTAGCCAAACAATGGAAATAAGTACTATGAAAAGTAGTACTGAAAAGATACTTTAAAAGCTTAGTTACATAACTACATCTTACTTTCCTCTTTTAATTTAAAATTAAACTGGTATTTTTAATTGTCTTTACGAATCAGAAAAGTGAAGATTAAAATATGAAATATGTCTTTTCCCAAGTTTAATAATTTCAAAATTCTGGATAACCTCTTTTTTTTTTCTGCCTTTCACCAAGTCCTTTACCTAGTACATGCTAGGATGACAACATCTGGAATTAAAATACACGGATAGGCACGCACCTTTCTGTTGAAGAGTATTTTCGAATTTGCCCTTTTATAAACTCAATGGTAAAAAGCTGTGGATTTTCTGAGTCGCAAACCAAAGCAAATACCTACAGGAAATAAAAGGTAAGCTCAACAACAACAAAATGTTTGGTTTGATGGTATCCTATAAATATTTATTATCTTTTTTAAAAAAAAAGTAAATGCTCAAAAAAATGCAACTTGCTTACAATATTAGAGTTTAAAAGTTAAAGGTTTCATCCAAAACTTTATGCAATTATCAAAATAAAAGTTCTGCTCTATGGAGTGCCTTTCATAATTCTCATTGTTCTACAGTGGGTAAATATAAAGAATCAAACAGATTTTGCCTGTTTTCCATTCACTGCTTTTGTTGTTGCCTTTCTGAGGCATGTGGCCCAGCTTAGCCTTAAACTCTTGATTCTCAGGCCCAATCTTCAGATGCTGAGATTACAGACTTTTATGTGTGCTCACAGTGGCCTGTTCCGCAGTCTTTAGGAATAAGTAAATACTGAAGTAGAAGAAAATGGGAAGACGTCTCCCTTGGTTAATAACACTGATACTTACTTCTCCTAAAGGCTTCAATGTTGCTATGTTGTAGGTCGCTGGGTCTCGTTCTACTAAACATGTCTCTGTGAGCGCTAGCACTCTCTTTACAGGTTCCTTCAAGCAATAAAATTGAGATGTTTTAAAGGATCATTAAGGAAAATTGCCAAAACACAAGAATGAATTCTTATTTTCCATACATGTCTCTTACCGTGTGTCTAGGAGATATTTTTTGTACCACAAACTCTGCTAATGACGTGATAGATTCATCAGTGCTATATTTTCCAAAGCGAAGATTCAAATATTGCTCGAATTCTAAAGGTTCTTTCCTGATCCGCAATGAAATACCTATGTAGTTGCCAGCATGGTCAATTGCGCTTTTGATAATCTCTTCTCTTTGTTCTGATGCAAATAAATGCTGCACAAATTTTAATTTACAAAGTCAGAATTGAAACAACTAAAATGAGATCCTACTTAGGCGGATATAACAATCACAAGACAAAGGACATCAGGACTTATGGGTTAAACAGGCAGTGTATGGTAGGTAAAAGAGAACTTCCAAATTGAAATCATATGAAGTCTTGCAACTCAGTGAGCGGACATTATGGGGTATCTTCTCAGCATCCGAGTCTCATCTTGCATAGCAGCATGCTATACTTTTCAAGGATGGGCCACAAAACCATGAGGTGTGGGAGTGCACTGTGTTGGCAAGATTTCCCATTTAAATGACTTGAGGCACCTCTGATTTCATCTGTTTTAGAATGGTGAGTTTCTTTGCAACATTGTATTAAAGAATGCTTGCATGTTCATCATTGACCTAATACTGTTACAAACCAACTTTCAAGCTTGTGTTAACAAAATTAAGGAAAAGAATGTTATTGCCCTTGATGCCTGGACACTGCAAATGCATTTAGCTAACCTGCAAGGAGCAAGGCAGAAGTGTTCCACAGAACAAGGATTTACCTTGACCAAGCTACCAAAACCCCTACCCCCATTGAGAAACACTGATCAGATGGTGTTTACATACACATTTTTATTCCTGGAAACTTATCAGAGTTACCAGATGCAAAAGGTAATGAAGACAGGTTGACAGATCTACTAAGGTGTTCTATTTGCAGTGAAGTGATTTTGGCTAATATGTCTTCAAAAGGCAGAAGCATATAGTTGTCCCTTGTTACCTGTGAAGAAGTGGGTCCTGGGAACCCCTATAAATACTATAATCTCCAGATGCCAAAGTCTCTCCAGAAAGTGGCATAACATCTACATGTAATCTATATACTATTTTTATACTTTAAATCATCTCTGAATTATTCATAATGCCTAATATGATGTGCTATGCAAACAGTGTTATATTGTGTTGCTTATGGAATGGTGATTAAAGTTCTGTAAATGTTCAATGCAGGTACAATTTTTTTTCTTCTGAATATTTGATCCATAGTTGGCTGAGTGAATGGCTGGAAAACCTACAGACACTAGGGCTGGCTACACTCAGTGGATAATTCAAACAAAAGCTACTTTCTGCCATAAAGTAATAAAAGATATAAACAATACTCATGTCTTGCATTCATCCGATCGCTCCACTATAATACAGACTGTCTGACTTACCGTGACAGTTCCACTATTAGGGTCTGGGCGGCCAGAGGACTATAGAGCAAAAAGCTCTACACCAGGACTTTCACCATTGCCAGTGGTCGCTTCCCAGGCCATGAAGCAGTCTTTGGGAACCAGACTTTAGACTACTTTAAGGTAGGAGAGGAGGAACTTTTTCCTCTTTAATAAGATGTAAACAAAATACTGATTTGTTCCCACACGAGGGAAACCAAGATGATACCCAGCAAGTGCCAAAAGCATGTGATCTTGGACAGAAAAAAAAAAAAAGACCAGCTCTAGAAAGCAGACTATAAAATAGAGATGGAAGGAGGGAGGGGGAGAGAGAACATAAGAGAGAGGGAGAGACAGAGAATGCAAGAATTCGCACATGCATGTCATGGTGCACAGGAAAGATCAAAGGACAAACTTCAGAAGTCAGTTCTCTTTTCCCACCATGTGGGCAAGCAAGCACCTTACCTGCTGATAATCTGAAAATCATACTATCTACACATCTACTACTCTGTTTGCTTCCCTTTAACTTCATCCACTCCTCTCATGTATCTGAATGTTCCAGTGCTGCCTTTGCTCCAGAAGGCAGTCCAGTCAGAAAAGGACATTTTATCAATAAAACATTAAATCTTGGGGTATGTTCACTAGACAAGACAGTTAAAGGAATTAAAATTCCCAAGAAAAAGTCACCTGAACCTCTATAAATAGACACTGTTGCTTACATGCAAGATCGCAGGTTGAAATGTTTTCATTTATTTTATTTTTTTGGCCTATGTAGGTGTAGATTTGTGCAGAAATGAGCACCTGAGCGTATATGCCTGTGGGGACCCAAGGGTGACTTTGGAGATCATGACTGATTGCTTTATTTCTTTATTACTTTGCTCTGGGGTTTCCCAGGCTCTAACATCCAGGGCCGGAAGTACAGGCCACTGCCATACTGGCCAGGCATTTTATGTGGGATCTGAGATCTGAACTGGGGTCCTTTTGCTTGGGAGGCAAAGGCTTTAACCCGAGTCACCTCTCCATCAAAATGTATTAAAGGTAGTAGGGCATTACAAAAAAATAGACGCTCATCTGTATTGAGCGTCTATTACTGATTAACATAGAACCTCAGCATCTTAAGCAGCTTCTGCTAAAGCTCACAACTTATTAATTAGGAATTAGTGAGAATTATAAAAACACAGCAGGTTCCAAACTTGATGCTTCATGAATATGCCTATCTCTAATATAGATAGCTTGACAAAAGATAGATAGTCTATATAAATAAGAGATTTCTAAGTTACTTTCTTCAAAGAAAGCCTAAAATCTTCCAGGTAGGATAGTAAAGCTAATGACAATAACATCTATAACTACCATTTACTAAATACTATTAAGCAATCCATTGTGTGAATCTTATATAAATTATCCAATTATCACGCGTGTGCATGCACACACACACACACACACACACACACACACACACACACACACACACACAAAATATGATGAACATATTATGCTCTTAGTTTTAGAGAGCAAAAAAGGAATCCAAGCTCAGGTGTCTTTGACACCGAAGCCTGAATCCTAGAAGATATATATGAAGTATGAAAACACTAATTCACATAGTTATATTTCCTTTAGAATGCCTTTTCATAAATGCTACTTACCAATCTACTAAAGCCCCCATAAAGTATACAAAATCCTCCTTGATAATCAGAGAGGTCTACGAAACCTTCAATATTCCTGTAGTCATAGGAACAGAGCACTCTGTTGGTTGCGGGATTTATTTGGTCAAAGCCTCCAGGAGTTACTTCCAAAACCACAGGTTTCCTAGTATCACTCCAGTGATGCTTATAGCAGTTATATCTCTAGAAAACAAAACATTATTACTTTCAGACTTACCATAAAAGAAACATATTTAATTCATGTTATTGCTCAAACAACCAAATCCTAAATATTTACAATTACTTTTCAAATTATTAAAAGTATAACGTTAACTGGAATAGTATTTATTTCATTAAGAATATTCACTCTAACTGAAGATACAGTATGTTCTTTCTTAATCAGCAAACATTGAGTTACAATGGTTTATCAAATCACTTTAATATACTTTTACAAAAATCTAAATGGAAAGAAAAACTAAAAGGAACTGAAGCTGAACACACCAGTATGTGCCCGTGCCCCAGTTCCTCTGAGGGGGAATCCCCTCAGACCTGGCATTCCTGCCTGGGAATCATTGTCAGCATACCTCAAAAAAAAAAGTCAGGTTAATATTCTTGACTTAACAAATGCCAGGAAATGCTAAATTGAAATGAATATTGAAAGAGCTTTATTAGGAAGAAAGGTGTCACTTTGGGTCAAGCATTCTTTTAATCCACTTTATTTACAGAAAAGAGTTAGGTTACAATTCAGAGAAGTAAGCTGGAGGGACAGTTCCGTGGATGAAGCGTTTGCTACACAAGCATGAAGAACCGAGTTTGCCTCCAGGCATGGTGGCACTTGTATGTAATCCCAAAATTGGGAATTGGAGAGAGGAATCCCTAGAGATTCCTGGCCAGTCACTCTAGCCAACTGGTGAGCTCCAGTTTTAGTGAGAAACTCAGTCTCAAAAAATAACTTGGAGAGTGACAGAGGAAGATGCTGGCCACCATGTGTGCACAGATGTTCTCAATTAGCAAAAACTAAGAGCTACAAAATCTGGTGTCTGCTACCAGACACACACACACACACACTCTCTCTCTCTCTCTCTCTCTCTGTCTCTGTCTCTCTCTCATTCAGTACATTAATCTACATTTTTCTTTTATCTATTAAAAAAATTCTGAAACCAAAATTTAACCTTAGGCCTTTCTAATCACACCACTTTAAATTTATTTTTAAGTTCTGAACACAACAGTAAGATGAATTGCAAATTAAAGTAGGTGGATATTTAATTATTACAGTGATAATATGCATGTATTATCTAGCTTTATTCTTAAAAAAAAAAAGATTTAAATAGGGATACAAAGCAACAGAAAATAAATTCAAAGGAAAAGCAAGGCAGAAAATAAGTTGTTCCCTTTCCTTCAAGCCTTCTCTTATATAAAGGCCTCTCTTATATAGTTTCTATATTGTTGGATAGGAGAGGATCTCAACACCCAGATAGGATGCAGCCTTGTGAAGTGCAAGAAGAGCAAAATGGACAACAAACAACCTGAATGCAGAACACCAGTAACCCTGCAACCTGAAACCAGGCCCGTTAAATCTCTTCCCATCCGGAGACTCAGGGAACTTTGTGGAAGAGGGAGCGGTAAGACTATTAACAACATAAAGATGGCAAGTTCCACTGCTGGACATGTCAGTTAAGACAGGGTAGCCGCAGCCAGGACCTTACAGCAATGAGACTTGTAACTCATTAGACTGCACAGTGGTGAACATGTCAGCATTTCCCCATGGACTGGAGTGGACCTCAGGAGAAATAGTTCCTGGCAGTAGGATTCTTAGGGGCTGGAGGTAGGGGAGCTCCCATACCAGTGGGCCCTCCAAGAAGGTCCTCTCTGTCTGCCACAGAGGCCCGAACTTCCATGAGAACAGATGACACAGAGGGAACCCCAGGTCCCATAGAACCTAAGAACAGGAGAATAGAAGGGAGTAGACTGGGCCCATGTAGGGATATGAGGGAGGGTGGGATGGGATGGCATGGGAGCAGGAGTGAAGAGAGGGAGGAAAAAATGAGGAAAGCAAGGAGCATGCATATAAAAATATAAATTTAATAAATTTATTTTTAAAAATTCAAAAAAAGATGGTAAGTTGTAGGATGTAAGATGAATATTTTCATCTCTTGCATCCAAATACCACAAAGCTTGCTAACATTCATATGAAGAAAAATATATGGTTCATTACATAATTCTTATGGAAAAAATAAATTGTTTGCTTAGAATATAATTAATTTCAACACTGAGATAAAAAATTCTCTTGGATTCAGCAAAGAGCAGGATGTTGAAGTGATGGAGACCTGTACTGGCATCACCACTCTGAAGCTAGCAGTGACCTCACCCAGGTCCGGTAACATCCTTGATCTTATAGCTTTGTGCCCAGTTCAGTTCCCTGAAAAGAATTCCATAGAGAAGACAAAAGGCCTGTAATAACCTGTGAGTATATTCAGAAGCTTGGTTCTGAACTAAAGGACAGACCAATGTAGTAACTGTCCAGTAGCTACAAAGCACACTAGTGCTCTTCAGAATAGGGCCACTGATTGCCCAAACCCACTCCAGAAGATCTACTCCATTCCTCCCAGCTGATAATTAACTGCCATTAGCAACGAAACCTTACAGAAACACATCATTATCTCTAAGGAAGCAGCCGAAGCCAAGCCTGAAGGAATTTTAAAAAAAACCTCGAATTTGGTGTGTATCTATCTATGGCAACTAGAGACCTCACTGCTAAAGTCAACTATGTAAGGGAATTTCTCAGTTAACACAGGATTTGGGGTGAAGCTTAAACTCTGGAGGAAGGATGCAGATGTCATATATTCTACTGATATTACTTCTACCTCAAAGGTGAACAAGTATTAAGTGACTACCATAACTGATACAAAGGGAAACTTTAAACAAAATTTGTCAGGTTTGGAAGTTGTTATCTGAACAGGTAAATAGGTATACAACTTCGCCTGCTAAAAGAAGATAATTAAAATGAGCACACCAAGCTCTGATTTGTAGCATCTCAGGTACAATGAACAAGTACCTTGCTAGTTGGCATTCACCTATCTAATTAGGGCCTGGGCAACTAGCCAATTGTTAGAGTAGAATGAATAAAGTTCTGCATGCTAAAACCGACAAAAGAAATAGCAAAAAGAATGAGGAACTCATGACAGAGAAGGTATGGTGCTATCAGTTTATCAGAATTCAGTTCCTGACGGGGCACAAGGAATGATTTGAAGAGGGCTGTTAAGTGTAGTCATTTTCTTTCCCCATCATAAAAGTAGTTGGTAACCAGTGGTGCAGTCCTATAATCATCACGATTTAGATTTAGGTTGAGACTGGAGACCACCAGTTCAAGGCCTGCATGGGCTACAAAGAGAGCTCAAGGATACGCTAAGCAACTTAATGGGGCGCTACCTCAAACTGGAAAGTAAAAAGGGGGTCTGAGATATGGTATGTGTAAGGCTCTAGATTTAATGTCCAGTGCTGGAAGAAAAATGGTAAACAAATATAGGGTAATACATGCTTATGGTAAGAAATTAAGTTTTTCAAGAAAAAAAAAATTCCTCCCTTTCCTTTTTTTTCTTAAGTCTCATTTAATTCCAACTCTGTTCTGAGAAGAGGGGCTTGGGAGGGTGACGATTCTCACAAGCAACAGGACCCTCCTAGCAGTTGCGGTGCCATGCCCAGCTACAGCACAATTCAGACCCAAGGTGAGAACACACAGCAAGACAGTTTTAAATTCTAAGCCAAACCACTTCTTTCAGCTGCATCTTATGAGCGTGATGTTTGCTGCTGCTAGTGTTACAATATACAAATGAGCAAGAAACACCTGACTAGTCACAGCATTTCTATTAAGCTATAATTTTGTTGCCTGTCTTTCAGAAGTAAGTCTCTAATCTGCTTCTTGATATTTGAGTTTCTCATTAAGCTCCATTCATTCCTGTATCACACAATGACAGGAGGCATCAAAACTATGCTTCCTTCTGGCATTACTATGAAAGAACAAATTATAGAACCGTTTATACAAGAAAGGACATCATTTAATCAAAGAATACACATTAATAAGTGCCAAATATTTACCCTTCCTGTGATTTTTCCCTCTGAAAAGTCAGTTCTAAATCTCTGCAAGAGACAAGAAAAAAAAAAACAAAATTTAAGAAAACAGACTGGTAATAAGACAACTCGTGAGTCAGCTTTTTCTGCCCAGCAAATTACCTCAGTAATTGCAATACCAAATCTCCTATGACATTTATGATTTAAAGATATTCAATAATAATATGAAATTTTATTCATAAACCAAATAGGCTAAATACATGTTTTGTATTTTATATACATTTGAAAAAGCTAATAAGCTATGAAATATACAGGATTTTCCAGCCTTTCTTCCAAAGGTAAAAGAAAGTTTCATCATCAAATTATAAGAAAACATAGGCTAAGGTACAGGAGCTGAGAACACTTGTGTCCTGCTTAAATGTCATTGCTCTACTCTGTGGTGAGAAAGTAGGTTTGCGACAACGGAGACTTCTCACCAGTGCTTCTGTAAGGAGTTCTGTTCTGTGCTCTGTAGAAAATTTCAACGTTTCTGACTTCTTCCCGCTGCCTTTGCGAAACGTGAGGTTGAATTCTGTCCCTTGTCCTTTCCCAACAGGGCTGATGCTGCAAATGTCTCCATAAGGCCACTAACAAAAAGAAAAAAGTTCTTTCAACTGTTGTGGTAAAATAGAAAAATGCAACATTCATTTTCATTATTTTCACTTCATACAACTGATTAAACCTTACAACGCACTAGAGGACCAGCAGTTATGTTCTGTCACAATTTTTTAATGCAGATTCTCTTAAAGGTCATCAAAGACAACAATAAAATCTGTATTACATTTTTAATAATTAATGGCATTAAGGAAATTAAAATAAGTGAAAAGAATTAGGAAATAACATTTTATGATTGCAAGTCCATTAAGAAAATGAAATCTATGAAATCTATAAAACATATTTAATTTAGAACTTTAACCTAGACTACCCTTAAATATGTTTCTTTATCCATGTTCAATTAATCTTGCCTTTGTAAACAAATAACTCTGGTCTGACAAGGTTTTTTTTTATAATAGCAATTACACTTGTGACACAATGATAAATGCTATATAACAAGAGAATTTTAAAATAAGGCACTAATTTCACATAAAGATAATTACAAACAATACTAATATGTCAAAAAGTTATTTCCTTCACAACCTCAAAATTAGCACATTCCCCATTCTTTTTCTTTAGTTTTGATTCTCAACACACAGCATCGAACATACACATATCAATCTCTTTCATATTGACAAATCATAAAGTACTTACTTGAAGCCAGTTGTAATGGGTTTTGGCTTTTAAAAGTCAAGGAAAGTTTATACAAATACCTACCAGCTACTAACATAATTACCTGATTTGTTACTTCTAAGGTATTAGGATTATATGTAGTAACTGCATGGGTTCCAACTGAAAAGACACGTTTATACCTATAAAAGAAGACAAGCCTTTAGTTTTAAAGATTGAAAATCTCATAAGAAAAAAAGATAATATTATCATGTAAAGATTTCAATAAATACAAATATGTTAGCTAACCAATGGTGGCTAAACAATTCGCTTTTAAATCCCCCCAAATCTTAAGATTTTTTTATTCTTTTAGAGATTTGTACATGAATGTAGTGAATTTAAGATACTGTTACATAATGCCCCATCCTTTTCCCATTATAACCCTTCTTCTTCCCTGTCAGTCCCCCTTTTATTTTCATGTCTTTCCCATGAGTAGTTCACTGAGTTTCATCTGGTTGCCTTTGACAGCACGTGTCTGAGTACCTGTGGGAGCATGAGTCGCATCACCAGTGGGTGTGCCACGAGGAAAGCCTCGTCCTTCCCTCATCGATCTCTCAGGGACAGGCTTCTTGAGATCACTCCTTCACCATGGTGAAATGTGGAAATATACATAGTGGCAGTGAACTCATGGATGCAAGAGCCTGTCATGTCTGCTATATAGATCCCTCTCTCCCTTCAGGCTCTTAAAAATGTACCTCTCTCTTTCTTCCACGATATTCCCTGAGCTCTGGGGTGTGTACATGTGGGGGGATCAAGATGAGCTCTGGGTGTGTACATGTGGGGGATCTAGATGTCTTCTTTAGGGCTGAGCTGTACTTTGGCCAGTTGTGAGTCTCTGCAATAAAGACCTTCCACTGGAAAAGAAAGCTTCTAGGTTGAATGCTGAAGGTTTCTCTGATGAGCTCTGGTAACTGTCTAGGGAGATGGTAGAGGGACAGAAGACTCCTATTGTCTTATTTTCCTGATTCTGCTTTGCTCCTAACTCCAAGCTTGCTACTATGCTGTCACCTTACCTGGAGGTTCCTAAATCCTCAAAATTTTTAATGTTCTAAAATTTTATCCAATTAAAATCCACCCCTTGTTTATTTTGTTATGAACTTTAATGATTCTTACTTAGAAAAATGTGTCCTATGCAAGCAACCTGGCGATGCCAGTACAGATTAAGTTGATAAGGTATAAATAATGTATAGATGGGCAAATTTTATATTAACAAGACACTGCATCCTACAGATAGAAAATCTGACACCTTCACCTGCTCAGCCACACCATCTCCCACACATTACGAATCCTTTCAACCATGCCATATGGAAAGGAAGGGGATCTATGCCTACAACTGCATGTCCCAGACTTGAGCAATGACCCGCTGCAGGCAAGTGCTGCAAACATGCAGCACAGGAAATGTAGGCTCAAGGCAATTTCACCTCACTTCCCTTCCCCTGCACATCAGGAAAAGCAATTGAGAGCATCAGAATCCTGTAACAGAGAGGAGCTCATCATAATAAAAGAAGAAACTTAATTAGAACAGAATACAGTTTTTTCAGATATAAAACATTAAATGAACAAATCATCAACTAGTGCAAGAAAATACAAAAACAAAGCAAAAAAGTTACAACTGTAGCCACAGAATTTTAAAAGATGATATTCTATGTAATTCTAGGCAGCTAAATTTCAAAATGAGGAATAAATCAACCACAACAGGAAGAATTTAAGAAAGCTGCAGAGAATCACAATCTCTAAAAGCATCGCTACATTAATTTCAAAAGAAACCTTAGAAGCTGGCTGCTACTCAAGCTTTGAGTTCATGCAGAAAAAAGCTCAGACAGCTTAATTCCTTAAATGACATCAAGTGATCTTTCAATGATATACTGATAACTCAAAAAAAGGGATATCAATCTTTAAGAATAGACATTAACAATAAGAACTGGGAATTTATTATAATCATAACACACTGACCAAAGAAAAAGTTTTGTTTCAGCAAAATAAAGTTCATAGAAAACTCTATTAATGACCAATTATACTTACTAAAATATCTATATTTTAACAATATTGTTAATTATTAAAATGAATACGAAGCCTTTCAGATATCTGTTGTTTTATCTTGCATCTGTTTACTTGTATCTATGAATACAGTAATTATAAGATGCAAGATAATAAAAACAAGATGAAAGGTATTAACTAAAATCATACAGGGGTAATATTTTTTTTTGGACTTTGACCATTTATTTTCTAATTGGCACATTGTATGATAAAATGCCAAAGTTATTTCCATATGAGCAAAAAGAAATGATTAATTTCTATGAGTAGTCATTTAAAGAATATTTTTATTGATTTTCTCTAAATTTGCCAGTATAAAGTGGAGGAAGAAATTAAGCACTTCCTCAGAGCAGACATTTCCTTCTTCCTCAAGGGGATAGTAGTAGGGAAGAGTGGGGGTGGGGAGGCAGGGAGAGTAGGAGGTTTGAGAATTGGAAGCAGGCAAGAGTTTAACTCACTTTGATCTAAAATAATTCAATTAAATGAGTGGTCGGTAGAAACAAATCTGGAATTTAAAATTAAAATTATTATAATCCATAGACAAAACTATGGAATTTGTTTCATTCTATGAATGAAAAGTATAGTGACTATGGGCTTAAAATGCTCCAAAAGTGGTGGGGGAGATGGTCAGCAGGTAAAAATGCTTACTGTAGGCAAAACATGTAAAACAGAATTTAAATCCCCACATCCATGTACAAAAGGTGGGTGTGGCTTCCCAGAAGCCTGTAACCCAACCATGTCGGGAGTAGAAACAAAAAAGTCACTGGAACTTGCTGGTTGCCAGCCTTGCTCCAGGCTCAGTGAGCCCTCTAAAGGGAATAAAGGTGGAGAGTGATACAGAAGGACACCCAAATGTCTTCCTCTGGCCCACGGTGGACACACATGCACATGCAGGGCACAAGCACGCACACACGCATGCACACTCGCATACATACACAAATGAATAATTTAAATAAAGTCAATATCCAAAACACCAACTGCTATTACGTGCAGTCTTGAAAACTAGTTGAAAGTGTTTTAACTTCTGTATCTTCTAACTTTTCCCCAATTTTCCATCACAACAAGCACCTTTTAGTATCTTTATTAATTTTAACTTTATATACATAAAAATATCAAAAGCTACAAATTTTAATTCCATGTGATGTTTCGACACATTTTTTTACACTGAGTAAAGCACAAAGGTTAAATATATCCATTTTTTCAAACATTCATCATTTTTTCATGGCAGAAATATTCAAAATCCTTTCTTCTGGCTTTTTGAAACACATAGTGCATTACTGTTATCCAGAGACATGCCAGTGGGCAAAGTGCGCCAGAACCTGGAGGAAAGGGTTCAATCCCAGAAACTACTGTGTGCTGTGCAATACACTACCACTGAGGCACATGCCACTACTGCGTTTTCAATTTCTGTGAGGTGACCACTGCAGATTCTGCAAGTGCCTCCATGCAGGAACTGTCTTTCTGTGTCCGGCTTATTTTTATCGTCATTCCACACTTCACTCTTTCTGTGGCAGAAGATCATTCCACTGTTTCTATGTACCATGCATCACTCCTCCTTCAGCTGATGCGTACTTACAGTGTTTCCACTCTGGGCCACTAGGACTAGTTCTACAGTAAGCATGACAGTGCAGACACCTTCCCCCCTTAGGAATTTTTTCCTATGTGTATATAACAAGTAGTGGATCCCTGGATCCTACTGAAGTTCTTTTGAACTTCTTAAAGACCTTACCCACTTCTTTCCATAATGACTGTACTAATTTACATTCCTGTCAACAGTGTGTAAGTATTCTTTTTTCTCCATTTCCTCTACAGAACTTGTCTTTCATTTCCTTGAAAACAATCATGCGAGTAAGATAACTCATTCATGTGGTTTTGATTTTCACTTCCTTGAAAACTGGTGCTATCCAGCATACTATCACATTTTTGTATCAGCGTTTAAAAATGCCCATTTAGGCTTTTTCACATTAACATTTATTGAATTTGTTCTTTGACAATTTCATACAACATATATAATGTGCTCTGATTACTTACTGTACCACCATCTTGTCTAGTCTTTCTCCTGCCCGTACCATCCATCAAAGTTCTTTTATCACATTCATGTCTTTCTGTTTTGAGACCCAGGATCATCTGTGTGAGCATGTTTTGAAGTATCCCTTGTAGTAGTAGCTGGTGACACTAGTGTAGTAGCATGGCTACGCTAGTGAGGACACTAACTGCCCCTCCTCAGAAACCATCACTACTCAACAGTTTGGCACACTGTGAGTCTCTCTCCCATCCATGACCAACTGTTGACAGGTCGAGTCCTGTACAGGCCCAGATCAGGTAGCCACGGACACTATGAAATCTCATTTGTATTGGTTTAGCGGTGCCAAGACGACAGTGGCCCATAGCCTTTCTTCCCACCTCCTGGCTTTGACACTCTTTCTGTACCTTCTTCTGCTAATATCTTTGAGCCTTAGAATCGGTGGTATAAATATCCTGCTTAGGAAAATTGTCACTTATTCTGTTTTCGCCAACATCAGTTGCAAAGAAAAGCAACTCCAATTATGGCTGGGAGTAACCTTTGTTTGTGGGCATAAATACTTAGAAGATAACTTGCAGTCAAGTCACTCTAGCTAAAAAACAGTATATATAATATGTAACATAGATTATACACATATATAATCTACATGTAATTTTTTGCATATGTGGGTATGTGACAGAGGCACTTGAATGTGTGTGTCCATGGAGGTCCAAGATGACTTTGGAAACATGTGGACTGCTGTTTCACCTACTGCTTTGCTCTGAGGTTTCCCAGTCTCCACCTTCCCAGGGCCAGAAATACAGGCTGCTGCAATTTCCACCCAGCATTTTGAAATGGGATTGGAGAGCTGGACTTAGGTCCTTTTGTTTGTAAGGCAAAGGCTTTATCCCCTGAGCCATCTTCCCTAGACAACAGTATTAAATTCACTCCTAAGGCCCAAGACTTGTTCAGACATGGGTTTTTTAATGTGTTTACAGTGTTATCAGGTATGAATTCCTTTTTGTGGAACAGGCCACACTGCCAATCAAAGTGCTTAGTTACCACCATAACAGTCATTCCACGACGACACATCTTGCCTGACAGAATGGGTTCAGAGGGGTTGTAACAGGCAAAGCCCACTGATGCTGATTCTCCTGCAGCAACCTGGGTAGCACCTTCCAATACATGGAAGCTAGTCAGCAGGGAAGAACTTCCAGTGTATTCTAGCTAATTTTTCTGTATCTTGCAGTCATGGCGTGTGATGACTTCAGCGACAAAGGTTTAACTGGTTCTGGTGCTTTTGCCCTTTATTTATTTACGGTCACACATTTGCTTATTAATTTACAATATATAATTTACAAAAATAATTTTAATTTCTTTACATATTGTTGCAACACAATGTCTACGCCAAGAAACTTAAGGATGGGGAAAGTATTTAATCTAGCTCCAGATTAACAGTCCCTCTTGGCAGGGAAGTCACAATAGTAGGAACTAGAAGCGTCTGGTTCCATCCCATTGACATTAAGAACAATCAGCAATGAGATCTTAGCTTACTCTCTCCACCTGTGAGAATCTGGAAGATGATTTTAGACCTAGCCATTTAATACGCTTGTATCAATTAGAAAAGTGTATGTGTGTTATGCTTTTCTGCACTGAAAACTTGCATCATTTCATTTATGTCCTAATGGAAAGAAACCAACACTATTTTCTTTGGGGAAACCACATAGAATGTTTGTCTACTATAAATTGGCTCTCATATTATTGAAGATATGAGACCTTTGCATATTATTTTTAAAGCTCAAAAATTTCAATTCCTTCAATGGTCTCAATAAAACAGACCTAATCAAAGTAAAAAGAAAGTTGTTCCTTTCTCTAAGGGGAAGCTTGAGGTTCCATGATACTATAGAAAAGGCTGGTTAATTTAAATGGCTTAGTAATAGTGTAAGGGAATTCACTTACCTTCCCTAAAATAAACTGTATTAATTCTCAGTTGTGCAGGTATTAACATTCATTCCTTAGATGTAAACCAATATACACTTTCTTACAAATTCCACCCCTTAATTTAAGTTGCATCTTTTCAGCTTCACACAGATCTTATTCTTCTGCCAGTCAGACCTTCAATTTAAATTCTTCCTGGAATGCTGAACACCCTACTTCCTTAAGCCAAGTAAGTTCTCAAGTTCTTTGTGGTCCTCACAGAATTTAAGATTTTTCTTTTCATTACTTGAGAACACAGTTACTCAACCTAGAATTTTAGTTAATCTAATATGAAACTAGGGACAACTGAAGCACAAGGTTTCTCATAATGAGACTGATGCTGAACACGGCTTAAGAAAGTACCATGGCACAGCAGTTAACCACAGCAACCTGCAGTCATCCTCTCTGGGTTCAAACTGGTAATCTAGTTTGACAAATTCTCCACCTGAAAGATATAGGTAACATAAATACTCCTAAGGTGAAAATAGAAAGGGACAGTCCAGGGGCTGGAGAGGTGGCTCAGGGGTTAAGCCTCTGCCTTGCAAGCGGAAGGTCCTGAGTTTGGATCCTAGACCCCACATATACACGCTGGGCGGAAGTGGGGGCGGCCTGCGTTTCTGGTCCTGGTAGGGCGGAGCCTGTGAATCCTGGGGCAGAGTAAACAAGGAGGAGGAGGAGGCGTCCATGGTGGTTCCCGAATTCGCCCGTGGTTCTACACACACACACGCACAATTGAATAAAAAAAAAAAAAAGAAAGGGACAGTCCATATGAGAGGCCTCGAACTTATGCATCTGGTACATAAGTAAACAATCAATAATTGCTAGTTATTCCATTAGATGAATACAGTGGACAGCATGGTAAGTAAGTTGACTATAATACCATGTTTTAAATATTCCTTTAGTGGTACAATTACATGAACACATTCATACTTAAAACACAAAAGAGAACTAATGACAAATTTGCCATTCATTTGGCTGCATCAGCAGAGAACTCTGATTCTGGTAAAAATTCAATTTTACCTAAGGGGGCTTATTCTCATTAGAACCTGCCCTCTTCAAAAAAGAGAAACAGATAATAAGCAGGACATGTCTTGCCAGCATGAATCATAGTAACTCTGAGAAATATCCCATACTCATATAAAACAAAGAGTATCCCATCAATTTTACTATTTTAAGCACTCAAATTCAGAAATATGTCCACAGTCTTTCAGCGCTCAGATGAAGCCAGGTTTAATACAATGTTGTAAAGATAAAATTCCTATGAAATTGTGATTCAGTTCACACTTCCATATGTTATTATAAATCCCAAGAGATACACAGGAATTCAGGATGGATTCATCTGAGGCTTAGAGACTGGGGGCATTAAGAACTAGGGTAAAACAAAGTAGACACCCAGAATTCCTGCAGTTAGAACTGGTGAGGGATGTAAATGTCAGGTGGCAAAAGAGAAGGTATCTTTCTTCTTGTCCAACTCTATTCTAAATACAAGGATCAAAACCAGCTTGGTTCCTCGACTCTTCTATCAATCTCCCTATAAATGTAATCAGCATCTGTCACAGAATTTCACAAGCCAATCACAATTTATTTTGAAGTATTGTGGTTAAAAATTCTATTCAGATACTAAAATCCCGCTCAAAATTTGGGGATCTGCCAAATTAGTAACACTAGAAAGATCCATAGGAGATTTTACTTGTAAATTCCATTTAGAAAAATTTAAGAACTTACACTACTTTGAAGTTTTCCATAGTGAATCTGTACTTCCGCTTTAACTGAAACATCTGCCTGCACTTCCCGTCCTGCCTGAAATGGCTTGCTCAGGGACAAAAAGGAAATCTTGCTTTTATGAAAGAAAAATGCTTTTCCTCCCTAAAATCTCCCCTGTCGTTCCTTCCAGAACATACATACAATTAAATTGTCAACATGCTTTGCAAGTGGGAAAAGCAACAAGTACAAAGAAAAACTATGCTGTAGCCAAGGAGCCTAAAATGCCCTGTGAACAGACTCCATTAATGGCACACAGCAGCTACAAAGGGAAGCACAAAGGAAACACACAAAGGTAACGGAAACGAGCTATAGGAACGTGTATCAGGGAAACTGGAGAGAACCTTTGAGCAAAGAACAAAGCAAAGAACGCCTTCATTTCCTGCTACCACAGTTATAACATTTTTCTGAAATGTTATAATTGGGTTAGCAACACATATAAAGGCATAGAGTATTTTAAAACCAAAAATTCAAGCCCTCAAAATCACGCATAGAATTTGTCGTATGAATACATCTCTGGAGGGGAGGTTCAACTGGTAATAAAGTTTTAATGATAGAATTTTTAGTCTTGACATTAGCACTGCTGATGCACATCTTAGACTGGAATTGATCACACGAGATACGTGAGTACAATCCAAGTGTTGTATAACACACATGGTCCAATAAAAAGACTATCACCAACTGAAAACTGGGACTTTCGGGGAGAAGAGTCGAGGTGTGCACACTGAAGTAACAATACACTGCGGAAGAAACTTTAAAATACTGACCTAACTGAAAAAACTCCCTATTCATGTATCAGAAGAATTAGAGCATAGTTAAGACAGCAATACTTTTAACCTAATCTACAGATTCACTGTTGTCTTTTCTTGTTAAATTAACAATTCACTGAATTTTGCAAATGGAAATATAAGAAACTCATATCCAAAGTGATACTGAACTTCCAATTTTTTCAAAACAGTACAAACCTATAGTAGTCAAACCAGTACAACACTGTCACAAGGACAGGCTGGCACTGATGATCAATGGAGTCAAAAGTTAAGAGCCCCTGTTTGTGGCCAAATAACTTCAGGGTTGGAATAGTCAAAACAATTCAGTGGGGAAAAGAATAGTCTTTTCAACAAGTGGTTCAGGTACAAGTAGAGCTTCACAGTCACAAAAATGAATGGGGATGCTTGATTCATCTAATAGCTAAAATTTACTCAAAACTGGAATCATAAAACTCTAAGAAAACACAGGAGTAAATCTTTGTAATTAGGCAATAGCTTTTTAGATATATCAAGAAGTTATGACAAAAAATTCGGATTTTCTTAACATTTTAAAGTTTGATTTTCACTGAATAATATCAAGAAGGTTAAAGAACTAGAGAAAATATTTCCAAATTATCTATCTGATAATGGATTTACATTCAGAATAAATAAATAACTCCTAAAACTCAACAACCACAAAAAAACCTATTTCAAAATGGGCAAATGATTTGAACTGACTCTTCATCAAAGAAGAAATACAAATGGCCAAAAAGACAGAAAAGATGTTCAAAATCATTAGCACATTAGAAAAAAATTAAAAGTTCAATGAGATACCACCTATGTTTACGCAGGATAGCTGGCAAAGATGAAAAGCAACTGAAATATCAAACACTGATGCTGAAAGTACTACAAATAATTTGGAAAACAATATGGCTGCTTTCTCAGTGGTTACACATGGAGTTAACCTAGAACCCACACTCTTCGGTGTATATCTAAGAGAACCAGAAGCAAAGATTCATAAAAGCATTATTGATAATGTTTTTATCAATGCCAATGTCTATTAATTGATGAAGGAACAAAAAAAGAG
This sequence comes from Typhlomys cinereus, assembly GCA_023101885.1. NCBI lineage: Eukaryota > Metazoa > Chordata > Mammalia > Rodentia > Platacanthomyidae > Typhlomys > Typhlomys cinereus. Next base: position 3,291,772 of record JALPQD010000253.1, read on the forward strand.
TACATCCATACCACAGAGTATCACTGAACAATAAAGAACTGACGCATTCCATTGACTCCTGGAGTAATGTTAACTAGAAGACAGTCCCAAAAGACCATGCTCTGTATTGTTTCGATTCTGTGAGATGTTTCAGACAGACAAGCCCAAAGATGAGAAGTAGGTGAGTGGCTGCCAAATGCAGGAAGAGGATGAATAAGTATTCTTTTAAGTATTCATTGGAAGATGAAAGTGTTCTAAAAATAATGCTGATGGTTCACAATTCTATGGATATCCTAACACTAGAAGAATTGTATACTTTGAATGGGTGAATATAATGGTATGTGAATTATATCTTAAAAGTGTTATAAAAACACAAAGGTTGGGCTGGAGAGATGCATCAGGGTTTGTTAAACTTCTGCCTCATAAGCAGAAGGACCTGATTTTTGATCCTGGAGCCTATGTAAAAAAAGATAGGCAGAAATGGTAGCAGCCATACTTATACTCCTGGCGAGTGGAGCCTGGGAAACTGCAGAGCAGATAAAAGAGGAGGTACTGCAATCCAATCACCCTTGGGGCTTCAAAGGCACATGCGTTGCCCTCTGATACATGCATGCAAAAAAAAAAAAAAAAAAAAACACACACACACAAAGGGTTCAAGGTATGAACAGAGTGACAGGAACTATGCTACTAGAGCACAGAAATGCTTTCAGCTCAAAACTGTTTCTAAAAAGGGGAAATAAAAGATTCTCTTAAGCATTAGTCACTGCTTTCTGAAAGCATACAATAATTCTAGATGATGACAATTATTGACAAGCTCACAAAGCAAAACATGTTACAGTAATTTTTTCTCTAGAAATAATACACCAGTATGCTACAAGCGTGAAAAACAGAAGTTAGAATAAGAGTAAACTATCATTCAAGAAATAAAAGTAATTTAAACATATAATTTTAAGTCTGATTCAAAGAACTAGAAAGAGTCACACTGTCCTAGATATGCCTATTTTCTTTCTACCTTTGCTTAATAAAATTATCAGGAGAAAAAAATGCAAACAAGTATTATACCTCATGTATGAGTTAATAAAGTAAGATAATAAAAGAAAACAAAATCAAGGGACCAAGAGATGGGGAGTGGTTCAGGGATCAAAACCTTTGCCTCACAAGTAAAAGGACCTAAGTTCAAATAACCAGATCCTACATAAAAACGCCAGCAGATATGGCAGCAGACGGTGATTCCAGTCCTGGAAGGTGAAGCCTAGGAAACATCAGAACGAAGAGAAAGGTAGAAGAGCAGTCAGGGTGATTCTCCATAGGTGTACACATTCAACCGCCCTCTTATATGCATACCACACAAATGTGAACCCCCCCCCACACACACAATTAAGCCAACCAAAACATTCAAAACTTTCAAAATTAGTCAACCAGAAACACTACTGAGTTCAAACACTGGACAATCCTAGGATTGTCCAATTGGTAAATGAGAACAACAAGAACAAAAGAGATTCACACATGTCATGTTTCACTTGTGACCCAAGGAATAATAAAGTAATTTCCTATCTGTCAAAGTGTGGCACATTTAGTACCTGTAATACTGCTCAAAATGATCAGAGAATAAACTTCTTTTAGAATAGTCAAAAGATGCTATTCATTGAATACTCAATGTATTTCAGGCATAATTTAAAAATCTTCGTTTGCTCCATAATACTTCATTTAATCTTTGCAACAATCTATGGGGAAGAAATTACCATGCATCTATAAGAGAAGAAATAGAAGCATTTGTACCTAATCTGACTACAAGACGCCAAAGCAAGCATAATGCATCAAACCCCATTCAGGGAAAAAAACAAAACCAAATGCAATGTTAAAATTCATTACAGGCTTTAAAAAGGATTATAAAGTTCACTACAGGCAAGTGGGCACAACACTATGCAGATACACAGGATAGAGGCCATGTAATACAGCTGCAGAGTTAGTCCTGTAATCCCACACCGTTGAGTCAGAATTGACAGCTGCCCAAAGTGCCTAACTTGATTTGCTGTCTGTTACTTCTTAATATAATATAAAACAAAACAAAACAAAACAATACACCCTTCCCAAGACAGACACAGAAAACAAACGTCAAAAGAAAAAAAGAATAATTCATTGTAAACAGAGCATGTGCACTGGAAATACACACATATGCTTTCACTAGGGAAAGACTGAACAGCAACACTGAGTTATGCCACATTATTCAAGACACTGAAACGGAATGTTGAAACTGGTAACTTTATAAAACCCAGCAAAATAAAGCCAAAAGGAATACTTACTTTCCCCTCCATGAATGTTTGGTTGTATAGAAACATGCCAAATCCTTATTTTCCCTAATTATGTTCATTTTGTGCTGAAACCTGAAAACAAAAATTGGAGTTTTGTTAGTCCACTGTTTATCGACTTTTCCTGAACTTCTCATAGCAGGTCGCTGCACCTCTCCTTCTCTGAGAACCGCAGAACACAGGGTGATAGAAGACAGTGATCAGTCCAGCGTTCTCCTGGTCCTGAGCACATGTGACTGCCCTCTTTTCTCTTTCCACTGGATTGTGATTCTTTTTAATTTTTTATTATTATTTATTCAATTGTGCGTGTGTGTGTGTGTGTGTGTGTGTGTAGAACTGCGGGTGAATTCGGGAACCACCATGGACCTCTTCCACCTCCTCGTTTACTCTGCCCCGGGATTCACAGGTTCCGCCCTACCAGGACCAGAAACGCAGGCTGGGTCTAGGATCCGAACTCAGGACCTTCTGCCTGCAAGGCAGAGGCTTAACTTCTGAGCCACTTCTCCAGACCGGATTGTGCTTCTTGAATACAAGAGTAGCAAATTTGCAGGGAAGAAAATAAACTTCACTGTACTCGGTGGTGAGCACCTAAAATGTTGATCAAGTACCAAACTAATTCCAAAAGACTCTGTTGAGTTGCTGAAGGTCAGCCAGTCTGTGGTGGTTGACACTCAGAGGAACTGCATAAGTAAGAATTTGCAAATGTCTGTAGTAAGAAATCTAAAATGTTCATGAGGTCTCTTTCATCTTAGAAGCCACAAATGGTCATTCTAGCCACCCTCCTACATTTAGAAAAGTCACCTTTTTAGAAACAAAGCTGAGTTTGTCATTTGTTCTGTCTGATGGACTACTCAGAGAGCAATATTTTTTCTGTGGAATTAAATGTTCTTTGAGAAATTATATTTAAGCTCCATGGTATTCCATTTTATGAAAATACTAGGACAGTGCTACACAAAGTATTGTGGCTATAATGTGTATATTACTGTACCATACCAAAATAATAAAGAAGTTGAGTGTTTGAAAAAACTTATAAAAATCTGATTAGTGGACTCCTGTGGTTGGACAGGATATTCCATTTAAAGATTGGTTCTTAGTGCACTCACAAAGTTCTGCCATCATTCTGCTATGCAATACACCACATTTCATTCACTCGTGGCTTATGGATATTCATACTTATTCTACTTTTTGGTTGTTATACTGCTAGAAATGTGTGTGTGTTTTTGTGTGAATGTTTTCATTTCGTTGGGTATATACCTGAGTGGAGAAAAAACATTTAGAAATTGCTTTCATTTCTCCTCTGCTTCTGCCCCACCAATTAGCAAGAGCTAATTGTCCTACTCTCCTTTAAATCTGTGCTCAACACCAGGTTACAATGACAGCAACCGCTCTCTCCTCATTCCTGTTCCTTTATGCCCATGCTTCCCTCGCATGCCTGTTATATTCCAAAGCATGATTTATTATCTAATCCTATTAGTAAATCCAGAGACATGCAATTTGACTACTTAGCTCACTTATATATCTCTAATGTCTACAAGAGGGACTGACACAAAACAGGTGCATTCAACAGTATGTGCATGAATGAGCACCACACACAGCAATCCTAGGGGCAATTTTGATGCCACATCAACCAGATGCTGTAATAAGAAGACCCAATAAAGTTTTGCCACATATCTGGAAAAGCATCATTAATCCAAGCTGAGAAATAGAACCATAACAACATATTAAGAGAAATCTTTTATTAATTAGCAGAAAGAAAAAAAAGAAGAAAGAAAAAAAAATTTGCAGCCTACTAACATTTTCCTACTGGTGAGTGTGGAGAGTCAAATGCAGACCTAACAGTTGATGCTTCTACATTTCTGGATTTTGCATCTGATATGACTTGGCATCAACTAAGATTTAATGGACCCAGCAAAATCGCTTCCTTCTCCATCATTTGCAGTAAATATTGCAAAAAAGAAACCTGTGTGCTACCTCTAAAGACTCAAAATGGTGGAATACACATGGGGTCTAGATGATACTTTCCGCTCATAACTAGACAAAGTTGTAGTCTCGGAACAAAGAGAAAGATGGGCTACATAGTGAGTTCCGGGCCAGCCTGCTCCATACCTGAGATTTTGTCTCAAGAACGAAAAGTAAAAACTAAGAATAAATTTTAAAATGACAATCACACAGAATTTGGGGCATGATCCACAAAGAAAAAGGATGATTCCTAATTTGCATGAGGAAAAAAACAAAAGCAAAAAAAAATGCAATTAATAACAAAGCACACTTAGGAATTTTTAAGGAAGCACCCAAAAGATAAACTCAAGAGCATCACTGATTTGGGAGATATATACATAACTTAGGCCCTCTGAGGGGAACGAAAGCAAGCACATATCCAGGTCTATCCACACACTTCAAAGAACTGTGAGTTCCATAAAGTTCTGAAGTTAGAACAGAAAAAGGAGAAAAGGAGGCAAAGCAGCTATAAAAAACAAACTGCAAACCACCTGATTTGTTTGAAGAAAAACTGTTTCTGATGCACAGCAGAATGCTGATGCAAGAATACAAGTAGAACTAAGAAACACTTGAATTTTCAGTGTCAAAACTTCCTTCGGTCAGTTTCACAACACCTTGGTTCCTCTAATATTTTGGAGGCAACAGGTGGTGCAGCTGTCCTACATCCAATTCTGAATTCCAAGGAAGTTGGGGGAGTAAAGTGAAAATGCTCTTTGTAGAAGAAAAAAGTGTCATTTACTAAAAAACTTGTCCTCTGGAAAAGGGAGACAGAAGACCCATCTAAGTGGTCAAGTTCTTATAAGTGAGATAACTGGGCGCTATTTTGAGTGTCTGAATAGCCTGGAAACGAAAAGTGTAATAATACTTTTCCATGTTGAACCTTCATTAAAGGTTCTGAAGCTGGGTGACAAAGTGATCCTATTCTAAGAATTTATGACAGCACCTAAAATTACACAAGAACTTTTATTAAGTACAAAAAAATAGAAAAATTAATGTCCAAGATTACACAGCTAATTAGTTAGATCAGGCACTGACCAACATGCTTACCTCCATGCTATGTATTTAACTCAAGCTTTAATACATTCTCTCAACCTCGGGAGTCCACATTGACTGTGTAATTATAGGTTTGTATTTAACAGTAAATTCCTGGAACAATTTAAAACCAATCTCAGGATGGAGAAAAAGCTCAGGGGTTAAGATTTTTGTCTTGAAAGCAGCAGGTCCTGAGTTTGGTTACCAAGTCCACTAAAAAAAAAATCCAGGGAAACAATGGTGGCCTACACTTCTGGCCCCCGGGGGGGGGGGGGGGGAAGCCTGGGAAATCCCAAAGGGAAGCTAAAAGAAAATAAAAACAAACCAGAGTGATTCCCGAAGTCACTCTTGGTCCTCCATAAGGACACATAGTGCCCTCTCTCTCTCTCTCTCTCTCTCTCTCTCTCTCTCTCTCTCTCTCTCTCTCTCTCTCTCACACGTATGCAAAATAAAAAACTATCTGAATTCTTCCCTTTAGCTGCAAAGATTAAACACCTATAAGAAATAACTAAGAAACTGCAAATTTAAGCAGAGAAAAGCCATACTCTCTGTCACTAAGGACATAAAAGAAAAAGGAAAATTTTAAAGCCAAACACGTTCTTATGAAGTTTTTTCATTTTTACTTTTTTTTTAAGAGTTCAAAACAAACATGTAACAACAGAAATATATTCTTGCATGACTTCAGGATATATGCTATGAGGACACTTCAGCAACAAAAAGTGCTTCAATCAACTTTCAGCTTTTAAAATGACCAGACTAATGAGCTCTGTGGCTGGGACCCATGTCCCAAAAGTATAATGGCAATCTCTAAATTTTCAAGGAAGTGGGGCTGAGGAGATGGGTCGGTGGTTAAAGCTTCTGCCTTCCAAGCAAAAGGATCTGATTCAGATCCCCAGACCCCATATAAAAACAGTACGTGGATAAGGTGACCTGTAATTCTGACCCTAAAAGGTGGAGATGAGGAAACCCCAGAGCAACGCAATAAAGTGAAAGAGCCATCTAGAATGATTCCCAATGTCACCCGTCACTCTTAGGCACACACACTCAAGTGCCCTCTTGTACACATATTTGCCCATCTACATGCAACACACACACACACACACACACACACACGCCAAAAAAAAAAAAAAATTCAAGAAAGTCTGTTTATGTTCTCAGGAACTGTTTTCTGAGAAAGTCACTATGCAATGAGGGGCAGCTGGTCTTAACACTGTATTGATTCTTCAGACCTTAACAGTTCTTTTGAAGAGAATCAGCTTTTAAAGCAGAGCGATGGCAATTCGCAAAAAGCCGAAAAGCACGTACGAAACGAAGCAGGTATGGAGGCCCACGCACCCTCCCAGCGCCTGGGAGATGGAAGCAAAAGCAATCACAAAGCTGGGCTAACAGCAAGGCCAGCCTCGACCTACACAGGCTATTGAAAGAGGAAAAGAGAAGGAAAGAGAGGAAGGGAGGGGAGAAAGGAGGGAGAGAGGAAGGGAGGGGAGAAGGAAGGGAAAGAGGAAGGGAGGGAGGGGACAGAGACGAAAGAGACTGGGGGGAGGCAGTTCTGTACTGTTTAGATATCAAAAACGAAGCTGGAAAAAACGACAAGAGAATCATGGGACATGAGTGCATGCAAGGCTGGGGAGCCTGAGTACAACAGTGAAGTGATTCCACTTGAGAAGCCCCTGAGCGCCGTGGCACAGTTCCCAAAGCTGCTGACCCGCATGTACTAACAACACAAACCCAGTATCGACATACTGAGTACCAAGGTCAGGGTGGGCAACTTCAAAATTATTACTTATGGCAAGAGACAGACTGGTAATAATGTCTTTACTAGGCTGCATAACCTTGAACAAATTTGTTTCTCTGAATCACAGCCATCTATAAAACAGGTGTGGAAATAGGTGCCCCAAAGGGCAATAGTTAGGACTCAGATGCTTCAATAAAGGAGCTAGATACTTATTAGTTCAGAAAAATACTCCAAAATATTAGTTATTACTGTATTTTAAACATACAATCCAAGATATACAAGTTACTTTCAAGTGTCTACTGGCACCTGTTAGAGTAAAATTACATGGCTCCCCTTACATCTTTTATTAATTATAACTCTTCTACAATTCAATGCACAGTAACTCAATCTATCTGCTGTGTCAGTTACCTTAGTCAACCATGGTCTGAAAATACTAAATGGAAAATTTTAGAAACAAGCAATCCACAAGTTTTAAAATGTACACTCTCTCAGTCACGTGCTGAAATCTCCTCCCTCTGGCTAGTCCCAAATATGAACAGTCCCTTCATCACCCTGCGGTACATGATCCAGGTGACCCGTCACCTAGTCACCCTCTCCTTATCACACCAGTCACAGTATAGCAGCGCTCCATTCAGGTTAGCCGTTTTGAACTGGCAAAGAGAAGTCCCAATGCTTCCTTGACAGGAGTTCTCAATAAGGAAGGACAAGACCAGATGCCAGTATCTACAATCAAAAATTAAATCTTTCATCTATGCAGTTGTGAAGGGAAAAAAATTCTTGGTAGTTTCACTGTCACACTCAATTCCAAAAACTATGGTCACATTGATAAGTGATTTAGTTAAAATGAAAAAAAAAAGCATCAAACATATCACATATAGATTTCAGTAAGACTGAGGCTGGAGAGGTGGCTCAGGGGTTAAGTCTCTGCCTTGCAGGCGGAAGGTCCTGAGTTTGAATCCAGACCCGATGTATAGGTGCCGAGTGGAAGTGGGGACAGCCTGCGTTTCTGGTCCTGGTGGGGCGGAGCCTGTGAATCCCAGGGCAGAGTAAACAAGGAGGAGGTGGAGGTGGTCCATGGTGGTTCCCAAATTCGCCTGTAGTTCTACACACACACACACACACATACATGCACACACACGCACACATGCACAATTGAATAAAAAAAAAAAAAACTAACCTACCAACCTATATATTCACTGGGTAGATAAAGGGAACTAGAATTTCTAACTTCAAAAGCTAATCAGCAGTCAGTTTTTACTTGACCACTTAAGAACTTTTCAGGGAGGAAAAAGAAATATCATAAATAATCCCCAGTCATTGTTTTTTTTTTCTATATATATTTTTAACATACTCTAAAAGTAGTTTAAATATCATTGATTACAGGCACACACACACACACACAAAACCTCTCAGGCAGCCATTAGCTTCCATTATTCATGAGGAAAGTTCTGCAGAAGGCCTTAAGAAGCTCAAGTACCAAGCAGGTAACATCAATAAGAGTCACTTACAGGCACATGCTATAAATAAACTGTCCAGCTTTTAAAAAAGAAAAACATGTATAAAGAGTGGAATGGAACCTATACTATCTGCCTTGCTATTGCTTGAGTTATATCAGTTACATCTCTGTTTTCTTTGATCCTGTAAGTATCCCTTTTGAAATTCCCAAAAATTCAAACTTTTTGGATGAGAAAAAATTCACTTACATGTCCTTTGCAGCAAAATTGCATTGGTAGCATCTCCATTGACAAACCAGCTTCAACTGTTTACATTCCACTTCCTCCTACATGCCACCAGAGCTTTCTGGAACTTTTCATGTCACTCTTTTGATAGACTTTACTAAGGGCTAAAAAATCAAATTAAGTTGTACAGGCATGGTGGCGCATGCCCATGTAAGTATGAGGGTGATCAGGGCTAAGGGCAAGACCTGCCTCAAAACATGGGAGTGTAGCTCACTGACAGAGATCTTGAGACCTGGGTTCAACTGTCAGTAACCGGGGGGAAAGTCAGGGCAATGGAAGCATTTTGGCTAGCATCACTTCTTTCAATGAATTCTGCTGCTGTATGCTTTCAAAGAACACACTCTTGCAGTCTCATTTATTGTTGGCAATAATGCTGGCTCCTATTAACCACCATTTATGAATATTAGAACGATCTTTGAGAAGAAACGTGACTTTGACACAAAACCAAAGAACCTGAGAGTCCAGGTGCAGAAGTCTACCAGATGAACACAAGCCAGTAAGTGACCGACTAGGCAAAAGCAGAACACAAGGAGGCTGCAAGTGAGAAATGTGCTTGCAGAAGCCAAATTGTAGAAGCACACATGTGCATGCTCGTGGTAAGTAAATCCAGACAGTCCTTTAACTAAGGATGAAAAGACCCCATTCAGAAAAAATAGTGACTAAGGGAATGGGCATCAAACAAGGTGATTCAACTGCTTAAAGTATGCTTGACTATCATACAAACATCACACTTTTTGAATTTATGAACTGTAAGAATAGAACTGGCTCTGTTCTCAAGTAATGAATGAAAAGCATCAGTTTGTTTAAAATGCATCCAAAAATAGCATGGCTTGATAATGGATGGACAGAAAGATGGACACAAAAAATCAAGTACAGTAAAATGTTAATTTGAAAATCCTAAGGGGAAGATGTGGATGTCTAATATAAAGTTCTTTTAACTTGGCCAAAATTGAAAATGCTTATGTTTGCCTTCCATGTCCAAAACCTTTTTTTACATAGTACTATGCTGTGATACCACATCCAAAAATCTGGCAATCACATAACAGATGCTGAGATTATGGAGATAATACTTCATCCAGCTGTATTACATGACTATAGGTAAAATATAAACATTAACTAAAAGAGGAATCCCTTATATTGCTTTCTTAAAAGACTACTTTTCATAGTTGGATTTAAAGAAATGAATAAATTACATTACTAGGTTAGTACAGTTTCAAGTAAAAGGAAAAGAATGGCTAACAGAACATTAATTTTTACCCAGATTAAAAAGGTACACTTAAACTGCTTTGGCAGAATGTGCTGTGTATGGAGAAACTTTAAACCTATTTTTTTTTAAGCCAAGATCTTGCTATGCTACCTGAGCTGGCTTCAAACTCCCAAGATCAAGTGATTCTCCTGCCTCGGCCTCCTGAGTAGCTGAATTACAAGTGTACATACCATGCCTGAGCTCATTTTTAAATTTTAGTTCCATTTTAACTGTACAACTAAGTACAGGTGACAGTATTCCTTTTTTTTCTTCTTCTTCACAACAGCACATTTGCATGCGTGTGCATGTGCGTGTGTAGTAGAGGAAGCTTCAGTGCCTGTACCTATGGAGGCACAAGGATGACTTCAGGAATCATCTGGGAGGGTTCTACTTCCTTTTTCTTTGGTCTGGGGTTTTCTAGGTTCCACCCTCCAGGGGCTGGAATTACAAACCACTGCCATTTTTTCGTGGCTCTGGGATCGTAACTCAGGACCTTCTGCTTGTGAGGCAGAGGTCTACCCTGAACCATCTCTCCAGGCCAATAGCATCCTTTTGAAATGACAAGAAGTCAAAAGAAGTGTGTGCGACACTGACAAGCTGAGAGCAGCCAGAAACAGATCCCATAGGTTCCAGCTCATCCCACTTTGCGCTCTTCAGCCTGCTGAAGAGCTTGATTTCTCAGAGATAAACACTGACAGAGCGAGAAAGCAGGCAATAAAATCTATGTTGGGCTGACAAGCAAACATCTAGTCATATCAAAGTCTTTGTATTGTTTGTCACATCAAAATTAATAATCTAAATCTGCCCTACTCTTTTTTTGAAAAGTTGCTTTTATTAACTAAAAATATATTCACAAAATAAGGAAGCAAGAAAAATTAAAATGTAACCCTCAAATCTAAAGGAACACTTTCAGTATTATCTCAGTGGAAGAAGGGGGTGCGTTGACACCACCACCAGTTAACTCAGGATGTGTTCACAGATAGCTAACTGCATGCGGGTAGTGACAACAGTACAACCTTGGTGTCACCCCTCAGGGCTGAGTCACACTGCTTTTGAGACAGGGCTTCTCACTGGCCTTGAACTCAAGACCTCAGCCCAGGCTGGCTGGCCAGTAAGCCCCAGGGAGCCATGTGTAACCTCCAGAGCTGGGGTTACAAGTGTGAATAGCCACTCTGGCTTTTACCTGGGTTCCGTGGATGGAACTCAGGATTTCCACTTTACTAATTGTGCTGTCTTCTCAACCCTGCTACAGCAGGTAATTTTATTGGCCTTTCCTATAAACCTCTATTTTTATCACACATATGTTGATCCCATCTGTGGGATCTATCTCTTCTATTTTAGTCACACATATATTGCTTCCATTTGCAAGAACACATTTCTTTTATCTAGAACTTTAAAAATGAATATCTTCCATTTCCCTTTCCAAAACTTAAAAAATGTCCTAAATTATTCACCTGAAGATTCTTTTGGAAATGTGCTCATTTTTGGAATCCTTGCTACTTCCCAATTATTTATTTTAGTTTGTAGATATTCTTTAAGCTTTCCATAATCAAGTATACTAATTCAGTATACTTAGCTAAGAAGCAGGCGCTTAAAAGTTTTGACTTTTACGGTAAACAGGTTCTAACAGACAAGAGTTGTCAGCACCCATGCCTTTTCCTTTTGCCATTTCCTATGGGTGGATGGATGGGTGCGTGTATAGAACACTGAGGTTGATGTCTAGAATGTTCCTTGATTGCTTTCACCTTATCCTTTTAAGACATGGTTTCTAATCATACCCATAGTTCTGATAGCTAGTCTGGCTAGCTAGCATGCTCTGAAGATTCTGTCTCCACCTTCTGAGTTGGAATTACAAGCAGGCCACCACTCTTACCTGGTATTTACAGAAACGGGAGATTTATACTTTGCTTTTGTTGTTTGTGTGTTGTTTGGGTCAGCAAGATGGTTTCACAGGAAATTCTGTCTTAAGTCAGTGAAGATGACCTTAACTATATTGGTTTTAGCTTCTTGCTAGAAGGATGCTAAATGAATGATTGTCAAAAGTTCCATGACTAAGAATCAGTTTCTATAACAAGAAGTATTACAGACTGGCATGAGCTCAGCTTGAGAACACCGCTCCAGCAGAAAAATGTGTTGGATAACACTCACTGAAACTCGAACCAAAGAATCAGTGGTGGGATGCTGCCTGACTGAGGCACAGTGACTGGGGGCAGTACTGGCATTTAGCGGCTGGAGCTAGACCCAACATACAAGACAGTCCCAAACTGAAATCTGTCCTGGGTGTATGAACTTTCAAATGTCCAAATGGTTAATCACATAAATTAAAAAAAAACTATAATGAAGTAATCATACTATTTTAACTATGAAATACAAGGTATTCAGGTTTTATATAGATTTTCAAGTCACACGACTGCTATGTAAATAAAAAATTCTATTTACTTAGTTCAGTTTAAAAAACAATGCTAACAAAATTTCACTTGTGGCATTGGAGTCACCAAGATGACAAATCTGCACCCATCACTTCCTGTTAAAATCCAACTAATTTACCTAAAGGTTCAAGTTTCTGACAATTTCATTGCTTATTGCTGTATGGTTATACTAAATATACAGAAAAAAATTAACCAAGCTTAAATTCAAGTTTAATATGTGTTACTTCATGAACTACTAGAAAATGTAAAGTGAATGCAGAAAACTATACTCAGCTAAACCGAATCATTTGGGAATTCGTAAGTCAGGAACATGTGAATACTACACAAGATCAATGAACAGCACTGCTGCAATTATCCATGTGATATCCTGCCACTCACTTCCTGTCTGTACTTCAAGCAAATTCAATAGATTCATCCTTCCCTATACTCACTGCCACAGCCAACTTTTCCACACCGAGAATACTACAGTATTTAAACATTCAACGTATATAAAATGGTATTATTTTAAAGTCCCTGTTTTGGAATGTTATGAAGTTTTCAAGTTTTGTGGTCCTAACCTATTTCTCATATAAGTCCTGGTTTTAATTATTCAATTTTACCTAGCAAAGTGATTTTTAGAAATGAAGTTGTCATAATGGAACTGACTCATTAAAGTTTTCTTTTGATTTTATATACAATCAGAAAGATAAGATTATTTTCTTACATGTGTTTATATAATCTGATGGCCTAATCTATCTTTTTTCTTCTATGCATATTTTTGGTGTCCTTTCTAAAAATCAAACATCAAACTTCAAACAGTTTTTCACTGGTTTTCTAGAAATTTTTATAGTTTAGGCCTATTTTCTTGGAGAATTTACTAATTATAAAACTAGTATCAATAAGTCAGTTCTAACACAGATAATACAACTATCTTTTAATTTGTGTTCCATGGCCTATTTTTCTCCATCCTTTTTCTTTTTAAACTTCCAAAAGATTTCTTGAATATATACATATATATGGAGTATAATGCCTTAACCATTTTGTCTTGAAATAACATAGCACAAAGAGTACTTTCTATATCTAGCTTCTATTCTTTGGATTGTCATGTTAATCTTACACAATACAAGTAAAACACACTAATTTTCCTTTACAAAATCTTTTAGCACAATTAACTATTTTTTGACTCTTCTTCACTGTATTCATTTATTTGTATATTATTCCATGTTTCATCAATCTTTCTGAATTTTTCTTTCCTTTTAGGACAGATTTACTGTCTGTTCATTTTCTCAGTGTTTGTGACAGGCTATCTTTAGCCCCACGACTTAAAAGTTGCCAGCTGTCTCCTTACATTCTCTGCCATAGCTCTATTCCTCTGTGTGTAGTATTTCTCTTTTCTTTAGCTACCCTCCAGATTGATGGTTTTCCCTTTGTCTATTTGAATCTGATATGCCTATATGTATTATTATCCATAGTTTCAGGAAAAGTAATTATCCTAATGTTCCCTAAGTTTCTTAGCTTTGTGATAGCAATTCTAGAAAGTTCTCCATATTTCTCCTGCTCTCTCAAGTTCCAGTTATGCATACATTAAAATGTCTGCTGTTATAGCTGGGAGATGGTTCAACGGGTAAGAGCACTTGCTGCTCAAGCGTAAAAACCTAAGTTCAAATCCCCAGCACCCACATAAAAACATGGGTGTTAAACCCAAGCCGATAATCCTGGCACTATGAAAGAAAACAAGGAAGATTTCAATCTAGCTCCCGTGAACAAGGTGGAGTTTAACAGGACAACAGTTATCCTCCTCTGGCCTCCATGGGTCACGTGTACCTGCACATGTGTATGTGCGTGTGTGCATGTGTGAGCACACCACACATAAAAATAACCATTATTTCCAAATCTTAATGTTTTTCTTGCCATTCTTGTGATGAGCTGGATTCCAACACAGATGTGTAAGTGTGTTGCCTTTCCTCTCTTGTGGCAAACCTGATGAGTCCCAGACATTCTGTGACTCTTCTCTGTGCTTTTCATTCCCAGCCTTTCTTTTGAACTCCATCAGTTTCAATTTCTGTTGAAATTACCCATCATGCATTTTGTCCACTTTTTTACTTGTCTTTAGCAGTCACTTTGAATTCCCTGTTTGGTAGCATTATCTATCTGCATCAATCCAAGTGTAGTTTTGATTATTGCTCTTCGTCTTGGGAATTTCTCTTCCTTTTTCTTTTTTATATGTTTCATAATTTTTCATTGAAAGCCAGACATGTTAAGTAGGACAGTAGACTGAAGGTGAATTTTCACGAGCAGAAAAAAGTTCACATTTGAAGAGCCCATAGGTACAGCTGTTATGTTAACCTAGCAGAAAAGTTGGGCTAGGTTTATGACCTTGTTACAATTACATTTAGTAATCATTGGCTTCATTTTTCTGCAGAATCTTAATGACAGCGGGGCCAGTTTCGCGACAGCAATGTCTGACTTGGCACTGTGCTTCTTTGTGTGTTCTTGTTCTGCACAGTGCCGTCTGGTTCTATGGCTATGTCTGCTTATTCAGATCCTCTCAGTGCGGTGGCAGGAGATGTAATCTCTGTTCCAACTAAGGTTCAGTGTAAGTCACAAGGGCTAACCCTGGATGTCGAAGATACTGCCTTCTTGGTGATCCTGGCCATCTCCCAACTGCAGTCTGCGGTTTGGGACCAGTCTCCTAGGTACATTTTTACCTTCTTTTTGTCTTCCTTAAGCGCAATAAGTTTTTACCAGTATAGTTAGCAAGGATGCTTCCTCCACTCCACAAAAACTAACCCTTTTGTTAAGAAACAGAAAGGGAAGAATCAGAAAATATGTCTCATCGTGAAGGCTCTTCAGGGCCTTTTCCAACTCTTGCTAGGATACAGCCAGTGAAGTTTGTGCATAAAGCCTGTGTAAGATGGTGCACTCAGTTTTCAATGTTTCAGCTCTTCTGGCTGAACTTTACTCCGTATCCACAAGTACAAATCCTCTTTCCTCTCCCACTCTTTAAATTTGAACTAGTTGCTTGCTATGTCCTCAGTTCCTTAGTTGGTCTCAAAAAAAGCCATCTACTGTTTTGTCTAGTTCTTTTGTTATTGTAAAGGTTAGCACAAAGCTTTATGTGTCTCAGGCCAAGCCAATAGGTGGCTACCTTACTTATAAGTGATTTAAGGACAGAAGATTTTATAATTTTTTTTTAACTTAAAGAGAAAGCCCTCAGAGAATCTGATTAAAGTGAGAAACACTGATTCAAAAGTATATCCAAAACAATTTCTCTTAACCCCTGTCCAACACTATAGACACTCAAAGTTTAGCTGTGCAACTTTGTTGCTGCTGAACTAATTTTAAGTACATCATTTAGTAATTTTCAGTATGCGCAAAAGTAACCTCAAATACACCTGTGTAAATGTAACTGGTTGAGAAATGAAGCCAAATTAGTTACAAGCCACTCTTTTCCTTTCAACTTCAATTTAGTATCTTCGAGGAACCAGACTGGCTATCAACCTTTCATATAAATTTAATAAAGCCAAAACGATTATAATCTGAGTGAGAAATACCACTGACTTGTAATAAAGTTAAATAACTTTTGCTTTCACTCACTCCTCACTGGTGACCTGTGTTTTATTCATCCACTTTTCAGTTTAAGTACTTCAATTGTTTACAATTAAACTTGTTAACACTACACTAGTATGTTTTAGATTTAGAAAAAAAAGGAACATCAAAGGCCTCTTAGTGGAATACAAATGCTGGCTATTTTCCAAGGACTCTACATCCTTACTTCTTAACTGACTCCTCTTTTCCTCTCCTAACTTATTAAACTTCCTGTTTTAAAGCCGAGCCCTCTTTTCCAAAAAGGACTTACACTCCCAGAAAACCTTGTGACAACAGCCCGAGACACTGTTTTAATATAGTTGCTTAAACAGTTTCACACTGAACTTAAAAAATTAACAAGGTTTTGTTATAAGTCTAAATTAAGTCAAACAATGAAGCACTTCCCAGAAACCAAAAACGAAAAAAAACTTCAGCAGTGTGAGATAAAAGGGAAAAGCAAACCAGAGAGGTGAGGAACCATTTCTTTCAAAGGCGTCTATATATTGGGGGAAGATTTTCACACCACTAAGTGATAAAGGAACCGATTTGAGAACCACGTTGGTTAGCACTATCAACGTGAAGTGAGTCTAGATCGGTGGAAGTTTTTTTTTTTTTTTTCTAAGACGCACTCTGCCGTGCACCCTCAAATGTCTTTTGCAGCCACTTCACTGGGCGTCAAAGTCCTGCTCCACCTTACTCCATAGAGGCTGCATTCAAAGGTGAAAGTCACAGAGCCCAGCATGCAAAGGCTCCCGTGCAGGAAGGGGAAGCCCCGGGTTTCTGGAAAAGAAAAAGGATGCAGGAGAGAGCACGCTAAAGAAAACGAAACAAAGCCGTGCAAAGCAGAGCCAAAGACTAAGCGGGACGCGGGGATGCAGGGGGGATCGCTGACCCCAGGAACAGCGAGTCGCGGGCGTCCGGGAGGAGGAAGGGAGCCCGGGCGGGCAGGGAATCCCGAGGGCGGCGCCCGCGGGAGAACCGGGAGTGTGCGGGGCAGGGATGCGCAAGCCAAGGAAAGTGGGGGGCAGCCGACGGGAATGGGTAGGAAAGCAGAACCCCCCCGGCAGAAAGAGGGGTGGGGCTGGCCGGGCAAGTGTCACTCAGCGCCGGGGGAGGGGAGGGTCCTCCAGGGAGCACGGCGACACCCCCGGGGGTCGATCGGCTGTGCGCGGCAACTTGGGGCTCCCGCAAGCCGCCACGCCACCCTCCAACGCTCTCTGCCAGGAGCCCCCCGAGGCCGGGCGGCGAGGGGCAGCGGCCAGCAGGAGCCTCTGCCCCCCGAAACCCAGGCTGGAGTCGGCTTTACCTTCGCGGGAGGCTGGACAGGCTCCAGCCCGAGCTCCGCCCGCCGCCGGCTCCGCGTCCGGACTGGGATGAGGCGCCCTCCGGCCTCTTCCCGTCGACACTTCCCCTCTCCCCCCGCCGGGGCTCGGTCGCTCGGCTGCCGCGGGTTCCTGCCGCCGCGGCGCCTCCCCGCCCCTCCGCTCCGCCCTCCGCCTCTCAGAGGCTCGCTCTGGAGGCCGCCATCTTCGCCCAGGCTCGGAGCGCCGCGCTCCAGCGCGCCTGCGCCGCCGCCGCCCCGCCCGTCACGAGACCCGGTCAGCTGAGCTCAGCGCTTCCGCCTTCCGCCCCGCCCCTCGCGTCCCGTTCGCTCCCTTCCGGGAAACACCGCGACCCCAGCGCCTTCGGTTCCGCCTCTCCGGAGGTGCGCGTGCCCTACCCCAGTCTCCCTCCACCACTTGGGATCCAGAGTCCAAGCAGCATGTGAAGAGGCCCCGCCTCTCGGCCCCTGCGGAGGAGGACACGCCCCCGGGGTGCTCGTGCGCGGGACCACGCCCCTTGGCCTGTGCGCTGACTGCCACGCCCCTCAGCGTGGGTCTAGCCGGCGGTAGTTGCTAATCAGGGTTTGCCTCTCAGTCCCCAGAAGTTTGGAAGCATCTCCCTGGCCTCGCCCTTGGCTTTTAGAGCCCAGGCAGTCGAGAGCCTCACTGCCTATCTCCTTCTAGCTACAGTTGAGCAGGATTTAAATTCTGGGTGGTCTGGCAGGTAATGAGGATCCAAGAGTGCTGGCCAGGTTATACCCATAGACCCTGTTTATTGTCCTCTGATCCCATGATGGGGGGGGCTCTTGTTTGGTAATGAATACTCACCTGCCTATGGAATTACAGTCGTGCAGATAAGTGGAGGTCCATTACCATGGGAGAAGTGTAGGTGTGTGAACTCATGTAGCTCAAGAATTTGTCCTCTCTGGATATCACCTCCCAGAAACTATGAAAGCTAAAGGACAGGGAATGACAAGAGTGGAAAGGGAGGTGTTAGAACTAAACAAGGGGTCAGCTAGGAATGATACTGTATCAGCATCCCAACCCTCACCCGAAATGTGAATACCACAATTAGTGAATCTGCTATAAACTTTTAAAAGACACTGTAAGCCAACATTATCTTATGAGGGCTAAAACTATCTGATAAAAGTCTAGGTTTTTTTTTTTTCTGTACACCAGTCCTGAAGTTGCAGTTTCTCCAGGTCTTTTATGATGGTTGACTCACTTTTGTAGATGATAATTACACAATAAAAATATGTGCAATGGGGGGCGGTACAAGATAAGAATAAGGGGGCTGGAAAGATGGCTCAGAGGTTAAGATTATGTCTCGCAAACAGAAAGGTCTTGAGTTCGGACCCCAAGTCCCACGTAAAAACAAAAACAAAAAAACATGCACCAAGAAGAAAAGGCCTTGCACTTCTAGCTGCTTCTGATGGGCAGAACCTGAGAAATAACAGAGTGAAGCAAGAAGGATGTAGAAACAATCCAGGATGAGTCCCAAAGTCACCTTTGGTCCTCCACAGGGACACACAGTGCACTCTAAAACATAGACATACACACACAAAATTAAATGAATGAATAAGTAAATTAGTTAATTAAATAAATAAAGTTAAAAAAAAGAATAGGAATTCAGATCCCCAGTCCCACTTAAATGTTAGGCAGTTACAACAGTGGCCTCCGATTTTGGCCATGGAAGATAGAGTCTGGGAAACCATAGAACAAAACTAAACAAGAAAGTCAATCTAAGATGATTTCTAGTATCATCCTTGGACCTCCACAGACACTCAAGTACACTCTGTACACACACCCACACACACATATGACTACTCACCTGCAAGCACACACATATACACACAAGCATGGCAATAAAAAATAAAAATGCCAGGCAAGTAAGGCAGCCTGTCTGTGATTCCAGCCCTGGAGAGTGGAGCTTAGGAATCCCTACATCAAGCTGGCTAGCCAAAACTAGAACTATAGTTGAGCTCTGGGTTTAATTTAGAAACAGCCACAAAAAATGAGTTGGAAAAGTTGGGAGATTGGAGATAGATAATTCCTCAATGCCAACTTAGCCCTCCACATGCATCTGCACACACGTGTTCACACATGCAAAACATACATATATGCATGAACACCCACACACATTTGAAAATGGAAAAAACCCATGTAATATGATTCTTACAAGATTTTGCTCCTTGCTCAGCTGTCCTATGTTAGGGCAGACAGAGACCATTGCCTTTCTCCCTTGAGTAAACTGCTTCTGTAGTGGAGCAGTGGAAGGAGGTGCATGTGAGGGAAGGTACCAGGAACAGCTGGGTGTGGGAAGACAGAACCTTAAATAGAGGCTGAAAGGAGGAGGAGAAAAAAGAAACTGGAGGTGTGCCTTAGAGGGACTTCTTGGCTTACTCCATATAAATAAAGGCTATGTTTACATGGCCTTCGAAATGCTACAAAGCCTAAGTATCACCAGAATTTATTGTGGGGTGTGTTATTTCTATTCATTAAAGGAAGATGACTCTCAGAATCCAAGACACTGATCCAAGGTCATTTCCTCCTAAAGGTGAAGCCGAGATTAAGTCCCAGAAGATATTAGCTCAAGGCCAGTGCAACACTGTACTTGACTCTCTGTTCAATATTTGGGGCCAACTACATGGATTCTCAGAGTCGAAATGAGCCTTTGGTAACAGGAAGTGCCTCCATCTTCTGTGATGGAAAATTTCCTGCCTCTCAAGATACCTTGCTGTTTTAGAAACCACTTTCCTTGTAGTCCTCCAACATGCCTTCTCTCCATGAATGGATTATTTATTTTGTCTTATTCCACATCTGTGTGACATCCTTTTAAGTACTTGCTAATATAGCCAATGGTCCTATGTTATCCTTCTCCTTTACCCCCAACCCAATTCTCATCTTAAATCATATTTCTAGTGTTTCCACTTGTTGTTTCCAAGATCTTGTTGACCAAGTGCATTCAGGACTTGTTATAGCTCCCCAAGTTTCTCTTCATAGTGCTTGTATAAATTTATCAGTGTTGCTCTAAACTAAATAGTGAGGTAGGAGGATTTGACTCTTCTTTACTTAGATTTCTGCTAAATCACTTGATCCTCATCCTCTGGTCTTCTTAAAAAAGGTGACAAATTCAAGTCAGACATTCCAACTTGCTTTCTGGTGTTCTCTCTCTCTCTCTCTCTCTCTCTCTCTCTCTCTCTCTCTCTCTCTCTCTCTCTCCTCCCTCTCCCCAAAATCTAAGGTTTCAAATAAGTTTCCTGACACTTTTCACTGTATAAACATATCAGACTTACTATCCGTCACATTTAGTTACTCCTGCTTGAGACACCACTCAAACACAAGCAATTGAAAGAGAGAAAGTGAGAGTTATTTGGCTTTTGCTTCCCGAGAGGAGATATAGTCCATTCTGGCAGAAAAGACATGGCTGGCTGGCAGAGGCTGACGGAGCCTTGGGTAAGTTGCAGACATCATGGAGGCAGAGAGAGCTAGCTGCAGACTCTTAAGAGTGGAACTACTAACTGAAGCAAGGCGGGGCTAGCCAGCCTCAAGAAGCGCCCCCTGTGACATGCCTTCCTCCAGCAAAGATTCATCTCCTAAAGATGCCATGACCTTCCTAAACATCAACTAAGGATTCAAATACATGCACCTGTGAGGAACAACATATTAAAACCATGACACTAGTCAAATCGTATCATATACAAATAATATTTCACAGCCTTTTTTAGTATTTATGGACTTAATTACAACCACCTTAGTGATGTTTTGTTGTTGTTTGTTTGTTTGTTTGGCATGCATGTGTCTATGTGTATCAGTGAGTACTGTGTGTGCTTATGGAAGCCCAAAGGTGACTTTGGAAATCATTCTGGATTGCTCTGCGTCCTTTTTGCTTCCGTCTGGAGTTTCCCAGGCTCTGCCTTCCAAGACTGGAAATATAGGCTGCTGCTATTTCTAGCTGGCATTTTTGGTGTGGAATCCAGTCCTTTCACAGCTTTTTAAATAAACATTTCCCTTTATAGCAACAGTAACTTTTTCAGTACCTTAAACTAACATTTGGAGCAGGAGAGGTTGAAGGTTTTAGAAGTTGCATGTAACAAACACTACTTACTGACTTCTACATTGTTGCTAAAATGACCTTCCTACTGATAGAGATACCTAGGCCCAAAGAAATCCTGGCAAATTTTATGTCACACACCAGTGTGTGTGTGTGTCTTTCAATGTTTTTGTTTGTTTGGTCTGAATTTTGCTTTTTTAAGGCAAGTTGTTGCTATGTGGTTGAGGTTGAACTTGGTGAGCATCTTTTTTTTTTTTTTTAACCCTCTGGAGTGCTGGGATTACAAGCATCATTACCAAACCCAGGTAAACTGGTTTTTAGCACATTGACCACTATTTCCATGCAACTACTGCTTGAATGAAATGAAATGAAACGAAGTGAAATGAAACTAACATGAAAAATGTAAAATATTTGTAAAAGATTTTCTCATTGATCATGCATGTTAAGCTCAAAAATTAATTGATGATACAGGTCAAACATCTCTAATCAAATACTCTAAAACCCAAAATTTGAACTCTCGAAGTCAGCTCTTAAAATTTCAGCTTTCAATATAACAAGAAGAAAAATTTCAGCTTTCAGAACATTTCAGACTAACAGTTTTGGGTAAGTAAATGTTCAACTGATGGGATCTAATAGATAGTCTAGACTCCTAAAAAATAAAAAATCCAAAATATGAGCTGGAGAGATGGCTCAGGGGTTAAAAGTCTGTCTTGCAAGCAGAAGGTCCTGAGTTCAGATCCCAGGTCCCATGTAGTAGCAGAAACAATAGCAGCCTGAACTTTCAATCCTGGTGGGTGGAGCCTGGGAAATCCCAGAGCAAAGCAAGAGGGAGTAGAAGCAATCCAGGATGAGAATATGAAGTGGTAAAATAGTCCAGTCACCTCATTTGTAAACTTTGGATATTGGTCTGTATCTCAAAACATGGGTAGTAATTAAATAAAATAATTTGTGTGTTGCACATGGTCACCAAAACTCTGTATAGTTTATATCAAGGCTTCTGGATTGTTTATATAATCTTTGCATTTGGATTTTCTTTAAATGAACTAAACATAACAAGACAGTTATTATAGAAAGGGGGAAGTTTGGGGCTGGAGAGATGGCTCAGAGATTACGCCTCTGCCTTGCAGGCAGAAGGTCCTGAGTTCAGATCCTAGACTCCACGTATAGACGTCGGGCGGAAGCAGGGGCGGCCTGTGTTTCTGGTCCTGGAAGGGCAGAGCCTATGAATCCTGGGGCAAGGTAAACAAGGAGGAAGTGGAGGTGTCCATGGTGGTTCTCGAATTCGTCCATGGTTCTACACACACACACACGCGCGCGCACACACGCACACATGCACAATTGAATAAATAATAAAAAAATTTTTAATTAAAAAAAAGAAAGGGGGAAGTTTGTGTTCATCCTTGACAACTGATTCTTGACCCTCAGAAAATATTGTTAAATACTCCATGCTGAAAGATGTTACTTAAAAAATTCTTGTAATACACCAATGGTTGACTTGCTAAACTCATAGAAAAGAACTAGTTTCATGTAGCTTTGCCTATCACAATATCATGTTTAAGAAATAATGAGCCAAAACTTAACCCCACAGAAGTTCTTAGAGTGTCAGCATCCTGTCCACGCAGAAGCATCTACTTCTTATTCTTCTTGTCAAAGCTCATTACAGCTGGAAGTACAAGACCTATGTTGCTTGGTCTCAGATAATAACATTCATGTTATATTCATCTGAGAACATAACTCTTCATCACATAATTGAATTACTGCTGGCTTTGAGCTTATAAAGATGAAATGGTTATTTTCTTGGAAGACAATTTTTCCAAGAAAAATATGACTTTTTATAAGCAGCAGTAAGATGACTACTGCGAAGCATAAAGGAAAATGTCACTAATAGAGGAATTCTATTTTAGACTCAGCTACTAGATTATGAAGTTGCTAGCTCTCGGAGCCCTATATCTTACCAAAAATTCATTAGTAGTAAATAAATGTAAACAAACTAAAGGCTTTTCCTAGTGAATGCAATTTGAAAAAAAAAAATCTTGCTCATAAAACAATAATGCATGTATACTATACTTGTCACTGAAGCCATCTCATTTAAAAAAAAAGTTATACTTGGGACAGCAAGATGGCTCAGTGGTAAAAAGGCTTGCACACAGATCTGGCCACCTGATTTTGATTTTGATCCTCAGAGATGATGGAAGGAAAGAACTGACTTGTGAAGTTGTCTTCTGACCTTTACATGTGTGAATATGAGAGTTCTCTCTCTTTCATAAACAGATAAAAATATTTCAAATTTTTATTCTTGGGTCTATCATAAGCTGGTTGACAGAAAACCTTTAACAATTGAAAACATGGAGCCTGAGAGATGGCTCAGGGTTAAGCCTCCGCCTCAAAAGCCAAAGGACCTGAGTTTGGGTCCCAGATCCCCCCTAGAAAACAAAGAAACAAAAGACAAAACAAAATCCAAAACTCCAGAGCAAAGCAAATAGGAGGTAGAAGCAATCCAGGATAATCCAGAAGTCACGCTTCAACCCCCATAGGCACATACACAGAGTGCCCTCTGATACACACACACACACACACACACACACACACACACACACACACACACACACAATGAAAAATAAAAAGAATTGAAAACATGGGTTGGAGAGATGGCTCGGGGTTAAAACTCTACCTGGCAAACAGAAGAACCTGAGTTTGGATCCCAGGTCCCATGAAAAAAATACCAGGTGGACGTGGCAGCAACCTACATTCTTCTTGCTCAGGAAGCATGAGAAATTCCAGAGGGAAACTCAAAGGAGGTAGAAGCAATCCAGAAAGATTCACAAAGTCATCCTTGGTTCTCCAAAGAGACACAGTTCTCTCTCTCTCTCTCTCTCTCTCTCTCTCTCTCTCTCTCTCTCTCTCTCTTTACCTTCACATACAAATAAAATTTTAAAAGAATTGAAAATTACACTATTTTAAAAAGATTTGGTTATAATATATATGGTATTAATTTTTTAAATTTATAACTATCATCTGATAAGGTATTTCAAAAAATTTATCTGTTGTCTTTGCTCTTTTTTATAATTGTTCAAATCCAACTTCCACTTTAGCTACCTAATCTGTGAATTTCCACTTCCTTTTCAATGAGATGAGAATAATACATATCATCTCCAGTATTTTTGAAGATTAAATAAGGATATATATATATATCAACTGATATAATCTAATATTTATATTACAAATGTATATAATACAATAAAACTCACAAATGAAATAAAAGAGAAAGAGAATCTGTATGTGCCAAGTTCTCATCTTGCATAGTAAGTAGTGAATTAACACTTTCTAAAACATTAACAAGAAGGACAAAGGGTAGAAAGTAACTTTTATGGATTACTAAGTAACTCTGTTTATTCTCCACTATTTTTATCTCCTCTTCTATTCCTTTCTTTCTTTCGTTCCTTCTCTGTAAGTAATCTAAACATGAAAAAACTAATATTTGGGAGAGCTGTCTCTCACGGGTAGGCAGTTTAAACAAGTACTTATAGTATGTGCAAAGTAATGATCCCCCCAAAATAAAAGAAACTTAAAAATGAGTTGCTAATTAATGATTTCTAATAATAATCCATCATAAGAAATCAATTCTTTGTTGAATCTCCTTCACATATATTGTGAGTGTATAATTGAAAATCCTAGTCATTTAAAGTCAGTACTGATTGGGGCTTAAAAAAACCCTATGAATACATATTCATAGCAGTGTCTACTTTATGTGCTTATGTGGACTTACGCTGAAGAGAGGCAAGGAACCAAAGAAGAGCGATGAGATGTCTATGCACTGAGTTCCCAGCCCCCTGCTCCATTTTGTATGTGCCGCTTGTTGCTAACCTCAATCCTACAGATGATAAAACTCCCCAATGTTCAGAGAACTAGTAAGATTTAACCAGCGGCTAATGGTAAGTCAGTGTTGAAGTTAGAATCTGAACATAAAGTTAAGGATTCTCAAGTGCAATCACTAACTGTTTTAATTACGAGCAAAGCATTTTCAGATAAACAGGATAGACAGACAGTGGGGATCTTCTATCATTCCCCTTGGAAGATCCTCTGCCAAGAGTGAAGCATGAACTACGTAGCAATTATTGTTCCTATGGGTGGGGGGGGGACACATGCAGATGTCACAGATGGTCTTAAATGAACTACAAAATGAAAACCATTTGGGAGAGAAGCACATTCATTAATCATTACTTAGAAGTTTGGTCGTTAAACTTTTCTTGAGGGTCATTAACATTTGTGCACTGAGAATTTTCCAGTGTGTGAGGTATTAATGCTTGTGGGTTTAATTTCCCACTTATTTTGACAACAGGATCTTTTAAAGTCATGAAAAACTTGGGTTAAGAAACTCTTCAGAAATACACACACACACACACACTTTTTTAAAAATTTCTTTAGTTTAGGTATTTAATTAGGTTGTGTGTGTGTGTGTGTGTGTGTGTGTGTGTGTGTGTGTGTGTGTATGTGTGTGTGTGTATAGGTGCATGTGCGTGTGTGCACCTTGTATGGGAGGACGTCAGGCGCCTTCTCCACCTCGTCTCCTTTACTCCTCTGAAGCAGTGCCTTTCAGTGAGACTGAGCGCCTATGTTCTGTGGATTGGCTGGAGCCAGCAAGTCTCAGTGACACACCTTTCTCCATCTTCCTCAGCACCGCAGGGACAGCCCCACACAGGAACATGCCAAAATGGGTCCATCAAAGCTGGAATCTGAACTCCAATCCTTGTGCTTGCTCAGCAAGCACTCTTACTGTGCCCCGCCCCCCCCAACATCCCTACAGTCCCTGGCTTTCTATAATCTGCCTACTAGGGTATGAGTTTTAGTTGCTGGAAAACAATGCTTCCATCCACTGTAGTCTGCTATTACAAAGTACTGTGAACTTACAACTGATAAACATCAGAAGTTCTTATTTCTTGTTTCAGAGGGCATATTTCCAAATTCCAGGACACCCGCAGATCTGACGTCTCATACAAGTTCCCATTCTTCCTCTGTCCTCACACTATACCCATGAAAGGGAACCAGGTCTCAGGTTCTTTTTTTTTTTTTTCCCCATTCTCATATGTATGTGAGATGGACTGTTTATGTATATATGCATATTTGCATGTGTGGTTTTGTGTGTGCATGTATACACATGTATGTATGCGTTTGGAGGCCCATGATTCATATTAGGAATTGTCCTGTACTGATCTTCCACATTTTTTTTTGAGGCAGGGTCTCTAATCAAACCCATAGCTTGCGTATAATGCTATCTTACTAGCCAGCTTGCTTTGAGGATTCCCAGGCTCTGTCTTCTAGGTAGGTGGGCTGCCACATCCACCTAGCATTTTATGTGGGACCTGAGAATCCGTACTATGGTCCTTTTGCTTATGGCAAAAGTACTTTAACCACTGTATTAGTTACTCTTTGCGCTGCTGTGAGACACCACTGAGGCTCAAACAACTTTAGGGGAAAAAAGGGAAAATGTATTCAGCTTAGGGTTTCAGAGGGGAAATGAAGTCCATTATTGCAAAAAATACATGGTTGGCTGGCAGAAGCTGGAAGTGGTCTAAGTCGTGTCCATCAAGGAGTCTGAGAGCTGCACAGTGCTCACTGCAAACTGCAAGACCAGACTTCTCCAGGAAGTAGAGTGGGGGCTAATCAACCTTAAGGCCTGCCCTCTGTGACTACCGTTCTTCAGCAAGGCTCCACCTCTTAAAGGTGCCATGACCTTCCCAAACAGCTAAGACTCAAAACACAGAAGCTGAGGGGCACAACTCACATTTCAAACCAGGACGACCACGGAGTCATCTCCTGAGCCCATGGGATTCTTTCAGAAGAGATAAATCCTCCCAGAGACCCCCATCTCCTAATCTTGGAGGTTGGATTTCTGTAGAGTGAGTTTGTGGGGAAAGACAGTGCACCAGCATTGGAGTCATAGTAACTTGTAATTGTTACAAAACTATGTCCATTATGAGATATGTGTTAAACGGACAACTTGAAACTGTTGTATTACTTTCAACTACTAAACAGAAGTTAAAGTCTTCCTTATAATAATTAACCATTTCTCTCTTTTCTTGTTTTTTTTTCCTTTTGTTTATTAGCATATATTAAACAAAAATGAGTTAATAAAATGAGTTTTATTCCCAATTATTTTGTTTTATAATTTTAATGGCTGAACTACGTGATCCGTCACCCAAGGCCACTATGTATACACGGGAAGCAGAGCTTTGTTTCTTGGTCTCCTCCTTCTTGGACAGACTCTTGATATCTCTTCCTACTTGGTCCGGACACACTCCTCAATGTGCTTGCTCGCTTCCTTAGACCTTTGGGCCTCAGCCTGTTAAGCCAAGAGCTTCTTGCAGGCTGTCTGCCTTCAGCCTGTGGATGTGTTGCATGAGAATGTGCTTGTTTTTGAACACATTCCCCTTCACCTTCGAGTATATGCTGCGATACATACGGCGGTCAATCTTCTTAGATTCATGTATCTCCCAAGCAGCTTTTGTAGGATCCTCACCCTCCTCATCCGGGTCATCTTCTCAGGCATCTGAGCATTGGCAGTGCCCTTCTGCTTACCCATATGCCCTTCTGTTTAGCTATGCCCATATACCTGCCTTTCTGGTGAGCCGAAGTGTTTCCCAGCATTGCGTCCAAGAGCAGACAGTCACTGGCTTTCAGATGATCAGTCCATCTCGGATCACCTTCCGGATCTGCTGACAGGAGTTGGCATTGGCGATTTCATTTGTCTCGTTGGGGTCCGACCAGACTTTGTTTCTGCCACAGCGGAGGACCCTGGAGGCAAAACCTCTTCTGAGGCCTGAGCACCCATGGTTGCTTCGTTCCCAAATTTAAATATCAGCAACTGGCTAAAAGACACGAATAAACCCAGGATTCACAGAAATGTCTCTATTGGTCTGGGAAGACGGGTCAGTGGTTGAGATGCTTGCTGTACAAGCAGAAGGACTGGAATTTGGATCCTTAGATTGCACATAAGAATCTGAATGAGGGCTGGAGAGGTGGCTCAGGGGTTAAGCCTCCGCCTTGCAGGCAGAAGGTCCCTTTTGAGTTTGGATCCCAGATCCCACGTATAGACGCCAGGCGGAAGCGGGGGCGGCCTGCGCTTCTGGTCCTGGTAGGGCGGAGCCTGTGAATCCCGGGGCAGAAGGAGGTGGAGGCGTCCATGGTGGTTCGCGAGTTCGTCCTTGGTTCTACACATACACAGACACACACATGCACACACACACAGACACACACAAACACACGAGCACACGCGAACACACGCACATGCGCACAGTTGAATAAATAATAAAAAAGAATCTGAATGAATGAGATAATTGGCCTGTTTTTCTAGCCTCAGAGGTTAGAGACTGGGCATCCCCAGGACAAGCTGGGTAGTGAGATGACACACGAACCCTGGATTTTATTAGAGACACTGTCTCAAAAGAATAAGGTGGGAGAGCAAAGGAAGGTGACCCTCATATCAGCCTTAGGCCGCCACACTCATACTCACATGTGTACAGTTGCAGTCACAAGCATATATGTGCCCATCCTTATGCAAGTAACCCCCGCCACACACAATGCACCCCCCCACACACATAAAAATGAGAGAGAGAGAGCTCTCTAGTGAGCACTAGAGTTCTCTAATATTCAGTGAGAAACTATAATAAGCAGTGGATCTATGGTGTGACTCTTCTGAGATAAAGGACATTAGGCAAGTCCTTTCTACTGAATACCTTCCAAATAAATAGCTAATGTACTAGTAAAGTTTTCTATACTGCCTGATGTGATCAAGGAAAAGATATTCCAGTTAATCCAGAATTCTGGTTAATTTTAGACCTGTGTGCATGTGTGTGTGTGTGTGTGTGTGTGTGTGTGTGTGTGTGTTATACATTGTACACGCATGTTGGAAGGAGGCATGCACGTACATGCATGTAAAGTCTAGCAACATCTTCCAGATCTATCACTCTGCACCCCTTTCCTTGATGCCAAGTCTCCAACTGGGCCTTGGGTTAGGCCAGCCAGTGAGTTCTGAGGATCTGTCTGTTTCCACCACTGGGCTTACAGGTACAGATGGTCACACCCGGGTTTTTAGTGACTGCTGTGGACCCAAAAAATCCAGTGCCTGTACAATGCATCCATGCATCTCCCCAGTCCCCTCCCCCATCATCCTGTCATTTACTGAACATCTTCTTTGTACTGACCTAAGAACATTAATAAATCAGCTTATTTACTTTTTACGACAGATAGAAAGATACCATTGTTTCCATTTGACAGGTTAGGAACCCAGGGGTGTGTAGTTATCTCAGCATCAGACCCCTGGAAAGCAGTTAGTGGCTTTCACCCAGATCTCCTGTGTATGTGAACACAGGTGGTACTGCCCTGATCTCCTCTCTCCTTGGTCACTTGGGAGTAACCACAGGATATCATTCTGGCTCAAATGTATACATTAGAGATTTTTAAATGAAACAAAAACATCAGCATAACTCTCTCCTGCCTTCTCATAGTACATTTTCTCAGACAAACATGTTTCTTTGTATTAAAACTAACATCTAGATTAAGCAACTCTTCACAACTCAAGTGTCTATGAACACAGAATTTTTGGAAGGTTTTTCTTTTTGCTTTGGTGTGTGTGTGTTTGTATGTGTATATGCAATACATGTATATGCTGACACACATTGTAAGACAGGCTTGTGGAGGTCGGAGGGCATCATAGAATGTTGTTCTTTGCTTTCTGCCACGTGTGAGTCAGGATTCATTGCCACCTTCCACACACACATCCCCTAAGTCAGGCTAGCGGCCTGTGAACTCCTATGGATTCTCTCATCTCTGCAACCTATTTCTCTATAGAAGCACTGGGGTTTCAGAAACCTATAGACTCTGTAGCTGGCTTCTATGTAGGTTTTGGGGATACACACTCAGGACCCCACACCTGTATGGACCCACTTTTACCTACAGAGCTATCTCCCCAGTGGAGTACATAATCTTAATAACAGAGAATGCGACTTCTTTACATCCGTGGTCTTACTTAGTTTCAGCCCCTCTGTGGCTTAAGTTAAAATGAAAAGAAATGGAAAGTGGTCTGTTTCTAGTGAAACTGAGGGGGGGGGGAAGTGAAACTGCAAACTAATCCAAGGTCATCTGAAATTAAGCTGTGAGAGGCTGAAGTGGGTGGATTGAAAAACTCAGATATTTATCATGCTTTTTTTTCCTGAACAGTTGTATCTTAGCGTTTGAATTAATGAATTACTTTATCAGCTGATGCAACCAGGACTCACATCGTGTGTGTGTGTGTGTGTGTGTGTGTGTGTGTGTGTGTGTGTGGTTTTAGATGGATTAAGGGATCAAGTCCTGGGTTAGGGAGAGAGCTCAGGGATTAAAATCTTTGCCTTGCAAGCAAATGGACAAAACGCTGGATGAATACGGCAGTGACCTGTAATTGGATCAGAGCTTGGGAAACTTCCAAGCAAAGCAATAAGGATGACTTCTGATGTCACCCTTGGGTCTCCACAGGAACATACACTCCAGTACCTTCTTGGAGGGAGAGAGAGAGAGAGAGAGAGAGAGAGAGAGAGAGAGAGAGAGAGAGAGAGAGAAGCCCTGGAACCTTAGGTTTTGTTCCCTTGGTGTTTTGTTTTTTGTTCTGTTTTGTTTTTTTATTTCTAAACTCTCCTCATCCTCCCTTGGTTACCATATCTGGGGAAAAGGAGGAAGCTGGCTGATCACCAAGACTAATCCCCTGGTTTCTTCAGAAGAGGACAGTTGAGTGTCTTATTACGTCTGTAGTTAGTGGTGGTGGTGACTTACGCAACTAGCCAAGGATTGCTGAATCTAGGTGCAGAAAGGCATAACTGATCTCTGCCTTTTTTTTTTTCTCTCTCCAACCTTAAATTTATTTTTCCCCTCTTTTCACTTTTCCTGTAACCCCGACCTCCTGTCGAAGGGACCTGACCTAAAGTCATCCAGCCACCAACAAGGTCAGAGGGACCTCCTGCAGAGTTAGAACCTTGCTTGCTGACCCTTGATAGAAAGTCCCCTCCCACCCTAACTGATGTCGCTCCTGGAAAGCCGTTGGCTTGAGGCGTTTATTTCAGTTCCACCTTGAGGGAGGTGACAAGTCACTCCTTGCTGCCAAACCTTCTTCAATTCTGCTCTGGGGAGAATCTTCCATTACACATTGGTTGGATGATAACAGATCCCGAGTCACAAGTCACATGCTGGGCTGGGGAGTGGTGGACCTCGGCCCCCTGCTTGGCTCACCCCTGGCTAGCCACATTGTCCCTGAACAGATCTGCTTCAAACTCTGACCTGCATCCCTGGCGTCTCACCGAAGTTTCCAGAGACTCAGACCTCCATGGTGAAGCTTCAGGCCTGCGGAGGGGCCAGTGGGAACCATGATCCCCACCCTCAGAACTTAAGTCTCTGAGTCACAGGTTCCTTATTGGATTTTGCATGAAAATCCTTGAGTGTGC
Organism: Typhlomys cinereus; assembly: GCA_023101885.1. Taxonomy (NCBI): domain Eukaryota; kingdom Metazoa; phylum Chordata; class Mammalia; order Rodentia; family Platacanthomyidae; genus Typhlomys; species Typhlomys cinereus. Next base: position 3,323,651 of record JALPQD010000253.1, read on the forward strand.
TAGTTTGGTAATGGTGGTGCACTTTAAAAATCAATGAGTTAAAATTCCCAGAGATCACAGTGGAAGGCACTCTGCCGAGAAAGATGGAGATTATATATATATATATAAAGCATTAGTTTCTAGCATGGCGCATGGAAATAACTATACCAAACAGTAGGAAGCTAACAAATTCCTGGCACAAAGGGGCTGATTTGAAGCCGGTCCAACCAGTCTTCAAAGCATGAAGCTAGTTTTCCTCTGTCCTGATTGCTGTTTAGTCTCTTTCCTTCCAGGACCCAGTGTATTTACTCAAACAGAAACTGTCCAGCGTCGTTAGAGCAGTTGTTGAAGAAGCCAAGCTGTTGATTCAGCATTTGGCAGAATAGGCGGCTCTGTTGCCTGGAAGCCTTGCCTTCATTTTTGTTAGGCCAGCAAACAAAACATTAGAGGCCCGCGCTGGCTTTGCTGTGAAAAAGTACATAGAAAGCAAAGCAGGGCTTTTGGTTGTCATTTTATGTTTCTAATAATATGGAAAGGAGGTGTTTTCTCCTGGTCTCAGGTTTTTCTCTTAAATAACCAGGATGAAAAAATGTCCACATCTCTGGTAGACATGATGAAACCACAATCCAAATGGATGATTAATAGATAGGTGATAGATAGAGGATAGCTATACAAATAGATGACAGATAGATGGTAGATAAGTAGAAGATAGATGATGGATAGATGATGACAGATAGATGGGTGATAAATTACAAACAACAGATAGAGATGATGTGTAAACAGATTGACAAATGGTGATAGATGATGATATATATTTATAGATACATGTAGAGAGAGAAAGAGAGAGGATAGGTAGACAGATGATAGATAATTAAAGGTAGATAGCTAAATGATTGATAGGTAGGTAGATAATAGGTAGATGATAGATATAGGTAAATAGATGATTGATAGGTAGATAGATGATTGATAGGTACATAGGTAGGTGATTGATAGGTACATAGGTAGGTACGTAGATAGACAGGTTCAGCTTTTCTCCCAGTCCTTCCTTTCCTACCCTGTTCTACTGTAGGCGTCCCTTCTTCCCTTCGAGTCATGTTTCCACCTGTTCAATGCAAGTCCCATCGCCATCACTAGCTTATTCACAAAGGAAGGAAGTCCTGTTTTCTCCTTCGTAACGTCCACGCTACCTTCAACAGGACTCCGGTCAAAGTACACAGCTGATTGTGCTCCTGCCCTGTCCCCACCTGGCCCTCCATCTTAGGACTCACGTGTCAGTGCTGCATGTTTTGCACAAGCCCAGTTTTCGTTAGGAGAGAGCTGGAGCCTAATAGTAAAGGGTGGAAGTCTTCCTGGGCTTTCATATAAGTTACGGGACAATGTCTAGTGCTCTAGGCCAAGGTTCTAGAAAAAAAGCTATCAATTAGCTCCCTTAGGATAAATGTTTTGACAGTATCTTCCCATAAAAGGTCACAGTGACATTATTGCTATGTTTTGCAATTTTGAAACCTCTCTGCCTGTTCTAAGCCAGCTCTAATGCTATTCAAAAAAGATATCTATGAAACTCTGGCTGGGAAAGATGTTTTGTACTATAAGCTATCCTGATGGATCTGAAACTTACTATTTTTCAATGACTTTTTCTTTTTCTTTAGACTTACCTGAAATGGAAACTAACTTTCTAGAAATTCATGATATTCCCAGAGAAAAGGGACTTTTGTTCTTGTAGAAATTATCAGCTGAGTAACTTGTCTGTACTGACAGGTTAAGCACCTGATATTATTAGAATCTGTGTATGTTGTGATTTTTTTTTCCTTGCAACATTTTATGTGTGTTCACCTCCCAATGCTTGTTGGAGCTGTCTGAGGTAAGAGAAGCAGGCATCTTAAGTGCTGTGTGCAGTCACCAGAGAATGCATCTTGACAGGGTGCAGCTAAATCAGACCAGAGCGCGGAAGTTGACAGTCACTGGCTGCCAATTACCATTGGATGAGCGAAGCACACAGTCTATCTTCAAAGAGGGAAAGTAATGGTTCCCCGATTCCCTTTCATCTTAACTGACTCACCATGAAGTGAAATAAAAGTTGGCTGGTGAGATGGCTCAGAGGTTAAGATTCTTCCTCACAAGCAGAAGCCCTGAGTTCAGATCCCAGGTTCCACGTAAAAGCACCAGGGGGAAACCAAGTAGCTTGCATTTCTGGCCCTGGTGGGCGGAGCCTGGGAAGTCCCAGAGGAAAGCAAAAAAGGAGGTTGAAGCAAAAGGAGGTTGGAGCAATCTAAGATGGTTCCCTAAGTCATCCTTGGTCCTCCACAGGGACACACAGTGCCCTCTGATACACACACACACACGAATAAATAAATAAATACATACATACATACATACTTGGCAGTTATTATGAGGATTGCCACACACATTCTAGGTGTACAGGAAAGTACCCCAGCATGGCACAAGCTCAATAAGCCTCCTAATATTAAAATCAGCTAGCATTGTCAATACATTATTTTTAGTTGAAGTACTATTGCAGTTCAGATGTGAAATGTCCCTAGTAGGCCCATGTGTTTGAACACTTGGTCCTCACGGGGAGACACTGGAAAGGTTATGGACCTTGGGGAGGTGAATACGGGGTGGGGGTGGGGGTGTGGTAGGGTGGGACTTGGGGTTTGCAGCCTGGCCTCACTTCCTATTCTTTCTCTATTCCTTTCTGCCATATAATGTTGCAATCTGATCACTCGATCCCAGATCACTTTTTTCTACCTTACTGTTTTGAGACAGGGTCTCTAATTAAACCCAAAGCTTATTAATGGAGCTAGTCTGGCCAGCCAGCTTGCCGTAGAGATCCCCAGAATCCACCCTCTCCAGGGCTGGGCTTACAGGCAGCCACCATGCATGCCTAGCGTTTTACTTGGGACCTGGGGATTCAAACTGTGGTCCTTTTGCTTATGCAGCAAATGCTTTGGCCACTGAGCCATCTCCCTCATCTCCCCCACACCCTATTCTACTCTTTCAATGAAAATATTTTAATTTTGTTATTTGTTTTTGGTTATTAGATTTTGGTTGTTATAAATAATTCGTGCACAAACATTTGGTTGAACTTCATTATTTTTTCAGATCGATAACTAGGTATAGAATACAGCAAAGTGTCAAGAAATTTTAATCAACCGTATTTGCATATAATTCATGTAATTTGAATGCATTTTGCATGTTCATCCCTTCTCTTTACTAGTCTGGGACTTTTAAAGGTACAGGCCTCCACCACAGAGATTACACCATGAAAAGGGGAGTGATCCAGTCTGTATATCATCAAGTTCTCCTAACAAAGTGCATTTCTTTATGTGTTGCCTTTGTTAGATACTGGTGTCAACTTAGTGACCGAAGACTGGAACTCTGGCATGGTTTGTGAAGAATTGGTAGTTGAATGGAGCCCTGGACAAGTCTGCAGGAGATTGACTGATTGCTGAGGAGGCTCGGCTCATGGTAATCCCTGGGCAGGCAAATAAGGTAGAGGGAGCTGGTTAGGGAAGTTGGCATCTTTCTGTACACTTGGCCAGATGTGCTGGTCTAGCAAGTGAGGGCTGTTCCTCCCAGCTGTCCTGCAGATATGGTATAGCCAGTTCCCTCTGCCCTTGGTGCTGGTGTGGGCTTTTCCTGGACAAGGGACTGTAACCAGACAATCATAAGGGAAAACAAAACCACCTTGCTCCCCTTAAGTCATTTGATTGTGAATTTATCAGCAACAATGCTGAGTAACTGCTACATACATACTTCATTTATTCAATTTTACATACCGCTGGATCTATCACACACTGATCAACTTAATCTTGCAGCTTAGAAATCATCCAGAAATAGGTCAGGAATCAGAATCCCCGATTTTAGTGATAAGCCACTGTCAGAGTATTTATTCTGGGCCATATGTTATGCTAGGTGCTTTGCATACATTGGTTCACTTCATAGTCAATTTAGCCTATGAAGAGAATACTCCCCACCCCGTTTCACAGATGGGGAAACTGAAATCAGGGAACCTGACGTAATCTTCATTGGTTACACCAAGAACAGCAAGAAACCTTTGAAGAACAGTGTTCTTGACCAGCAAGGCAAAACCATTTAGATTTTTCTACTTGTCTCGCACATAGGAATTTCAGTGGAGGTTCAGTAGAACCTTTATCTGTCCGTCGGTCCTTGTCTAATTTTTGGTGGTTTGCAATCCAAACACTGAGAATGGGAGAAACTCTTTGTGCCTAAAAGCATCGCTATGTACAATCGGTGCACTGATTTGTGTTTTAACAGTGTAGAAATTCGTGGAATCACATCCAAACAACTCAAGTGTTCCTGCTGGGTTACATCATTTTCCTCTAGAGGTCAAGGTCGGCACCTCCCGAATGATGAGTGTGTGGATGGGACACAGGGCAGCTCTCTCTGAACTCTGGGGAGGCTTTTCAAACACCATTTGCAGAGATCCTCCATCTGATGCGGCCGATTGTTCATTTTATTTTTATAAAAATACATGAATGGAACGAGGAACAGAGCCAATACATCTTTTTTTTCTTAGAAATTATTTATTTTATTGGTTGTGCACATGTATTTTTGTGTGTTTACATGTGTGCGTGGGCACGCATTTGTGTGTATGCGCACATATGTTGTTTACTTGTGAAGGTCTGATGCTGACCTTGGATGTCTTATTCCATCACTCTTCACTTTTATTATTAAGTCAGGGGCTCTCAGTTGAACCCTGAGCTTACTGATCAGCTAGACTAACTAGCTGCTTTGCTCTAGGGATTTCTTTTTACCTCCCAAGTGTGGAGCTCACAAGCAGCCAACATGCCTTTCCAGCTTTTACATTGGTTCTGAGGGTCCAAACTCTCATCCTCATGCCTTATCCCCCCTCCCCACCCACATTTTTTTCCCTGCAATTAACACTTGGAAAATTGAATTGTGTTTCTCTACTGTTTCCCAGTGTTTGCTCATGAGCAAAAACAAGGCAGTAAAAAAAAAAAAAAAAAAAAAAAAAACAACCTATTTTTCAGAATATGATTATTTCCTAGTTACTTAGGTAAAATCGGAAGGAGGGAGAAATAAACAGAAAGTCCCAAAGGCCATTGGCTGCTAGTGATATTTCATTCAGCGTCAAAGGTCAGAATCCAGAAATGAGATTGTGTTTTCACTACAGAGAAGAAAATACTTTGGGCAATCAAGTGGCCGGGAGGAGGCACACCGCAGTGTGCTCTAGCTTAGGGTAAACCATCGGGCTCTCGAGCTCATGATTTGCATCACACTTTTGAAAAACATCTGGTTAGAATCAGAGCCTCTTGCTTCAGCCAGAGTGGAGAAGTAGATAAATACTCACAGATGCGATTTGTTTCCTTGGATGAGCTCCAGTGTGTCATACGCAAAGGATGACCATTGGCTGGGCACTGACTGGACAGCAGATTTTGCTGACCTTTCTGTGGCTCTTCCGACTCAGAGTATGGGGAACTGGCTGATGGGTGGAGTGGGGTGGGACTAGTCGGAACCTGTTTTCCTGGTGTTTGTGGCACATATTCCACTGAGTGAGATGCAACAAGATCATTTAGACCTTGAACTTCAGAACCAGGTCTGTAGACTTGAAGTTTCTGTCATTTAGGCATTCTTGAATGCTAAAATTAGACATATTATTAAGATCCTCTGCCCCTGATCCCTCCACTGTGAAACAAAACTCTAAAAAATATCTTTTTCATATGTATGTTAAGACCAATCCAGTTAATACTGGTAAGCACTTAGAACACAAGGCAAAAGCTCTAAGTTCCCTTCTGTTATTCTTCTAGGAGCATATCCATGTCCCACTTAAATGCTTAAGTGTTCTTTAAATGCCAGTAGAATAAGCATGTATCTCCTAGTAAACAAGTTTTATGTCATCCACTTATGCATTCATTCATCAAACATTTACTGAAAAAAATCTAAGCTTAAAGCATGTTACATTCTTCAGATTTTTAAGACTAATTTGTAATCTAAAAATGGCATACTTAAAGGTGAATTAGAAGCCTAGCTTAGAATGGACAGAAAAGATATCTTTGCAAAAAAGGGGAAGAGAGGCAGACGACCAAACAAAATAATTCCTGAGCCCCCAAAAATGAAAGAGAAAGAGTATCTGTTTAAAAACAGAACAGAAAGTTTGGTTTGGGGGCTGGTAGGTAAAGGCGCTTGCCACTAAGTGTGACAAGCTGAGTGTGATTTATGAAAACCACATGGTGGAAAAAGAGTACTGATTCTTGCAAGTTATCTGACCTTCACATACATGTTACACACACACACACACACACACACACACTACATGTAAAAAAAAAAAAAGAAGACAAATGCTCAAATATGCGCGCTATTCCTGAATACCAAGGACTCTGATATTTGTCTATTTCTTCCTGGTTATTCTACTGTGTTACACATAAACCATGATGGGTTGGTTATTGTGTTTACTCCAGTTGTAACATCATCACTTAAAGAGAGATGTCCAGTCTGTGGCGATGGGTTGATGGATTGGTGAAAGAAAATTCACCCTTTTGATCACCGCAGAAGGAAGGTTAGCTGATTTTCTACACTACAAAGTGTGTGGCTGGATGGCAGAGACAGAACAGCTCACAGAAGGCAATGAGCTGTGTGTGTGTGTGTGTGTGTGTGTGTGTGTGTGTGTGTGTGTGTCCAGGGTGGAGCTCTGTGTGTGTGTGTGTGTGTGTGTGTGTGTGTGTGTGTGTGTGTGTCCAGGGTGGAGAGGAAGGATGTGTGGATAGACTAGGCTTAAAATAAAAAAACTAAAGAAAGTTCAAGGTCATCTTTGGCTACATGTGAATTCAAGGCCAAACTAGGCTACATAAGACCATCGAAAGAAAGAGAGAAAGAAAAAGAGAGAAAGAAAGAAAGACAAGCAAAAAAAAAAAAAAGAAAAGAAAGATAAGCAAAAAGAAAGAAGGACAAGCAAAAAGAAAGAAAAGGAAGAAAGTTAGGCATAATAACAGCAAAAAACAGATTCTTTTCCATGTACACAGAACATTTACCAAGAAAGAACATATCAAAGGGGGTAGGGGGGGCAGTTGGTTCTAAATGTTTGAATTTTTTTCTTTGAGTAAAGTGCAGCAGATTTTAAACTTAATTGTTGCCTGTTTTTCAAGGAACTGCAGAACTCCACATGGTCAGCAAAGCAAAGAATTAGTGCATCAGTGGAAAGTTAAGAACCCTCTGTACTTAAACATAATTTGCAATGTTCCATTATTGTTTGTACGTTTAGAGTGCTTAAATGTTTCTGAAGTTAGTTAAACAGTATTACCATTTTTAAAACTGAAAAAGATCACACATCTTGTGTCATAAAATGAACCTGAAACATGCTTGAAATAATTAAGTTTGTGGTTCTCAAATCATAATGGAATTAAGCTAGAAATCAACTTAAAAAAAAACAGGAAAAAAATCCATGAGTTGAAAAATAAAGTTTGAGAGAAATGCAATGTTTTGAATGGGATGTAAATGAACATAATTTCAAATTTTGTGGAATGTAGCTGAAAAAGTGCTTAGAAAAAAATTTAGCATTAAATATATATACGTTAGAAAGGCTTGGACCTGGAATCCCCTTCCCCATCCACTTTCCTCCTCTCCCACCAACACCATCTATACACCCTTCTTCCACACTCCTCTCCCTTCATCCATCCTGCTCTGTCCCACCTTTTGGGGTGCCTGTATTGGGTGAGTAAAGTTGTAAGTGGGGAGGTTCCCCTTCCCTTGCCCAGGACCCTGAGATACTCTGAGACCAGTTGTTTCTTCTAAGATCTTAGTTGGTCCTTGAGAGAATGATGAAAGGCTTTATTCTTAAAGCACTTGTCTACTCTTACATAAGATTCTTACTTGAGAAAAATCACATTGCATTCTTCTTTTGCTTTGTTGTTGTTTTCTTGTGTGTGTGTGTATGTAAGAGAAAGACAGGCAGAGAGAGAGAGAGAGAGAGCAAGCACTCTATGTGCAGAAGCCCAACAGTGACATTGGGGGTAATATCATCCTGGATTGTTCTACCTTCCTATTGCTTTGCTCTGGAGTTTCCCAGGTTCTATCTCACAAGGCCAAAAGTGCAGGCTGCCGCCATTTCTCCCCACATTTTTCCATGGTATCTGGGTTCCGAACTTAGCTCCTTCTGCTTGTGAGGCAAAGGCTTAACCCCTGAGCCATCTCTCCAGCCCTTTTGCTGTTGTCTTCTATACAAAATGTTTCTTCCCTGCCATGATAGACTGCACCCTACAGCTAAAATAACCCATCTATCCTTCGATTGCCTTCGTTATTGTGTCACAGTGATGAGAAAATAACTAATATGCCAGTAGCTGGCATTTCTACTTAATATCTGTTTCATGAATATGTTGTGACAGTTTAGTAACATGATGTGTCTTAAGTAACCAACCAATAAATTCACGACCAAATGAATTATAAGCAAGACAATTTCCTAGACACTAGGAAATTGACAAAGAGACTTGCACAGTTATGTCACCATCCTGGAGCGGATGTCCTTCTCAGGCAGTCCTAACTCTCAGTCCTGAATTCAGTTGGTCCTGAACAATGAGGTTGTATTTAAGGAAAGAACCAGCCATGCTCCTGTGGCATTTAGACAAAGAGAAATCTGCTTTCAGGTTCACATGGGCAACAAAAACAACAACAAAATCTTAACAAATACAATGAATAAAACAGGAAAGTTGATGTCATCCTAGGAAATACAATAACAACCACGAGATAGAAAGATTCGGCTCAGATTTCATTGCTCTGCCTTATCATCTTGATAAGCTTGGAGGCTTGCAAAGAGCAAGTCATTTAATTTTTAATGAACATTGATGAAATTTAGTTACAGATTGAAATCATGCAGATGAATGGGTTGGTGCAAATAGGTTCTGTGGAATACTCATTATGTAGCCAGTAATTAAAATCTACTCATTATTAATTTGTTAATTACTTTTTTGAAGAATTACCGTTATGGTTTTTCATTTTTTCCAGTATCAGACCTAGTTCATGGTCTCAATTATGTATGGTTCAGATGAATATCTATGCAGCCCAACAACTGTCACTTATTTTTGGGGGAGTGTAGAACAGGACACTTGAGTGTGTGTCCCTGAGGACACCCAAGGGTGACTTTGAGGAACCATCCTGTATTGCTTCTACCTCCTTATTGCTTTGTTCTGGGATTACACCCTCTAAGATTGGGAAATTCTGTGCCACTGCCATTTCTGTGTGGCATTTTTATGTGGGATCTGGGATTCAAATTTAGTTCCATTTGCCTGCAAGGCAAAGGTTTAACACCTGAACTATCTCTTCAGCCCCATATGAGTTTTTAGAGAACATTTAAGGTCCAAGCCTTTCTAA
>JALPQD010000253.1:3338120-3362147 GCA_023101885.1 Typhlomys cinereus
TTTTATTTTTATAAAAAACATGAAATGGAACGAGGAACAGAGCCAATACATCTTTTTTTTCTTAGAAATTATTATTTTATTGGTTGTGCACATGTATTTTGTGTGTGTTTACATGTGTGCGTGGGCACGCATTTGTGTGTATGCGCACATATGTTGTTTTACGGAGGTCTGATGCTGACCTTGGATGTCTTATTCCATCACTCTTCACTTTTATTATTAAGTCAGGGGCTCTCAGTTGAACCCTGAGCTACTTCAGCTAGACTAACTAGCTGCTTTGCTCATGGGATTTCTTTTACCTCCCAAGTGTGGAGTCACAAGCAGCCAACATGCCTTTCCAGCTTTTACATTGGTTCGAGGGTCCAAACTCTCATCCTCATGCCTTATCCCCCCTCCCCACCCACATTTTTTTCCTGCAATAACACTGGAAAAGAATTGTGTTTCTCTCCTGTTTCCCAGTGTTTGCTCTGAGCAAAACAAGGCAGTAAAAAAAAAAAAAAAAACAAAAAACAACCTATTTTTCAGAATATGATTATTTCCTAGTTACTTAGGTAAAATCGGAAGGAGGGAGAAATAAACAGAAAGTCCCAAAGGCCATTGGCTGCTAGTATATTTCATCAGCGTCAAAGGTCAGAATCCAGAAATGATTGTGTTTTCACACAGAGAAGAAATACTTTGGGCAATCAAGTGCCGGGAGGAGGCCACCGCAGTGTGCTCTAGCTTAGGGAAACCATCGGGCTCTCGAGCTCATGATTTGCATCACACTTTTGAAAAACATCTGTGTAGAATCAAGCCTCTTGCTTCAGCCAGAGTGGAGAAGTAGATAAATATCACAAGCGATTTGTTTCCTGGATGAGCTCCAGTGTGTCATACGCAAAGGATGACCATTGGCTGGGCACGACTGGACAGCAGATTTTGCTGACCTTTCTGGTCTCTCCGACTCAGAGTATGGGGAACTGGCTGATGGGTGGAGTGGGGGTGGGACTAGTCGGAACTGTTTTCCTGGTGTTTGTGGCACATATTCACTGAGTGAGATGCAACAAGACATTTAACCTTGAACTTCAGAACCAGGTCTGTAGACTTGAAGTTTCTGTCATTTAGGCATTCTTGAATGCTAAAATTAGACATATTAAGATCCTCTGCCCTTGCCCTCCACTGTGAAACAAAACTATAAAAATATCTTTTTCATATGTATGTTAAGACCAATCCGTTAATACTGGTAAGCACTTAGAACACAAGGCAAAAGCCTAAGTTCCCTTCTGTTATTCTTCAGGAGCATATCCATGTCCCACTTAAATGCTTAAGTGTTCTTTAAATGCCAGTAGAATAAGCATGTATCTCCTAGTAAACAAGTTTTATGTCATCCACTATGCATTCATTCATCAAACATTTACTGAAAAAAATCTAAGCTTAAACATGTACATTCTTCAGATTTTTAAGACTAATTTGTAATCTAAAAATGGCATACTTAAAGGTGAATTAGACCAGCTTAGAATGGACAGAAAAGATCTTTTGCAAAAAAGGGAAGAGAGGCAGACGACCAAACAATAATTCCGGAGCCCCAAAAATGAAAGAGAAAGAGTATCTGTTTAAAAACAGAACAGAAAGTTTGGTTTGGGGGCTGTAGGTAAAGGCGCTTGCCACTAAGTGTGACAAGGAGTGTGATTATGAAAACCACATGGTGGAAAAAGAGTACTGATTCTTGCAAGTTATCTGACCTTCACATACATGTTACACACACACACACACACACACACTACATGTAAAAAAAAAAAAAAAGAAGACAAATGCCAAATATGCGCGCTATTCCTGAATACCAAGGACTCTGATATTTGTCTATTTCTTCCTGGTTATTCTAGTGTTACACATAAACCATGATGGGTTGGTTATTGTGTTTACCCAGTTGTAACATCATCACTTAAAGAGATGTCCAGTCGTGTGCGATGGGTTGATGGATTGTGAAAGAAAATTCACCCTTTTGATCACCGCAGAAGGAAGGTTAGCTGATTTTACACTACAAAGTGTGTGGCTGGATGGCAGAGACAGAACAGCCACAGAAGGCAATGAGCTGTGTGTGTTGTGTGTGTGTGTGTGTTGTGGTGTGTGGTTGTGTGTCCAGGGTGGAGCTCTGTGGTGTGTGTGTGTGTGTGTGTGTGTGTGTGTGTGTGTGGTGTGTCCAGGGTGGAGAGGAAGGATGTGTGGATAGACTAGGCTTAAAATAAAAAAACTAAGAAAGTTCAAGGTCATCTTTGGCTACATGTGAATTCAAGGCCAAACTAGGCTACATAAGACCATCGAAAGAAAGAGAGAAAGAAAAAGAGAGAAAGAAAGAAAGACAAGCAAAAAAAAAAAAGAAAGAAAGAAAGATAAGCAAAGAAAGAAGGACAAGCAAAAAGAAGAAGGAAGAGTTAGGCATAATAACAGCAAAAACAGTTTCTTTTCCATGTACACAGAACTTACCAAGAAAGAACATATCAAAGGGGGTAGGGGGGCAGTTGGTTCTAAATGTTTGAATTTTTTTCTTTGAGTAAAGTGCAGCAGATTTTAAACTTAATGTTGCCTGTTTTTCAAGGAACTGCAGACTCCCACATGGTCAGCAAAGCAAAGAATTAGTGCATCAGTGGAAAGTTAAGAACTCTGTATTAAACAATATTTGCAAGTGTCCATTATTGTTTGTACGTTTAGAGTTTAAATTTTTCTGAAGTTAGTTAAACAGTATTACCATTTTTAAAACTGAAAAGATCACACATCTTGTGTCATAAAAGAACTGAACATGCTGAAATAATTAAGTTTGTGGTTCTCAAATCATAATGGAATTAAGCTAGAAATCAACTTAAAAAAACAGGAAAAAAATCCATGAGTTGAAAAATAAAGTTTGAGAGAAATGCAATGTTTTGAATGGGATGTAAATGAACATAATTTCAAATTTTGTGGAATGTAGCTGAAAAAGTGCTTAGAAAAAAATTAGCATTAAATATATATACGTTAGAAGGCTTGGACGCTCAGAATTTAACAGAGTCCAGAGAAAACCAAGCAAAGTGCTAGGGGACCAACACCATTTATCTGAGGTCCAAAAACCATCCCATCATATGGGAGAGAATCTTCACATCCAGCTCTAAGATAAGTAAACCCTTTTAACATCTTGTTCCTTTCAAATATTACCACTGTAATTTCCTTATAGCCACAAAAAACTCATATGACTTTAGGGTATTCCCCTCACATGTCACCAAGGTAATAAACCTAAAAAGTATACTACTATACTAATCTTCAATCCCTGTCTACTAAACCTGCCTTAATTGATGTTCTGACAGTCCAATAGCCTCATCTAGGAAATAACACCAACACCAGACAAACATACCCAACTCCAAGGCAAACACTAGCAATAACTGCTCAAGTGTAGTAATACTGTCTAATTCAGTTCAGCCAAAAACACACAGAAACAAAAAAAGGGACATAAGAGATAAAACAAAAGTGCCCAGGTAAAAGCTCAAATCCATGGGAAACAAAAACAAAAACAAGTTTCTTACCAAAAGAATCAATCCCATAATGATGCAATCCAACCAGAACAAACTCACAGAAAATAACCAAGAAAGCCATACCCAAGACAATGATTTTCAAAGTCTGATTTTTGATGATCAAAACAATGAAAGTGTAAATTCAGGAGGACTTAAATAATTGCATCAACCACTTTGAACAGGATCACAACAGGCACTTGGAGGAGATGAGAAAAGCAGTTGAAGAAACAAAAATAGACATAGAGCAGTTATACCAATTTCAAGCAGAGTTTAATTTTAACTAAAAGACAAGCTCTCTTCAACCCAGAACTCAACAGAGAGTCTTAGGAGCAGAACTAATGAAGCAAATAATAGAATATCAGATCTTGAAGGCAAAGTGGAGACACTAACCAGTTCAATCAAAGAGGCAGTTAAAGCCAAAATATACTTGAGAGGAATATTCAAGAGTTATGGGACACCTTGAAGAAGCCTAACATGCACATTCATGGACTATCAGAACAAGAATCCCAAAATACCACACCCGAGGAAATTTTTCAAATTATCATAAAAGAAAACTTTTTACATCTAAAGAAAGAGAGGCCCATACAAATACAAGAGGCATTCCACACCCTAGATATGCCCAAAATAGAAATTCATTATGGTAAATAATAGTTAAAACACCATACATACAAGACAAAGAGAATGTGCTGTGAACTTCAAGAGAGAAAAAAAAAGACAAGTCACTTTTATTCAATTTTGCACGCATGTATGTGTGTGTGTGCATGTATGTGTGTGTGTGCAGAACCACAGATGAATTCGGGAACCGCCATGGACCGCCTCCACCTCCTCCTTGTTTACTCTACCCAGGGATTCAGAGGCTCCGCCCTTCCAGGACCAGAAACACAGGCTGCCCCTGCTTCCGCCTGGCGTCTATACATGGGGTCTAGGCTCTGAACTCAGGACCTTCTGCCTGCAAGGCAGAGACTTAACCCCTGAGCCACCTCTCCAGTCCCAGACAAGTCACTTTTAAAGGTAAACTAGTAAAATAGAAAATAATTTTTCAATGGAAACAGTAAAAGCCAGAAAAGCTTGGAAAGACATATTTCAAGTATTGAATGAGCACAAATATCAACCCAGGCTGATATACCCAGCAAAACTATCAGTCATGATCGAGGGTGAAAGAAAAAAATTTTCATCATAAAGACAACTTGAAGGCTTACATGACCATCAAGCCAGGCTTTCAAAAACTGGTAGAAAAGATACTCAAGCTTGAAGAAAAGAACAAGCATATCAGGGAGGACAGACGGGACGTATATACCACCAAAACTAGACACATATTGGGACACAAAAGAAATCCACATGTATAGGAAAGTTGAAAATAATAGCCTGTACCCTGTTAGAGCACCATGGTCTAAAGCTTGACATCCACACACAACAACAAACAGCAGAAAAATACACTAACTCTGAAACTAAACACTATGATGTTGAATGAGAGATGGGTTCAGAAAGAAATCAAAAAGGAAATTACAGATTTCCTAGAAGTGAAATATAATGAAAATGAACATATCAAAATCTCTGGGACCAATGAAAGCTGTCCTAAGAGGTAAGTTATAGCTCTTAACGCCTGTATCAAAAAATAGAAACGTCATAACTAAATTACTTAACAATGCAGCTTAAAGCTTTAGAGATGCAATAGCAATCCAATCCCAAAAGCAGTAGAAAGAGAGGAGAGTAGCAAAATCAGGGAAGAAATATCTGAAATTGAGATAAAGGAAATGATACAAAGAATCAACCTGATGAAAGTTGTTCTTTGAAAAATCAATAAAATGATATATCCCTAGCTTAATTAACTAGAATCAAGAGAGGGAAAACCCCAATTAACAAAATGAGAACTGAAAATGAAGTTACCACAACTGATACCTAAGAAATTCAGAGAATATAAGGTCATATTTCAAAAAACTTGTACTCCATGAAATTTGATAACAGAAAAGAAATGGATGAATTCCAAGAGAGTAAGCACAACTTACCTAAATTGAATCAGGAAGTTTTGAATTATTTAAATAGTTCTATAACAAATGAGGAGGAATTGATGAAGACGTAATCTTAATCTTCCCACCAAAAAATGTACTGGACCAGATGGAATCAGCACAGAATTCTACCAGATATTTAAGGAACAACTAACGACAATATTCCTTAAAGTGTTCATAAAATAGTGAAGGACAGAACTCTTCCAATTCTTTCTATGAAGCTAATACAATATTAATCCCAAAACCTAATACAGACACACTTTACAAATATAGGCTAATCTTTTTGATGAACACAGATGCAAAGATTCTCACACAAATCTTAGCAAATCAGGTTAAAAAATATAGCAAGAAGATCATTCACTTTGATCAAGTAGGCTTATCCCAGGCACACAAGGTTGGTTCAACATATGCAAATCAAATAAATGTAATCCATCATCTAAACTAAATCCAAAATCCAGGATCACATGATATTCTTAATGGATGCAGAAAAAGCTTTTGACAAAATCCACCATCCTTTTATGATCAAAACCTTAGAGATTGTTGGAAGGAAGGAACTTATGTAACTTAATAAAAGCTGTATAAAACAAACCAAAAGCAAGGATTATACTCAATGGGGAAAAACTTCTAGCATTCCTGTTTTGATTGGGATTAGACAAGGCTTGTCCACTCTCATACTTCTATTCAATATTGTACTAAAATTCTTACTTAGAGACATAAGAGAAGAGAAGGAGATAAAAGGGATTCAAATCAGCAAGGAAGAAGTCAAGATATCTCTAATGCAGATGACATGCTTTTATACCTGAGTGATCCTAAACAGTCCACCAGAAAACTCCTGAAACTACTTACATAAGTTCAGCAGAGTGGCAGGTTACAAAATAATGTGTAAAAGTCAGTGGCTTTCCTATGCACTAAGATGCAAAAAGTAAAAAAGCCTAAGAGAAACAATTCCGTTTACTGTATCCCCTAAAAAATGAATACCTTGGTATAAAATCTAACCAAAGAATTGTAAAAACCTTTATAATGAAAACTTTAAAACCCTAAAAAAGAATTACAGAAGACACCAGAAGGTGGAAAGACCTCCCATGCTCCTTGGATTGGCAGAATCAACATCATAAAAATGACCATATCTACAAAAGCAATATACAAATTCAACACTATACCAATCAAAATCCAAAGCAATTCTTAAAGAACTGACCCAAGACAATCTCAAAATTTATATGGAAGCCCAAAAGGCCAACTATACAAAAAAAAATCTTGAGTAACAAAACACTGCTGGAGGTATCACTATACCAAACCTTAATCTATACTACAATCCATAGTAATAAAAACAGCATGGAACTGGCTCCAAAATAGACATGTAGATCAATGGACAAGGGTTGAAGACCAGATATCAGCCCACACAATTACAGCCATGTGATCTTGACAAAGGGGCCCATAAAAATTCAATGGAAAAGAACAGCATCTTTGACAAAATGCTGCTGGCAAAACTGGATATCCACATGCAGAAGATTGAAACTGGATCTGTTCTTGTCACCATGCACAAAAATTAATTCCACATGGATCAAAGACCTTAATATTAGGCTAAGGTCTATAAAATTCTAGTTGAAAGGGTAGGGAATTCCCTAGAGCTGATTGGCTCCCTAGAGCCAACAATTCCTAAACAGAAATCCAATAGTACAGACACTAGAACCAACACTCAACAAATGGGATCTTATAAAATTAAAGAGCTTCTGTTCAGATAAAGAGATTGTAAACTGTGCAAAAAGCCACCCACAGAATGGGAGAAAATCTTCACCAACCACATATCTGATAGAACTCTTTTATGTAGAGTGCATAAAGAACTTACAAAACTAATCTCCAAGGAAATAAATGCCCCAATTAAAAAATGGGTCTTGTAACTCAAAAGAAATTTTCTAGTGATGAAATTGAAATGTCTAACAGATACCTAAAAAAAATGCTCACCTCCTTAGCTATCAGGGAAATACAAATCAAAACTTCCCTGACATATCATCTCATCTCCGTCAGGATGGCAAAAATCCACAATACAAGGAACACCAAATGCTGGAGAGGATGTGGAGAGAAGAGAACTCTTCTACATTGCTGGTGGGAATGCAGGCTTATACAACTACTCTGGCGATCAGTATGGCAATTTCTCAAAATGTTAAAAGATTGAAATGCCATATGACCCTGCTATACCACTTCTGAGAATAATTCCTTACAATGCAAAAATCCACTACAGTGACACGAGCACAGCCATGTTCATTGAATCATTATTTACAATAACAAAGTCAAAGAATCAACTCAAATGCTGAACAGTTGATGAATGGATAATAAAAATGGGTACATTTATACAATGGAATACTATTCAGCCATTAAAAAGATGAATTAGTGGAATTTGCCTGAAATGGATTGGATTAGAAAAAAATGCAGAAAGTTAGACAATGTATGTTCTCCCTAATTCCAAAACCCACTTAATGACATATTCAAAGATAAATCTCCAAAAAAGGAGATAGGGGATCACACTTCAGCAGAGAAAATAGGTCACCGTCACTATTGCATGTAAGTAGCAAGACATCTCTCAATCTCACTTCCCTTCATGGTCACTTGCTACTGAAGAGGTTTTATCTCACCAATGAGGGACCGTATAGGGACTGGCAGATAACACAGCAACCATCCCTTAAATGGGACACTGACCCCTCCTCACTGCTGGATCTTACTCCTATTCTTCCATCTTATATTAAGATCTTCATTTAAACAGTCTTTTATCTTTGGTTAGGAGGTGACCTTCAATTCCAATCAGAATGCAGCCAAGGGTGGTGCAGGAAAAGCAAAACTGAAAACCACAAGAAACCATAATTCAGTAAACCAAAGACCCTACATAGTCACCTGAACCAGACCAGCCAAATCTCTCTCCATCCTAAAGCTTAGAGAACCTTGTTGAAGAGGGGCGGCAAGATTGTAAAAACCTAAAGTTGGAGAAGACCAAGCAGTGAGAATTGGACTTGCCTGACCTGCACAATGGCTGACATATCAACGACTCCCCACCCCACACCACAAAGTCTAGCATGGATCATAAGGGAGAAGGCTCCAGGCAGTAGGATCCTTAGAGGCAAGGGATTAACAATCAAATAGAGTTCCCATACTAATGGGGAGTCCCAAGAAAGGGTTCCAGGCCATGCCACTGTGTCCTTGCCCCTCACTGCACTGGAGGGCTCAGAGGGAGGTTTGGCATTCACACAGATGGATGCTCCAGGGGATGGAAAGGAGAAGGGGGAGGAACTGAGATAGGGGGAAGAGGAGGGCAGTGAAATGAAGAGGGGAAAGGGGAAGGGGAGACTGGGGAGGGGGAGAGGGAAGGAGAGGACAGAGGTTACCTATTGAGCTTGTATGATTAGGAAAAATAAAATGTGGAGAAAAAAAGGAGTGTGTTGCTTCGTTTCCATTTATTGGCAAAATTGTCAACCTTCCTATGATACACACACATTCACACACACACACACACACACATATGGAGAGGGAGAGAGAAATAGATGGATGGATGAATAGATAGATAGTTGATTCATTGGTCTTGAGGTCTTCCAAACCAACATTTCTTTAAACTCTGCCAATGCTTGTTGTATCTGTTTTGGAACTCTGATGTGTATATATTTGTAGTTGTTATATTTTCTTCACGACTGACACTTTTTCCATAGATATGTCCTTTTTATCTAATATCACAGTTTTTGAAATGAATTCTGCTTTGTCTAACAGTAATATAGCTCCCTTAATTCTTCTGTGCATGTATCTATGCGTACTCATATAGTTTGGATACAAATGTATGTGCGCGTGTTTGTGAATGTGTGTGTGTGTGTGTGTGTGTGTGTGTGTGTGCACTTGAGGTAGATGATGGCAGTCTTCATTGATTTTTTTCCATTCCATTCATTGAGGCAGCCTCTCTGCGCTGAACTGAAGTTTTCAGGTCACACTGTTTTTCTTAGACTTTCTGGCTTTGCTTTGTAAGTGCTGGAATTATAAATAGAACACCACACCATCCAACATTTATCAAGTATCTTTCTCAGAGTTGAATCCAGAGTTCTACAACCAGCTTATTTTGGGGATCCCCTGACTCTACCTCTCATGGATTATGGGCATCAGACACTGTCATTATGCTCATCCGTCAAGTACTCTCACACTGAGCCAGCTCCCCAGGGCCTTGTTGAAATTCTTGGATTTATAGATTCATCTATTTCATCAAGTATGCATTATTTCCAATAATATTTTTTCCAATCCTCTTCCTTCTTCCTTGTCTCTCTCATCCCTTTATAGGAGATTTCATGATGCTGGGACCTCAGGGTCCACAGGTTTATCTACCCGATGATACCCAAAGAGTCTTAAGGCTTTCCCCCTTCCCCCTTTGTCCCTTTCTTCTCCCTCCTCTCTCCCTTCTTCTCCCTTTCTCTCTCTTTCTGCCTCTGTCTTAACTGAGACTGTACAATTTAAATTATCCTATTTAAAATTTACCAGCTCTTTATTCTGAAGGTTCAGATGCACTGTTAAGCCTAATTAATAGTTTTCAATTTCAACTATTTTCATCATTTTTTCACCCAGACCTCTCTCACTGCTAGCTTAGTCAGTTAAGGTGTGTTGTTTGATCTTAGTCATCTGAGGGTTGTTAGTGTGACTTGTAGTTACCTTCAGCAACATCCACTCTTTACACAAAACAGATGTAGATAGTTCCCACTTTTGTTAGGAGAAGCATGCCAATAAACTCTGCTTTCTCCAGAAATAAGAATCTTATTAGCCTTACAGGGAATATGAGAACTACTGCTTAACTGTCCCACTGTGTTGGGAAGATGCTGCAGGGCATGCCGAAAGCTTGCAGGTCTTCGGATGGACTTTGTCTTCATTTTGAGTTCACTCAGGTGTGATAAACTATTGCCTGTTTTTCAAAATTTTAATACCATTCATTCTGACAGTTTTTGCTTGCTTTTCAGTGTTCCCATGGAGAATCAAACTCGGAACTCTCCAAGGTGCCATTTTGCTGATTCTACTTCTATTTGAAAATTTTAACCACTTAATCCTTTTAGAAAAGTTTAAGAGAATCCTGAAATTCTAGAACCAGAAGGAGCCTTTGTGGACACACATATATAGTTCTATTTATCACTGTTTCCCAGTGATCCCATGAACCACTGTAGTTATTTCAAAGTGTTTCAGGCTCATTACCACCCTACTTTCCCAACTTCACAAAAAAAAAATTTGAGCATTTATTTTTTCATTTTTCTTAAATGGTAAGCTTTCGTTTGACTCAAAATTTTGCAACTTTGAAACTTTTAGAAGGTATTGGTCCATATCGAGAGTAATGAAGAAAGTTGCGGCTCCTCATTCAGAGGCATCCCATCTCCAGCCGCTAGGTTTTGTAGCTGAGTCAAGATACCTAGACACTTAGCAGGGTACTACTTGCTTTGGCTTTATACAACTTGAGTGAAAGAAACATGTCATGGAGGTTCCTTGGAGACTTTTCTATCATCCTTACCAATCCAGTTTGGTTCAAATGTTCATCCCCTCTAGGTATAACTAACTCAGATTGAGTTCTCTTAGAAGGCAATTGGTCAACCAGCTATTGTTATTGGAGAATGCTTACTAAGGGACTCATTTTCCTTTCTCATGTCCTCCCAGTCACTGCCAGATTGCTTTTCATCATTGCATATACTTCTCTTTCACTAAAAATAGACCCATAAAATACTTTTTCTCCCATTTGCCACATTTCAGATCCATATGCCCATGACTATCAGCTCCGAACACTAAAGAATGTTATATAATGGCATCAAAACTCTTTTTACATTTTTTAACATTTTTTAAATCAAAGATAGGAACTTGAGCAGTTATTTAAGAAGACCTTGGTATCCAAGGAAGGCACTAGATACCATGCGTAATAGCTATACATTCTATTAGGATATTCTTAATGAGATGTTCTCTGAACATTTAAAGAAAATAGCAATCTTTGTTAAATAAACCCCACTGTGGCTCTTGAAGAGAAAGTATTGTTGTCTCTCAGAACTTTAAGACTTTATCTTTCATAATATTAGATAGATTGTAATTATGCATATCACTTCCTTTATAATGAATTGCATTTTATTTGATACAGTTATGAACACAAATATATATGTGTATGTGTTTATTACATATGAAATTGTTTCATTAATTGGTTGCATACAAAAAGATGATATCATTCAGAAATTTGTAAGTGCAATAATTTTCAATTCAAGCAATACTCTATGTAAACAAGAAGCAATCAGCTTGGAGGCTCATGGGTATGCTGAGATAGTTGTGATGCCCCCAACTGGCTTTTTCACACTGAATGACAATTACACATGTGTCTCGCCATACTTGATGCTCACAGAGCATAAAGAGCATAAAAGAAAGGGAAACATTGATTTCAGGTCCAGAAGCGAAGGCTATAGTCACAGAAAATGCAAGCAAACAGAAACGTAGCCAACAGAAAAAGGGAAGCATTAAAGCTGAGTGATGGTGAAAGGAAAGTTGACTTTCACTGGGTGACTGAAAAATAAAATGTTTCTTCCTCCAAATTTATGGAACCCAGATAAGACAAGAATCCTCCTGCCCATCATCAAATGGATCACTGGATAAGTATGTTTGGGGTGAATCTGAAATAAATTCATTACTTTAATATACATTTTACCTTTAGGGTGTGCTCTCTGAGGGCAAGGGTGTAGATAGGTGTGTGGATGTGCAAAGTATAAAGACTGGCAGCTTTCATTTGACAGTTCTGAGTGTTTATAGTCTTTTCACCAACAGACAACCTTCCTTCCCCATTACCAGTCATCATACCTCCATATTTGATGGTAAAGAGTGATATATGCATATTACATTTAATTAATATTAAGCAATCAACAGTGTCATTTTAAACTAAAAACGATTTTAAATTCATCTTCTGTAGGTGTATCAGTGGAACTTGCAGGTATGGTAGAATGATTTTTGTCAAGTCATTTTTCTGACTTTATTGATTGATTGATTGATTGACCTATTTATTTTCTTAACTTGTATAATGAATACAGAGACTCTGCTTCACAATATTTGAGCTATTTCAAAACAATAGGTAAAAAACATTTGGGAAAAGTGATTTTGCTCCCAACTATGAAGCTGTCTTTTCAAAAATTATTATTGCCATATGATAATTTATTTGAAAGACAAAACACAAATGGAGAGCAGTTTTCTTTCAATGACATAAGCAGTATGGCACGTGAAAGCAGAAAGATGAAGGACAGGATCCAGCATCGAGGGAAGGAGGACAGTGGTGGAAATCAGAAAGCGAAATGATTTATATGAATGAAAGTGTCATAGTGAGACCCAGTTCTTTGTGTGCTACCTGGAAAAAATATTTTTGCACAGTTAGAGAACAGTTTAGTTATTCTAAAAGTTACATGAAAGTAAAATATTCTTCAGCGACTTCTAGATTTCAGTTTTAAGAAAAAGAGGAAAAGAAATATTTAGTTATTATGTTAATATATATTTACAATATGAAACACAAAGGACACACACAGAGAGAGATTAGAACCATCAAGTTATGCTGCTTCATGCTGAGTTTGTGTTAATCATCCAAACCTCAAACTGCTTCCTAACTTACTTTTCTTTTCTATTTTTATTATTTTTGCAGTGTCTGGATTTGAAGCCAAGGTTTTATGTGTACTGGGAAATATGGTGCCTAGAAATTACATCGGCCTATATCTCCAAGTCTCTCCAGTTCTTTCAATATGTTGGAATTTGATGATGTCTTATGCTTACACATAAATGTGATTACTTTCGTGCATGTTCTCTCTCTCTCTCTCTTTCTCTAATACATTTCCCCTGTCTTGTCTAACTTAAGCAAGGTCTCATAACTTAGACTAGGAATCATTTCTTTAAAATATTCTCTCATTCTTCTTTCTAACCCTCTATATGACTTAAGTAAGTCTTCTGTATGTTGTGTTAGTGTCCTATGACACTTTACTGCCTATGAGGTGTTTATATGTCTTTTACCCCTTGGAGAAGGGAGTCCTGTGTTTGCTACTCATAATAGAGAGTGAGTGGTAATCAATAATTTATTACTAAATACTTTAAATTTTTTATTTGCTTTTGGAGAGAGGCAGAGAGAGAAAATGTGAGAGACAAAGACAAACAGAAAGAGAGGGAAAGAGAGAACATGTGGGCACATAGGTGGCCAGAAGACAACCATTGGAGGCTGATTCTCTCCTTCTACAGTGTGGATTGCAGGAATCTAACTCTAGTCACCAATTCGTGATTGGTCCCTTTACTCTCTGAGCCATCTTGCCAGCTTTCTGGCCCTAGTAAACGGTCTTTACTGAGTGAAAAATTGACTGAATGGAAAATGTACGAAAGCTCTTTGAAAAGAACAAGAGAATGTGCAATACAATATTTTTTCAAGTATAATAACTTAAGAAAGAAACAACCCTTGATAAGGAGAGAACCTCCTCTTGCTTCTGGAAGCAGGAAGGTGACTGTTTCTGCTGAGCCGCTGTGTCACTCAGAGAAAAGTACATAAGTTCTCTGTTGCACAGATTTACAATCCAACAGAGTCAACATGTCTGTGGCCTGGGCAGTAGGAATGCCAGAGTCAGAAATATTACAATTATGCCATATCTCTGTTTTTTAAAAATATAAGTGTGCTGTGTCTTAAGAAATAACAAAGGTTATTTCTTATGGGGATTTGTTTTTTATGGGGATACTTTGTCTTTGCCCATCATCAAGTGAATATCTTGCTTTATTTTCAAACTATTCATGAAGCTGTTCTCTTTAGAAATAAAAATTAACTGACATTTAAACTGAATTGAAATTATATTTGAAGCATACCAGCTTTGCAGAGTACAGAATTATTTCAATAGATGATTATTTCTAATTCATTTAACAATTTAAATTTTTCTTTCAATACCAACGTGTTGAAGGAGTGCCCTCCTCTATGGCTGTGATAGCTGTGTGTTTTTCCGTTTGGCAAGTCATTGTTGAATGGCATTGGAAAAGAAATATCCCCCACTGCACCACCTTTATTGTCTTCGGGATACAGAGCTTTTGTTCAGGAAAACAACCACTATTTTGCAAACAATAACTTTCAGAACTGCGCACAGACATTTGTCTCTTTGAGAAATAAGTAAGGTGATGCTTTGAGAAAAGAAAATATGTGCCACTTCCTTCACTAAGAGAAAAGACAGCTCTCTTAACAATTCCTTAGAGGTCTGTGGATTTCCTTTTCTTTTTAATAATTAAGGTAGTATTGTTGATACCGTTATTTCTTTCTTGTTCTGGAAATTGATCCCAGATCCAGTGTCAAGTCCAGGTTTGGTTCCTCTGCTGACGGTGATGTCACGGACTTCCGTTTTGTCACAGTGCTTCCTGTTCTCATCTGAACAAAGAAGTAATGTGGATTTTTTCAACTACTAAAGTCAAGAGTACAAGTTGTGTGGCATCTTCCTGTAGCTCAAATTATTGTATCTTTCTGCTTACCCTATAACGGAATCCCAGGAGTGTCTTGAGTGTCTTCTGCTTCTGGTTTAGGGAAGAAAGGACGCCTTCCTCTTTTATGATCACTAATTTCCATCCACTTGACGGGAGCACGCTGAATCAGCGGCAAGCAACATGCACGTAAAACCCACGTGAACAAAGCACAGGCCCTTTCTGGAAGTTGCATGGATTCCCTCCTGCTTCTGCAATTTCTATGGCGTCCCAGCACCAAACAACTTCACACCTGAGATTACTGCCGCCACAGGCTAGAGGAGCAGACGGTAGCCCACCTCCTCCAGGTGGAGCCCATGTCTAATACACAGCTGCATAAATGGAGCAAGGAGAAGTCAGAAAACAGTAATTCGTGAACTTCTTCAGATTTGAATTAGCCCATTTTGTGGCATAGGTTAAGTTGCTTTTAGAACACAGTTATCAAGACCTACCTACAGAATTGGATTTTGCATCTAGATCCAGAAAATCCTAGAAGGAATTTTGAAGTTTGAAGCAACTTTGTTGAACTAAGTTTTCCTCTTTTTTATTTTTTATTTATTTATTTTTTTGAAAAGTCTCATTATATACTTCAGGCCAAACTCAAGTTTTCCTTCTTCCTACCTCAGCTCCTGAGGTCCTGGGATGACAGCTAAGCAGCGCCTGGCTCCACTTCTAAGTTGCTCCGCTTCTTCCTAAAAGCTTGGCCCCATGCTTTAGCCATCACTAACATCATTGGGCTTCTGACCATTTTGCTTTTTATTTGTTTGCCACTCAGAATGGAGCGGGTGACTATCCTGTTCAAATGGATAGGACATAAATGTTTGTTTTTAAATGTGTCTGTTGGTTCTACTCTAAGTCTGAAAACGATCAAGGGGCAGTGCCAAGATGAAACATCTCCTTTTGGCTTCAGTGAATAGTCCTGCCCAGTGGACATTTGACCTTATATGGTTATGAGTCAAGGACTGCTAGTGAGCTGTCTGAGGAAGGACTGGCATGAAACCTCCAGCTGCCTTGTATGCTTGGATCACAGCACAGAAATAGACATTCCTTTTCTTTCTCTAAATGTATTTGTACTCCGCACAGCCAAACTGACATCTATTGTCTTTTTTTTTTGGTTTGCCAATGAAATTGCAATTGTTTCTAGGTGAAGAAATGGCACCGTATAAAATTTTCACCCCCAAGAGTCTTCTGGGTAGGACAGAAGATAGATTTCCAGGCTCTGGAATCAATGGCAGCATTAAGTGTCATTTCTGTGACCTTTACCCCTGCCTCCCCCATTAAGATTTAGTCACCTGGGTTTTAACCTGTTTCTTTGTAGAGTTGGGAAGCTCTTAGGTCAGGCCTGTCCCAGGCACACATGTCTTTCCAGCTTGACGATTTCCCTGTTTTTGATACTTGGTGAAAAATTTTACTTCCAGCCTTTTCATGTCTCTCTGTTCGTCTGCCCTTTGTGGTAATTTAATGAACTCATTTCTCCCAACTTATTGTTCAGAAATTTAGGGGAAACATCATGTACTTAAAGCGATAAGTCAGATCCCCCCACACCCACCACCTTTTTTTCTTTCTCCCATAGTCAAAAGCACTGCATATGCAGATCATCAAGCAAGGAAAATAATATGGGGAAAAAGGTGGCTTCCTTCAAAGGCACCAGCAACATTAGTGTCATGTCTGAAGCACCCATTTGTGTCAACCGCACAGACCTTTCAATGGAAATTGGGCTGTGCTACCTTTTAAAGTATGAAATGCTAATTTGGGATTTACAGTTTTTGAACTGGAGGGCTGCATTTTGCATGGGATTTTGTTTAATTTCCCACCGCAAAAAGGCATTTGAAACACAACTGCCTACAGCCAACTGTCAACAAGAATCAACTGTAATAGCACGGAGCCTGTCACTGATGTGTGTGGTGATGTGGTAATCTTCTCAATTTAGCCGGATATTTCTTCTTCGTACAAAATAGCTGAAAGTCTTGCTAGGCATTTATGAATATCGGGAGGTGTTATTAGGCTGATAATGGGACCAGATTAAGGAAGTGTACACTGGTTCCAAGTGTCAGTTAAAGACACCCAGAATGGGGCGAGGCCTGGCCCTCTGTGGACAGGACTCAGTCTTTTAGGTTTACTGCAGATTTGGGAAATCACATGCTGAGTTCCATCTGCCGTGAAAGTGGCTTTCTGGGGGAAAAATGAAGTTGTTATGCTATTTTTTTTCTCCTGAAATCTGCTTTTGCTTACCAAGAGGGTGAAATTAAAAAACACAATCTCTGAAATGGAAGCAAAGAGGGCAGGTTCTGGAATCCTCCTCAGTGAGGCAGCCCATGAGGTCAAGAGCAGAAAGCCCTGAGCTCTGGAAGGCGGGGCTTCTCCCAAGCCACCAATCTAAGACCTGCAGGAGCAAATTCCATGGGAGTCGCTGTCTTTGAATGGCAAAGTACCCTCTGAATGTTAAATAAGTGGCAATTGAAAGACGAAAAATAAAGCTGCTTTACAACCTACTCTTTGGGAAGACAAGAAGTTTATGTTATTGGCTGTCGTGAGACCACATTGGCATTAGTAAAGTGTCATCCTAATTTTCTCCTTTCTTCCTTTCGTCCTTCTCCTTTTCCTCTTCTGTCTTCTTTCATTCCCTCCTTTTCTCCCTCCCTCCCTCCATCCCCCTTCCTCTTTCCCTCCCTCCCCCTTCCTCTTTCCCTCCCCTCTCCCTTCCTTCCTTCCTCCTCTTCTCTCTTCCTTCCTTCCTCCCTCCCTCCCTCCTTTTCCCCTCCTTCCTCTCCCCTCTCATCTTGTGTGTAGGACAGGTGCTTGCCTATAATAGAAATTATAATAATAGCTGTATTAAATTATTATTATAAACTAAGGTGCTGCACAATCACTATCGTAAAGCCTTCATATTAAAAGGAATGAAAAGTGTGGTAGCAGGTATGAGATATGTTACAATCGCTTATGGAAAAACTTGCTCATTTTCTACATCTTTATGTTTTTTATGTCCATGGGAAACAATAGTGAACCAAATGATTTGAGGGTCATGGAATGTGTTATAAGACAACTGAATCACATTGTAACATGACCTAAGAGAACATGTCAGTGCCCTGCTTTGCTTTGTGTCCTGCCCACCCAGTACCTACTTCTCAAGTTCTGACCTGGTAAAGCCCCTGCTTCCTGCCGACTTGCCTTGCATGATGAGTGTCATGATGAACGTCTGTTGGAGAAATGTGGCCAGTGACACAAGAAAAGATAATGGAGCCAAGCCACACGACCCCACAAATATACAGCCATTAATTACCAGGAGATGCACACCTTAAAAGACTGCGAGAAGGAAAAGAGCATGGACTGCCTCTTCCCAGTTACACATAAATTAAAGTTATAAAAAGACATGAAACTTAGAAAAAAGCAGCATTATCATGAAAGGGAAGGACTCTGAATGGTCCATTTTCTGAGTTTCCCCAACTCTCATGTCAGCTTTCCAGATTTTTCTGCTTGCCGGAACCTTCTTTATTCCTGCGTACTGAAGTTCTCTTGACTTCCCACCAGGAAGAATGAGTTTGTTACTTGTACCTGGTTTGGACATTTGTGAGCCTGAGATAATATGTCAGAATAGGAAGTAATGCATTTTAAATACAGACTATGATTAACTTAAATATAAAACTTGGGGCCAGCAACATAGTTCCATGGGTAAAGGCAGCTGAGTATAAACCTGGCCACCTGAGTTTGACTCCCCTAGCCCATATGGTGGAAGGAGAGAATATATATATTTTCTTCCAATATATATACTCTTTCAAAAGTTTCCCTTTGACTGCCACACACATGCACCCTCTCAAGTAAGTAAAACATTTAAATATAAAATCGAGAAAAGTGGTTGGTAGAGTAAGAGTTTACTAACCATGGTCAAGTCCTTGGGAATGAAAGGGTGGTGGAACAAACAATTATTTTTTTAGCAGTTCATGGACTTGTGGCAAAGTCTCTGTGTACATGGTGGTTACTTTCTTTTGGGATTAATGGTCAACACGTACTATGAATAGACATGGAAATAAGATAATTAGGCACTGCTAGAACTTCCATGAAGCAAGTAAATAGTAAGCACAGGAAATCTGGGATGTTTGCTGAATGATTTTCATAACCACCAAATGATTTTGCTTATTTCCTGCCAATATTTCTTGAGTGAAAAATCTCTCTTGTGACCTTGGTCCATCCCTTTTGTCTATGTGTGTAGGTTAGTGCCTTGAGTAGGGGATGGATCTCAAGTTGAGGATTGTGTCCTCATACTAACTCAGGGTGTGGATAAAGGTGTATGTTAGGCTGCTGTCATGTGCTCTGTGTGGATGAATAGCATTTTTGCCTTTAATCTTCAAGATGACACAAAAAATCAGCAAATTATTGAGACCTTTTTCCTTTTCTATGTGGAATACATTTAGATGGCAAATAATGGAATAACAATGAAACAAGTCTAAGTTCTATTAGGCAATGAGAAAGATTAAACTCTGATTTAAAGAACAGTCTTCCCTATTCACTCAGTTGAATTGTATATGAACATTGCCTGGGACTCAGCCTTCTGTTTGGATGTAGGAGAGACTAGTTCTCTCTGAACCAAAGGGGGTTCTAATCTACTGCCTGTCTCTCCTAACAATGAATTCGGGCTTAAATACAAACTTTTAATGAGTGGCTCATATGGAGATAGTGTAAAAGAGAAATTAGCCATCATTGCTCTCTTGCTATTTCATTTCAAGTTTTCCAGCTATTTTGATGAGAATATATATGAAAGCTAAAGAAATAAGTGGTGTTTTGTTCTCATTATCCATTCTAGTTAAAACTGCATAGTTAATTTCCAGAGGTACACATCCCCTCGAGTACTGAGCAGAGGAAGCAACACAACTGCCATTCAATGCCTTGAAGATCATTGACGACCCAGAATAAACCTCCTGCAGGGTACCAGACCATAATTGTAAAAGCAAAGAAGGATCTAGATCATCAAAGAGGGAATACACCACACACAAGGCTGCAGTTACCAAGCAGCAGAATTTACTGAGCATGGAAAATTCTGTCACTAAATAGATGAATAGTCCTCTTGAGTCCTTCCTGGAGTGTCAGACAAGTGGTCTCAGCAGGAGCCTTCTCTTCTTCAGGGATTTTACTTGGAAAAAAAGTAAAGTTAGACAAATCCAGGCCTACTGACAAGTAAGTCTATAGATGGAGAAACAAGGACAGAGTGGCATAGAGCACTTTCTCCATAAACACACCTTAGTTGCTTTTATCTGCCTGCCTGCCTATCTATCTATCTATCTATCTATCTATCTATCTATCTATCTATCTATCTATCTATCTATCTATCTATCTATCTATCTGTCTGTCTGTCTGTCTGTCTGTCTGTCTGTCTGTCTGTCTATCTATCTATCTATCTATTATCTATCTATCTATCTATCTATCATCTATCTATCATCTATGTAATCTACCATCTGTCTATGTATCTATTTTACAGCACTGGTATTGAACCTAGGGCCTTATGCAAGGTAGGCAAATATTCTACCATTGAAGTACAATCCAGTCAATCTGTATTTTTAATGAGATCAACGTCCCCTGACATTTGCTATCCATTTATGTAACACAAACTAATCTGGAGCCTCCTTGGCAGCAGAAATCATTAGGGATGGAGCAGAAAACAAGACTGGTCAGGCCTTTGCATACACTGATCATATTTTTGTGATAAAAATATATCACCAAGTAAATATAAATAAACAAGGTAATTATAGATTGTGATGACTGCCAGGAAAGAAACAGAGAGTTAGGTTTTCTTGCAAGTCAGTCCTTTCTTGGCTTTGGGTAGCTCTCCCTTTGCACCACATCTCCAACATGTCTCCCTCATTCTTAAAAGAATGTTTTTTTTTTTCCGTTTTATATACTCAGCTCTGTAACTGTAACTTTAAGCTTGCCACCAATTCCAAAGTAATTGCCATCCCTAAGTCTCTCAGATATGGGCATTCAAGAGTTGCCAAAGAGCCTGTTATCAAGCAATTTTTTTGGAAGATACATACTCTACTTCATATAATCTGGAACTCAACAAAGACAAATAACTGAATTGTGGTTATTTGCATAAATGTCTGTCTTATTTATTAAACTCCACCTTCTTGACATCAACACTATTGGATGTGTTTATCTCCTATGATACTTTCTGCCTCATTACGCTCATAGTAGGAATTCGCTGAATTAAATTAACAAATCCACAACTTTTTTGTCAAAATTGTCAGCAAATGCACGCTTGAAGAAAATTAGCTAAATAATTAAGATCAGTTTTCATATGAATATTTGCTAAAAATATATATTTCCTTATTGGTGTACATAATGTTTTTCAGAACAATGAATCTGATATCCTGCAATCCTTGCCAACAAGGCCTGGTGGATGGAAGAAAGAAGTGTGGGCTGGGTATATGCTAGCACTTGGGTATCTCTAGCCAAGGCCAGAGACTCAGGAAAGATGAGAATTATAAACTGAGGTGCAGAGGCCATTCTGCTTTGGCTTGAAGTTCGTGAGAAGTCTGTCTTGCTTTCTCCTTCAGAATGAGTTCATTTTTTTTTTTTCTAATACCTATCTCAGCGATTTGGTCAAATGATCCATTGGTTAGACCTTACTTGAACAAAGCCTACCTAAATCTGAGGCTGGGAAGGTCAGTCATTTTGCCGCTTCCGTTACCATTGTTCTATATGAGAGGAGATAACTGTGATGTTATCTCTATCCTGAGAGTTTAATCCTTGTTTGTTCATAGACCATATGTGTACATATTCCTACACATATATTAGTACTTTCCTATGTGGGACAAAGTCAGAGTGCTG
This sequence comes from Typhlomys cinereus, assembly GCA_023101885.1. Classification (NCBI taxonomy): domain Eukaryota; kingdom Metazoa; phylum Chordata; class Mammalia; order Rodentia; family Platacanthomyidae; genus Typhlomys; species Typhlomys cinereus. The sequence continues at coordinate 3,359,941 of JALPQD010000253.1, forward strand.
CATCAGGCTTCTTACCTGGGTTATAGGCTCAATGATATTAAACAGGCATTAAGGTAACAACTAGGAGAGGTAACAGGCATGGGAGGTGTGGTTCTATTAACTGGCCTGGATTGTACATTCTTGATAAATGGACAGTGGGGAGTCCCAATTCATCTGAACATTCAGCTATCTGCACATTTAATAAGTAATTGTTGTATTGCTATCATGTACTAGGGGCTAGGAATACCATAGAAGGTAGAAATAGAATAAGATCAAATCCATAGAGAAAATGGATATTAGCTAGATAGTCATACTGTTGCAATACTGTAACTGGCAGGGACAATTTGATACTGTGAGAGATTATAATAGAGGCATTTAGCTTCTCAGGGAAGCTTTCCTTTTGCTTTTTGGTTGCACTCAAATAATGCTTTTTAGAAGGCTGAACCCCCTCCCCTAGTTCACCCTTGACACTTTCTTTCCTGAAGTCAATCTTTGCATCAGCATGTGAATGCATGCATATGATTTAGATTATTTTATTTCTCTCCCTATTTGTTTATTTATATATGTATCGTACAACATCAGGACTATTTTTAATGGAGCCATCTTTACTCATCATGTTCAGGAGATGGTAAGAACTGCATCACAAATGCAATTTCTTCAGTCACTCACCAGACACCAGAGGATGATTCCAATGAGCTGGAAAACAGGTTGAGTGATGTATCGTAAAACTTAGCTTTTATGTTGAATGGTCCCATTTTGAACTGCAGCACATTAAAGTAGAATGACATGGTGGCAGCATCGTGTGCTGTAAGAACAAGACTTTGGGGTCCAACAAGCCCCTCCACTCACCCAAGGAAGACCTTAATTGATATCTCTTCCCTGAACCTCACTGACTCCATCTGTAATGTGGGAATTGTAAATGCTACTTTGGACCTTTTTAAAAGTTATTAAGGCAGATAGACTACTTGAAGAATCTAAAGGAGTGCTTTGTAGTAATAAGACCTCAATGTATTTGCTTCCTTTCTTTATACATGCTCTTCTGACTTTATCATGGGTCCACATGCAATAATTCTGCCAGCTTTACGATTTCAGAACAGGCATATTTTACCTTAGAGAGAGACTCAGGCAAAAATTAAGAAGGGATTCCCATGCAAACTTGTAGAAGGTGAGATGCTCATACCCCTGTTCATAACACTGTTCTGTAGAAGAGGAGAAGGAAGACTAATGTATATTAAAATGATTCAAAACCTGAGCCAACTCTGTGAGTGCTATATACAGATAAGTTAATTGTTTTACCTTAAATATATTTCCTGAAGAACAGAAGCCCAGTCACAGCACACGTTATGATGTATTTTAGACAAACAACACTTTGAATCAAATTATAGTACACATATAAAATATTAAAATAAGACATTTATAACAAATCTTTCTAAGTTAGTGCTTAGCTAAAATAGATTTGTATGTGGATAAGCAATAGGTGCGATAAATGTGGTAGCAATACCACAATTTAAATTGCAAATCAAGAGGGCATGGTGGTGGGGGAGTACGGTCTTGAAGTACTGCAGGAAACAACTAGCTCTGCACTGTTGTGGGGCCTACTGCATGTTTAAGTTCTGTGTTGTCGGCATCTGCACCCCACAGCTGATAAATTCTAGACCCTAGTCTTCAATATCATTCTTTTTAATCCTAGGTTAAATTATCTAATAATTAAAAGCCTCTGTTCTTTTCGAGGGTGGTGGTTGAATTTTTTTTTCAATGGCCACTTTGTGCAGTGCGCATGCTGTCTCAGTGAGTTGAGAGATCTTAGGGAGACATTAGTATTTCACAGGTTAGCAAAGAGGCCAGTACCCAATCCTAGCATGGACCCCGTGTTGCCTGCCTTGACAGATCTTTGTCCTCTAGACTCTTGTGGTTGTCAGCAGACATTCGGTAAATGTGGCAACAACATCGCTACGGAGCAAATCCCTGCGCAAGGTGTTAAGCTTGTTTGACTGATTCTGAAAAGCTTGAGCTGAATATTTGCAAAACTCCTGAGTTATTTGACATACCACAATACAACAGGATCCTTCTGAAGTTGAAAGGCCTTTGGACATCTGCAGGGATGAATGAGGCAGTGCATTGGGACACCTCAGGACAGAGGATCCTTACTCCCGGTGTCACTGGACATCGTTAACAAGTAGCGAATACTGGTCAGGAAGACTCTTAAAGACCCAAACCGGTGAATGGAG
>JALPQD010000254.1:0-28231 GCA_023101885.1 Typhlomys cinereus
TGATGAGTGATACGACTTCAGGTCTTTTGCACATGAATGTCACTACACCTTTGACACTCAAGATATCATAACATCCTTTATGCACTAACATCCAAGGAAATTGCAGGAGAGAAGATTGGTCTTGTATGGTAGACCATGTTCCTTTTCTCACTGATTCTTCACAGGAAGCCAAATGCCTTTGTTACGAGGACTGTATCAATAACAACCATCCTTACTATTATCCCAAAGTCATCACATATATCACAAAGAAACATTTTTCTTTTGTTATCTTACAAGTATGCTACCTTCAGTATTGGTTGGACAGGGTCATATATTTGTGGCACTGAGACATTCTGGGTGTTTCTGTGTTTTTCAAAATCCAACTCTCACAATTTTAAGCACTGTCTCTTAGTGGTATCTAATGATGTAAATGAAATTTTCAGCAATTGCATCTTTTTCTGTCATTATTAGGAAAGTGCAATACATGCAAAATTCCCTCATCTTGAATGTCTTTGACCAGCTAACAGTAAGGTATAGAATCCTTTCTCTACTACTTTATAAATTAAAGGTATATAAAAAGAAGGCAAAGAGAAATGTTGGTGTAGCTGTTACTGTCTCCTGCTATTGTGAGATAACATTCACAACCAATATGGAAAGAAAGGGGGATTAATTGACGGCTTGGGTTCCAGAGGGGAGATACAGCCCATAGTATGGAAAAGGCATGGAAGACTTGCCATGAGGTAAGGAAGACTAGATCAAGTCAAGTCTATCAGGTAGACATAGAGAATTCATGCTTTAGCATTCAAGTGCCAATTCCCAGTGTAAGAAGCCTGGATCTAACAAACATTAAGGCTTGTCACTGTCTTGTGTCTCTCTGCAGCAAGATACATTTCTTTCAGATGACCTTTCCAAACCCGACAAAGCTAAGGTTACAAAACACATGAATTCCCATTCTACTATTCTCATTCCAGCAACAATATTTGGGACGATGAAGAAAATATCTGAATGTTACCAAACCTTCTGTCCTGAAAGAGTTGCTACAGCTGAGTAAGGTCATCTGGTTCACATGCAAACAACCCTCCTGACCATTTTCACCAGAAGATCCACAGAAAGCTTCACAGTCAGGCTGCATCTGAGCCAAGAATGAAGCAAATGTCAACGCCAGGGAGCAGTCAGGGTGACCCAGCTTTACACTTCTGCTTCTGAGTGAGGTTTATGTTATGGCTTGTATCACTGTGGGAGGAGTACTATACCACTGAAAACATTAGTAAGTTGCAAAATCTTCAGGCTGCAGGTTGGTGATGGTGAGGGTGTAATCTGTCCCAGATCTACTGCCACTGAACCTGGAGGAGACTCCAGTGTGCAAATTGGTTGCACCATAGATCAGGAGCTTCACAGTTTTGTCTGGCTTCTGTTGATACCAATGTAAATCATTGCTTATGCCCTGACTGGCCTTGCAGTTGATGGTGACTCTGTCTCCTAGAGATGCAGTCACAGATGGAGTCTGGGTCATCTGAATGTCACATCTCACACCTGAAATTAGAAATTCAACAAAAACAAGATGCTGGATATTGATGACAATGTAAGAGCTGAGTTTGTCTAAATATCTGTAAGCACTGCTTACATTGGGCTGGGAACCCCCCCTCCCACTGCTGTCCCTCATTACCTGGAATCCACAGGAGCAGGAGCCCCAAAAGCTGAACAGGGGTCCTCATGTCCATGCTGTGTCCTGACTGGGACTGCCCCCTGCACAGGGTGTGACCAGCCTGATAAAGTCCTCAGGGCAGTGGGCTGTGCTCTGAGTATGCAAATCAGCAGCAGCTGGGCAGGGGGCACAGCTGCAGGGCTGAAACATGTGAGCGACTCTGCAAGGGCTCAGTAACTTTGAGTGTCCCCATTCTTCCAGGGCAGTGAATATTTGCCCTCACAGATGTTGGGGGGAATCAGGAAACACAGGGCTGCTGTGTGGGAGTGGAGTGGTAGAAAATTTCCACCTGGATTCTCCTATGCATTTCTTGTTAGCTTTACTGAAGCTAGTAATGTGAAAGACATTTTTAAAACCTGTTGTATTAAATCCCATGTTTTTTGCTCAGGCCCTCAAATTCTTGGGGTGATTATTTGTCAATGCTACTATTCCAGGTAGAAAGAGTTGTGAAAATGACAAGAATCAATGGTGTCAATAGAAGAGATGATAGACAGATGTTAAACAGACTTCAAAGTGTTAATAAGAAATCAGTATAAAATATGCACGGAATAGTGTCTGGACAAGTAAGGTAAAGCCTGGCCAAGGGGTGTTTTCAGTGTCCATCTCTGTTATCTAGAGCAGTAGTTGTGGCCCACAGGTTCTGAGGACCATTTCCCAACACCTCCTATCACAGCTGCACTAGGGCTGTGCTTTCTGCACTTGCACAATCTCAGGTGTGTTTCCAGTGTTGTGGTCATGATACATTTCTGTGTGTGCTTTGGTCTATTTACACTTTTTAATCCTTTTGAGCGAATCCCCTTGAGAAGTGGAAGTGATCTACACCAAGGGCTCAAATCTACAGGAATCCACTGTGACCCATATAATCTCTGTCAGTGCTTAACCCATATCTTTAGATTCTAATAGAGAACAGCTGTGAGTGACTGTATGAAAAGACTCACAGTCATTAAAAGAACATGATGCTACTAGGTGAAAGGTGAAGCCACTCAGCCCAGAGAAGACAGGAAATTTGGCTGTGGTTTTTGTTTGTGTGGAGTGAGGAAAGGGCAATTACAATTTATAAGAGGGGAACATTTTGCATTCATGAGTATAGGATGTGACCTCTGGTGAAGGATGAGCATCAACTCCTAGTGATACTTCCACAAAGGTGTCAATTTGGTAATTGAAGATTTGAACTCAGGTCACAGTTATGAAAAATGAATAGTTGAATTCAGGCCTAACCAAGCCTGCAAGAGACTGTATGATTGATATGGAAGGCTCACCCATGGCGAGAAGGATGTTTTCCTGGGTAACTGGATAAATTGGAGGAAGATGACTCAGGGAATTGGCATTCTTCAGTAGAGCTGGTGAGACCTGGTGGTCTGGCAGGTGAGGATTCTCTGTCTGTCTGTCTGTCTGTCTGTCTCTCTCTCTCTGTGTCTTTGTGTGTGTGTGTGTGTGTGTGTGTGTGTGTGTGTGTGTATGCGTGCAGTGGATATATTGTGGCCAGTTTCCTTGGCTCTTGCTTCTGGTAAGAGCTCCCCCTAAGCTGCATTAAAAGATGTGGCTCCTCCTGAAGCCCTTAGTTCATGACCACAGTCAGGAATGTGCAAGTAAGTGTTGGACTCATCTTCCCATTCCTGAACAAATACAGGATTGAAAGAACTGCGAGGAATAATGGGTTTCTTCTTACTTAGAATTTCTGTTTTCAGTTCTCCACTATGATAGGTGCATTCACACTGGCCACACCATACCCTCAGGAATTACTGAGAACAGGACACACTTTCTGGCTTTCTAGAATGACAGAATGCTGAAGTAGCCAAGACGTGCATTGCAAAATGATTGCACTGACGTCTATGAAGTCATAAGCAAACTTCTTAAGTGGGGAACAGTGGGTTTTATTCTTTGTTACAATAGTCCAGGTTTGCAGATGCATTCATACCAATTCCAGGGGCCAAGGGAAATGGTCACACCATATTCATAGACTTCTGAGAAAGGCAAAGAACAGCATGTCTGAGTACACTGAAGTATGGAAAATTCTTTAGCAATCTCCTGTCTGGGCCCACGAACCAGCACGAGCCCGAACCTACAAATGTGGGAATCTGAAGTGGGAGCGGTAGGAATTAAAAGTTTCAGGCTTGGGTTAGAGGGGATCTTGGATGTCCCTTATTATCCAAGCCAACTTTATTGTAAAAGCACAAGGGTTTTATAATCAAGAAACAGGGCCAAATTCAGGAAAACATCAAAGAGGAGCAGAACCAAATTCTTCACAGGATTATGTAAAACATATGCATTCTAGTTAACAAAGAGAAGTCAGGAGTGACATCTAGCTGCTGTGGGACCAGACATGATGTCTCCAGGTAGAGTAAACAGGCATGTCACCTTGTTGCCAGAAGAGAATGGACAATGTATGCCCCAAAACAGAGTTACTTGGCACATGCTTTAACATCTCACAGGTAAGCAGGACAGAACTGTTGGAGGAACAGCCCAGCCAGTTTCTTAGAGAAACAAAAGCCTTCCAAAGGACCTGGGAGTTTTCTCAACTTCCAAGGAGGGAATTTAGCCTATCATTGTCTTGCAGACAAGAGGCAAACTCAATGGCCCAAGGGAGGAGTCATTCAATGGCCTGTTCAGTTGCTAATGTATCATCCAGAGCTTAGGCTTCTGGGCCTAGCAACCCCCACAATCTCCCTCCATCTTGTTCATGCCTTGTGACTAGATCCAGCCTATATAGGTTGGATCCTCCCAAACAGTTGTTCAATATACTGCAGACTTGATTAGTGCTTGACTTGACTACTAATTCCTCACAACTCTACTCCGAGCTCAAGCCTTCAGTTGTCAAATTGACACCTTATATATCTATGACATAACTTACACACACACTAGACATGTAAATATATGTACAACATCCTACAAAGCTGGTGTTTTTCCTGGCAGGTGTTAATAACCAGTTGACATAAGATTTGTATGTGTTTAGTTTATCTGGTTAATAACACAATTTTTATCAGACCTGCAATGAGTTTTCTTATGTCATGATAGGAACTCATGTCAAGTTTATTTTATTTTCCAGAAAAAAAATTGGCCTTAACTGCTATTTTTCCACAAACACACAGTTGATGCACTCATGATTGAAACAGAGGTATTATTACAACCCTATATTTGAAATATGTATTTAATCAATTCCTATGACTTGAAGGCACAAATCAGATATGTTTTCGTCATGTATTATATAAAGAATTAATTTATATGTGACACAAGATATCTTTCTCTTCTTATGAAAATATTTCATTAATATATTCAACACTTAAACATTATTTAGGTTATGCAGAAAGCAATCATGACACCCAAGGGTAAGAAAATAAGAAAAGAAAAACTAAGCAACTGATACCATGTTCAACAAAGTCAAAAGACCAAACTTCAGAACTTATGTTGATCTCAACATCAGACTAAGAAGAGCAAATGATTCAAAGTTATACAGAAAAAGTCCATTTTCTACTCAAGTAGATGCTCATCTGATTTTTCATTCTTCTGTAATATATGACAAATTTACAATGGGACACATATATCATCTGACCCAGATAGAGGAACCCAGCAGGCAAAGATGTGCCAAGGTGATGAGCCTGTGGAAAGGAGATATGTCTACAGACACAGAATACTTACAAAGAATTAATTTTTTTAAATTTTTTTTTATTATTATTATTATTTATTTCAACTGTGTGCATATGCGTGTGTGTGTGTGTGTGCGTGTGTCTGTGTAGAACCACGGACGAATTCGCAAACCACCATGGACACCTCCACCTCCTTCTGCCCCGGGATTCACAGACTCCGCCTTACCAGGACCAGAAGCACAGGCCGCCCCCGCTTCCGCCTGGCGTCTATACGTGGGATCTGGGATCCGAACTCAGGACTTTCTGCCTGCAAGGCGGAGGCTTAACCCCTGAGCCACCTCTCCAGCCCCGTGAAGAATTAATTTATATGTGACTCAAAAAATATTTGCCTTATGAAAATATTTTGTCACATTTTCACTACTTAAATATTACTGCTGAAAGCAATCATCACACCCAAGTGAAAAGAAGTAGGAAATGAAAATCTAAGCAACTCTCACCACGGTTCACACTGTCAAAAGAGCACAGTACAAAGCTTTTGTGTTAATAGTATCAGAATGAGAAGAGGAAATGATTTAAAGTTACACAGTAAAAAGTCAAACTTTCTACTAGAGTAGATGCTTACATCACTTTTCATTCTTCTGCAATGAAGGAAAAATTTAAAATGAATCATATGCATCATCTGATCCAGACAGAGGAACACACGAAGGAAAGATGTGCCAGTGTGATGAGCCTATAAAGAAAGGCCATATCTCTATAGACTTAGGATGCTTTTAGGATCCTGTTCACTCCATAGGACATCCTTAATGTGTATCTGCACCATGAAAATTGGTCTCACTCTCCACTGCTCCATTATGCCAGTGACCCTGACCATCCTGTTCTTCAAATGTCACTTCAGGCTGCATGTTTCCATAGTGAAATATATGGCTTCTGTTGAGTCACTCTTGGAGGGAAGTGGGTTCCAGACGTTCGTTAGGGGATGCTTGGATGAAGGGCATGAGTGATACAACTTCATGTCTTTCACCCATGAATGTCACTACACCTTTGTCCCTTTAGATATAACTTGCTTCATGCATTAACATGCAATGAACTTGGAGGTGCGAAGATTTGTCTCGAAATGTAGACCATGTTCCTCTTCTCACTGACACTTCACAGGCATTTTTAATATGACTGGTTCAGTCACAACCATCCCTACTCTTATGCCAATGTTAAATTTGACAATAAGACAAGCATTTTCTCTCATTCTGGGTGTTTCTGTGGGTATTAGGAAAATCGTCCGTTTTGTTTTGAAATTCCAAATTTCATCATTTTAAACACTATCTCTTAGGGGCAAGTATGTGAATGAAATTTTGAGCAATTGTGTCTTTTTCTGACACCATTAGGAAACACTAATGCATGCAAAACTCCATCACCTTGATTGCCTTTGACATCTAATACTAAGGCATAGAATGCTTTCTCTGCTTTATGGATTAAAGATATATAAGAAGAAGGCCAAGCAAAACTTTGGTGTACTGTTCCTGTCTCCTCCTATCGTGAGACAACACTCACAACCAACATGGAGAGAAAGAGAGATTTAATTGATTTAGGGTTCTACAGGGGAGATAAAGTTCATAGTATAGAAAAGGCATGGCAGGCTGGCCGTGAGGTCAAGAAGACTAGATTAAGTCAGGTCTGTCAGATAGACCCAGACTGGAGAGCTCATGCTTCAGAGTTCAAGAGCCAATTCCCAGTGGAAAAAGACTAGGGCTAACAAACCTCAAGGCCTGGCCCCTGTCAGGTGTCTCTCCAGCAAGGATCTATCTCTCCCATATGACCTTCCCAAACATTGACAATAGCTTAGGATATAAACACATGAGCTTGTGGGCAACTATGCCCATTCCAAGCCCAATATTGGGGACCATGAAGAAAATATCTGAATGTTACCAAACCCTCTGTCCTGACAGGGTTGTTGCAGCTGAGTGAGGACATCTGGTTCACATGCAAACAAGTCTCCTCACCATTTCCAACGGAAGATCCACAGTAAGCTTCATAGCCAGGCTACATCTGATCCAGGAACTCAGCAGATGTCTACTACAGGGGAGAAGTCAGGTTGAACCAGCTTCAAACTTCCTCTTCTCAGTGTGGTTTATGCTATGGCTTGCATCACTGTGGGAGGAGGACTTAATCCCTGCTGACAGTAATAAATTGCAAAATCTTCAAGCTGCAGGTTGGTGATGGTGAGGGTGAAATCTGTCCCGGATCCCCTGCCCCGGAACCTGGAGGAGACTCCAGTTTGCAAATCATTTGCGGCATAGATCAGGGCTTGAGGAGCTTTGCCTGGCTTCTGTTGATACCAATGTAAGAAATTTCTTATGTCCTGACTGGCCTTGCAGGTGATGGTGACTAAGTCTCCTGGAGATGCAGTCACAGATGGAATCTGGGTTATCTGTAAGTCACATCTCACACCTGATATTGGAAATATAACAAAATAAGTGATTATATATTGATAACTATGTAATAGCAGAATTTTCCTGAACGTCTTGCAGCCCTGCTCACATCGGGCTGGAAACCTTCCCCCCCCCGCCTCCTTCATTACCAGGGAGCCAGAGGAGCAGGAGCCCCAGAAGCTGAACAAGGACCTTCATGGCCATGCTGTCTCCTGACTGGGACTGACCCCTGCACAGGGTGTGACCAGCCTGATAAAGTCCTCAGGGCAGTGGACTGTGCTCTGGGTATGCAAATCAGCAGCAGCTAGGCAAGAGGCACATCTGTGGGATTGGCACATGTGAGTGACTCTGCAAGGGCTCAGTAACCCTAGTGTCCCCATTCTTCCAGGGCAGTGCAGATTTACCCTCAGAGATGATGTTTCAACTGGGAGAAGTCAGAGAACAAACTCAGGCTGCTGTCTGGTAATGGAGTGGTGAGAAGTTTCCACATGGTTTCTCCTAGGCATTTCTTACTTATTTTACTTCAGTCAAGTCTGTCTTCTTCTGAATGTGAAACACATTTTAAAAGCCTGTTGCATTTAGTCCAATGGGTTTTGCTTGTCCTGAAGTTCTTGGTGTGCTTGTTTGTAAGCACCACTATTCCAGATAGAAAGAGATATGAAATTGACAAGCAGCGGCTTTGTCTATAGTAGTGATGACAGATGAAGGAGAAATAGACTATGAACTTTTACATAAGAATTCAGAATACAATATGCACACAATAGTGTCTGGATATGCAAGGTAAAGCGCAGCCACAGGGTGTCTCTAGTGTTCATCTGCCCTCTCTACACTAGCACTTGTGGCCACAGGTTCTGAGGGGCATTTCCCAGCACCTCCACCCAGTACAGCTGCACTGGGGCTGTGCTCTCTGTGTGTCTCAGGAGTGTTTCCAGCACTGTGGTCATGATGCATTTCTCTGTGAGATGGTCCTTTAGGTCCATTTATACTTTCTTGTCCTTTTTCCGTGGATCACTTTGAAAAGCAGAGGTGTTCTCTACATTAAGTCTCAGATCTACAGGAATTCACTGGGACCCATATCATCTATATGTTAGAGCTTAAGCTGTGCCTTTAGATTCTAAGGGAGCAGTTGTGAGAGACTCTGTGAAAACACTCAGAGTCAAAAAAGTACATGCTGCTATAGGGCGAAAGGTGAAGTGACTCAGCATATTGAAGAGAAAAAAGTTAGCTGTTGTCTTTGTATTTGAGGGAACCGAGAAAGTGTCAATTACATGAGAATTTATAAGAAGGACATTTTCCGTTCATGAGAACAGGCTGTGACCTCTGTTGAAGGACAGGCATGACACCCTGTGATAATTCCACACAGGTGTCCGCTTGATAATTGAACAATTGGGCACAATTTTTAAAAATTATTAGTCGAGTTAAGGCCTGAGCAAGCCTGCAGGAGATTACGTAATCGATATGGATGGTTCAAGCTTGTCTAGCAGGACATTTGCCTGGGTAACCGCATAAGTTGAAGGGAGGTGATTCAGGGAATTGGAACTCCTCAGATAGCTGGGTCCACCTGGTGGCCTAGCATGTGAGAATTCTGTCTCTCTCTTCTCTGTCTCTGTCTCTGTCTCTGTCTCTGTCTCGTCTCTGTCTGTGTATCTGTGTGTGTGTGTGTGTGTGTGTGTGTGTGTGTGTGTGTGTGTATGTATAGAATGGATACGGTGTGGCCAGTTTCCTTGGCTCTTGGTGCTGATAAGAACTCTCCTGCCAAGCTGGACTAAGAGATGTGGCTCCTCCTGAAGGCTTAAGTTCCTGACCACAGTCAAGAACATGCAAACAAACTGTCACATACCCACATGACAAGGGACAGTCCTCACCCGTGTAAGCATAAGCAGCTTGCTGCAGCATGCCTTCAGTAGGACCTAAACTGCACTACCTCAAGCCACAGATCATCTTGATCTATACATAATAACTTTTTGATTGAATTATTTACTAGTTTATTTGTAAAGATAGAGGGTAAGAGAATCTCCAGTGTTTGTAGCAGCACAAGTGGGAGATGCAAGGATGGTTTCGTTGAGTCAGTTCTCAACTCCTGGGATGGAGCTCAGGTTGCCAGTTTACACACAGGTACCTTTACCTCTAGGTCATCTGCATTCAGTTCCTGTTCTGTGGACAAGCGTTTTTTGTCATTCTGGGTATTTCTTTGGGGTTTGGAAATCATACATTTTGTTTTGAAATTCCAACATTCACAATTTCAAGACGGTCTCTTAGTGGTTTCCAATGATGAACATCAAACTTGCAGCAATAGCATCTTTTTTCTGACATTAACTTAGGAAAGCATAATTCTATGCAAAACACCAGCACTTTGATTGCCCTTGACCAGTTAACACTAAAGATATCTAACATAGAATCCTTTCTCTACTTCTTTGAGGAATAAAAGTACAAGAAGAAGGTAAAGTAGAAAGTTGGTGTAGCAGTTTCTTGCTGCTGCTATTGTGAGATAACACTCATACAACCATCTTGGACAGAAAGGGAGATTTAATTGGTTTAGGGTTCCAGAGCAGATACACAGTCCTTATAAGGAAAAGATGTGCAAGCCGTGAGGTCAGGATGACAAGATTAAGTCAGGTCTATCAGGGAGAATAGGGAGTTCATGATTCAGAGATCAAGAGCCAGTTCCCAGGGGAAGAAAGGTGGGGCTCACAAACTTCAAGGTCTGGCCCTGTCAGGTGTCATCCTGCAGCAAGGATCCATCTCCCAAATATGACCTTCAGACATCGACAAGAGCTAAGGATTCAAACACATGAGTCTGTGGGTGACTAATCCCATTCAAACCACAATATTTAGGATGGTAAGGAAAATGTCTGAAGGTTACCAAATCTCCAGGCAGGATGGAATTGGTGCTGCTTAGTGAGAGGACATCTGGTTCACATGCAAACAAGTCTCCCTGACCATTTCCAGCAGAAGATCCACCAGAAGCTTCACAGCCAGGCTGCATCTGAGCAAGCTCTCAGCAGATGCACATGACAGGGGAGCAGTTGGAGTGATCAAGCCTCATACTTCTGTGTACAGGTGTGGTTTGTGCTGTGACTTCTATCACTCTGGAAGTGTAACTATACAACTGCTGACAGTAGTAAGTTGCTGAATATTCAGGCTGCAGTTGCTGATAATGAGGGTGAAATCTGTCCCAGGTCCACGCGACGGAACCTTGAGGAGACTCCAGTTTGCCATTGGTTGCAGTATAGATCAGTAGTTGAGGAGCTTTCTGGCTTCTGTTGATACCAATGTAAGCCATAGCCTATTCCCTGAATTCCCTTGCAGTTGATGGTAACACTTTATCCTCGAGATGCAATCACAGATGGAGTCTGGGTGAGCTGAACGTCACAACTCACACCTGACATTGGAAATAAACAAAAATAAGACACTGGGTATTAATAATTATATAATAACAGAGTCTTCCTAAACATCCTGCAGTGCTGCTCACATTGGGCTGAGTACCCCCCATGTGTCTTTTATTACCTGGGAGCCTGAGGAGCAGGAACCCCAGAAGCTGAGCAGTGGTCTTCATGTCCAGGTTGTGTCCTGACTGGGACTGACCCCTGCATAGGCTGTGACCAGCCTGATAAAGTCCTCAGGGCAGTGGGCTGTGCTCTGGATATGCAAATCTGTAGCAGCTGAACAGGGGGCAGAGCTGCAGAGCTGACATATGTGAGTGACTCAGCAAAGGCTCAGTAACCCCGAGTGTCCCCATTCTTCTAAGGCAGTGCAGATTTGCCCTCACGGATGATGTTTCTGTTGGGGGTATTCATGCTGCAGTCTGGGAGTGGAGTGATGGTCTGCTTCTGTGTGGTTTCTCCTATGCATTTCTTTCTAGCTTCACTTCAGCCAAGTCAGTCTTCCTCTGAATGTGAAAGACATTGTAAAGTCCTGTTGCATCCAGTCCTGTGTGTTTTTCTCAAGCCCTGAACCTCTTGAGGGTCACACACAGTTTACGTTGAGTGAAGATTAACTTATTTCTGAAGCATTAAATAATAACTATCCCTTTTTCACTGCATGAGTTTTATATTTAATGAATATTTAGTTTCATATTTGTATGGCTTGAATATCTTATTCCATCCCTTCACTTTTGGTCTCTGAGCTTCCTAGAAGTCAAGTGAGTTTTTTATAAGGAACCCTTTCTCAGAGGCTTGTTTATTCATTTGTCTCTAAACTGGAGAATGCAAGTATTGGCAGGTAAGTTCTTACTCTAGCCAGAAATATAACTTCTTTCTTACAAATTTGTTTTGTTCAACTTGTTATTTAAGTGAATTGCTCTAGTCGTGTGTTGAGATGACTTGTCTTATTTTGGACATATATACTACAAGTGTTACTTTGTATGTGTCATGTGGCTTACTGAATTGCCTTTTATTAGAAACAAATAATACATAAATAGTCATGTTAATTTGTGTATCCCAAACTCACAAACTGTGAAACTTATAAATACTGGGGTCTCTTATATGTGCCTCAATGTGTGTCATATGAAAATCTACTCATACCATTTTAAATATCATTCATAAGACTATAAAGCAAATTCCTTTACAAATTAATTCACAGAAATTACATCATGTTCCATGTATTATTTTCAAATACATTAGGGTAGGATAACTCTCTCATGTATATACACACATGCATATAAATGTGTATATGAGATATTTGTATGTGTTTAGAGATAGTCATTTATATATTTATGTGTGATACATGTAACTGTTGTTCTTATTTTCTGTGTGGTCATCTTGTGGTGCATATGGAAACTGTACCTTTAAGGCCTCCATTCATGTGGTTCTGCTCTGAAGTCAATGCCCTTGGCAGCAAAACTGATAACTGTCTTGCAAGGAAGTCTGAGGAAAATGTCAGGAATCAGCCCCAGGCTTGTCAGTAAGATATTTTTCAGAACCATAAGATTTCCAGACTGCAATGGTAAGGCTGAGCCCTTGCACCTGTTTGCCCTCAAAGGAAGCAGATGTCCTTAGCAGAATAAATGCAGGCATCCCAAGGAGGTTTCTGTGTTGTATTACGTCACTGTGACACCCAAGGTAATGCTGGTAGCAGTAATAATCTGCCAAGCCCTCAGGCTCCAGGCTGCTATTGGTGAGAGTAAAGGCTGTCTCAGACCCACTGCTGCTGAATTGGGTTGGGAAACCAAAGACTCTGGTGGAAGCATGTGGATGAGGAGCCTGGGAGCCTGCCCAGGCTTCTGCTGGTACCAGGTCAAGTAGTTGCTGATGCTCCTACTGGAGTATCTGCAGGTGATACAGTTCCTGCAAGTGACAGTGGCTGTTTCCCTGGGAGACAAAGCCAGGGAGGCAGGCGACTGTGTCAGCAGGGCTTGGCCCAATGCACCTGAGACAAAAATAAGAGAGAAAAGTTATCCAGATACTCCTCATCCTCTTAGCAGAGGCAGCCTGGTTAAAGTGCAGGTTACTTCATTCTGACACATGCAAGTGGCAGGTTATAGATCCCACAAGGTTGAGAGCATTGCAGACAGGCAGAACCATCCTGTTTCTCTCACCTGGCAGCCAAAGTAGCAGGAGGCAGAGAAGCACAGTTGGAGCTTCCATGGTTTACTCTGAGTCTTAAAGGAAAAGAAAGAAAGCAAGAATGAGAGAGAGAAAGAGGAAGAAGGAAGAAAGGAAGAAACGAAAAGGAAGGGAAGGAAGGAGGAAGGAAAAGAAAGGAAAGAAGAAAAGAAAAACAAAAAGAAAAAGAAAAAAAGAGGAAAAGAATAGAAAAGAGAAAGAAAGCTGATCCTGGAGCGCCCTCTTGGGCAGTCAGCAGTCTTGAGTCCTAGAGAACACAAACATTCAGCAGGAAGCAGCCTGAAATCCTGAGCTGCAGGGATCTCTGACCCTGGACCTTCACTAGCTTCCACCTGCCAGCTCCTCGCCAGGCTTCAGGGAGGAGGGGAGGACTGCGAAATGCTGTGGGAAGCCAGATGCAATGCTTGCGTGTAACAAAGACAACAATTTTAAAAGTTGTTAAAAAGAGTCATGTTCTGCACCTTACGTGGTAGGACATCGTGTTCCTGTTGTGGGACTGAGCAGGGTAGATTATTAAGAAGTGGGGGAGCCACATCTCCTTCTCCCCTAAAACCAAAGTCCGACAGTGTTTTTGAAAGCTTGGATACCAGTGAGGTCTGTCATCACAGTGGAGTTACGGGATGGCATAACTCACACTGCTGGCATCTCAAGTCTGCATCCCTGGAGGTTTATGTTCTGGTGCCCGTCACTGTGGGAGGCATCCGGATGCTGTGGACAGTAGTAGGGCAGTAGCAGCTTCACATGGCAAGCTGTTAGTGGTGAGAGTGAAATCTGCACGGAATCCACTGCTCAAGGTTCTGTGGCAGTGGACCTGGGATAGATTTCACTCTTGCCATCAGCAACCTCAGCCTGAAGACTTTGCAAACTTACTGCTGTCTACAGGAATGCAATGCTCCTCCCACAGTGACTACTTCCAGGCAGCTGACGCCATCAGCTTGACCTTCCCAGAGAAGTCTGAGATCCTCATGACTGACAGTTTGCATCCTCTGAGGCAAATCCAGGCAGCCACTGACTCTGATGCAGAACCACAGGATGACCCCCTTTCTGCTGTTCACACTGTCAGTCATCATACTTCTGAAAAGACCACCAAGGAAATAGTGAATACTAGCATGCCAAATACACTTATTTAATTGATCATTATTTATATTTATGTTTTTATCTCATTTTATACTTCAAAATGCATAGACTTTCCTTATGCCAATCAAAAGTTCCCTAGAAGGTCACAAGGCTGACTTTTATCCCCTTTATTTAAAAAAATCCTCCCTCCATTGAATGATAGACAGATAGTTAGATATAGCTATAGATCGATAAATAGATAGATAGATAGATAGATAGATAGATAGATAGGTAGATAGATAGATAGATAGATATTTTTTGCTGCACAGTTCTGAACAGATACCATAACTCAAATACCTCATGACTCCTGAGCTGTGTCCTTTATCAGCTCAGCTGTCCCACAGTAGCTCTGTTCTGGCTTTGCTCCTGGGGCTGAGTGGAAGGAGAAGGAACATCCCTGGCCTTTATTCTGGAACCTTCCATGTCCTTGACAGCCTGACTGTGTTTAGAAATGGTCTGGCCAGGCGGAGGCTCTAGGAGGAGCAGCTGGGCAGCCCAGGCTCAGACTTCGCCTTCACTGAGTGGTTTGTGGTATGACTTGTACACCTGTGCGTGGGTAACTGCTATACTGTTGATGGTAATAATCTGCAATGTCTTCAGAGTCCAGGCTGCTGCTGCTGGGGAAAAATCTGTTCCAGATACACTGCCCCCGAACCTTGGAGGGAACCCGGGGTGCAAACTGGATGCAGAGTATATGAGAGGGTGAGGAGTTTTCCCTGGTTTCTGCTGATACCAAGCTAGTGCATAACCAACACTCTGGCTGGCCTGGCACTTGATGGTGACTCTGTCTCTCAGACGTGCAGATAGGGAGGATGGAGACTGGGTCATCTGGATATCACATATAGCACCTGATATTTGAAATAAAATAGCAGCACATAACATTTCATATTGGCAAATATTTTATGAAAGGCATTTGATGGCAAACCAAGCAGCACAGGGAGATAAACAATTTCCCACTGTTGTCTTTCCTCACTTGGAAGTCAGAGCAACAGGAGCCCCTGGAGCTGAATGGGGGTCCCCATGTCCATGCTGTGTCCTCACTGGGATGCACTCCTGTCTAGGATGTGATCATCCTCTTAAGAAGTCTTTAGATCACATGCTAATCAGCAGGGGCTGGGCACAGCCATATGGTGTGTCTGAGCAACTTCACAAGTCCATGGTCCCCATGTATCCAAATCTGCCCCAGAAGAGCAAAAATATGCATGCAGTTATCGTGTTTCTACCTCAAGTTCATGCTATTACACACAATTAAATCTATATCCAGAATTAAAAGGACATGAAAATTGTTGAAATAGTATATTGCATAGTTTTGAGCAAATGCCTAAATATATTACTGTTATAGGAAATACCTAAAATAATACTGAGTATTTTATTTGGGCTTTAACATACAGATTGTTTTTCCATTGGGTATACATGTGATGTTCTGTGTATTTCCACTTTGAGTATTTTTCAAAAATAATAATGATTCTCTTTTTTAAAATATTAAAATTTGTTTTGTGCTTACCATATAAGTGATTTTTTTTCAATTTCGAGCTAAAGAAGAGAATAAGAATCAAGCTTAATATATTCAAAGTTTTACAATGTAGCCTTATCAATAGTCATTAAATTGGTCCTTACAAAATGAAGCAAGACACTGAGAATGACATAATACTGGATTTTCTCAGAGAATATGTCACACACACTCCTACCATGATCTGAGAGGACAGGCCTTTTTCAGCATAGGGAATTATGGGATGCAAATCATTCTCCTTTGAGGACTTCCACATTCTGCACCTTCTAGTGGTGTTTTATAGTATTTCCAACAGCTCTTCAGCATAAAGTTCAAGACCTGATGATAAAAATCACTGCTGACCAGCATGTATATTTTCCACGTCTGTCACTTTCTCCTCTAACTCTTCACCTGTGAGTGGGGACATCATCCTGCTGGCCTGGTCTCCAGCCTCGCAGCACACATCCTCAACAGAGCAAGTTCTGTTTCCCGACAAGCCAGTGCAGTTCCACAGGAGGAATACCCTAGAATGAACTGAAACTCAGAGCAGAATTTGAACACCTCATGCCATGTGTGTTGTTTGGCGGAAAATGTATCAGTCCAGTTAGGAGCAGAGGTTGTAAACTAACCGGGCCCTCAGCACCCATGCCCTGGAATCTGGGATATGGTGGTTCTGACTCGCTCACGACTTGTGGGATTGGCAGAGCATGATATAGCAGCCTGGGCACAGTTCTGCTGCTTCTCTGGGGACAGATATTCAATAGACTCTGATATTAAAGCAGCCTGATCAGAGT
Source organism: Typhlomys cinereus (assembly GCA_023101885.1). Lineage (NCBI taxonomy): Eukaryota > Metazoa > Chordata > Mammalia > Rodentia > Platacanthomyidae > Typhlomys > Typhlomys cinereus. The sequence goes on from JALPQD010000254.1 coordinate 16,655, forward strand.
CAATGGACTGAATACACAGCACATCATTATTTTTCTAGCTGGGTTAGAAGACTGTGCTGACACTGTGGACCACTGGACCTTCATTCCTGCTCATGACTTCCAGCTAAATCCATGCCTCCTGGAAATCCTTAAAGCAGTGAACACAGCTCCATCCATGCTCCTGGAAGACCACAAGAATGTCTCCCACATGTCCTGAGTGGATGACGCAGGATGAATGGATGCCAATCTTCAGCTTCCTCTCCTAACCTGGGACAACCCTGAGTAATGTCTGTGGCAGCTTGAGCTTATGAAATTTGGAGGGTCACACACGCAGTCAATATTGACTGATGAATAACTTAATTCCTAACCATTAAATAGTAACCACCCATGTTTCACTATATGGGTTTTTTATTTAATGTACATTTAGTCTCACAATCATATGGCTATATCACATCTACTTCCTTTGAGTATCTTATTCCATCCCTTCATATTTGGTCTCTGAGTTTCCTAGAAGTCAAGTGAATTTCTTATAAGGAACCTTTTTTGGGGGTCTTGTTCATTCACTTGTCTCTAATTTGTAGAATGCAATTATTGGCAAGTAAGTTCTTATACGACCTGATAATATAACTTGTTTCTTACAGATTTTGTTTTGTTTTGTTTTGTTCAACTTGTTAGTTAAGTGCATGCTCTAATTGTGTGTTGGGATGTCTATTATTTTTGATATATACTACAAGTATTGCTTTGTGAGTGCCATGTGGCTTATCTTTTAAAAAAAACAAATATACATAAATAGGCATATTAATTCATGCATCCCAAACTCACAAACTGTGTGAAACTTATACTGAGGCTCTTATATGTGGCTAAATGTGTGACATATTAAATGAATTCATTCCATGTAATTTACAAATTAAGTCACAGAAATTATGTTTCACAGATTATTTTCAATGTACTTTAGAGTAGGATAAATCTCTTATGTATACACATACATACATTAATGTATATATACGTATGCTCCTATGTGTGTAGAGATACATTCATATATGCATGTATGTATACATGTAATTGTTGTCCTTTTGTAGTGCACATAGCAGCTGTGCCTTTAAAGGCTTCCACTCATGTGGTTCTGATCTGATATCACTGCCATTGGCAACAAAACTGTTGAACTGTCTGCAACTAAGTCTGAGGAAAAGTCCAGGAATCAGTTCCAGTCTTGTCAGTGAAATACTTTTCAGAGCCACAAGATTTCCAGGCACAGCTGAGATGGTAAAGCTGTTCCTCCTCCACCCAGTTGTCCACAAAGGAAGCAGGTGTTGTGAGCAGAATAACTGCGGGCGTCCCAGGGAGGTTTTTGTATTGTGTTGCATCATTGTGATACCAACTGTAATACTGGTGGCAGTAATAAACTGCTAAGTCCTCAGGCTCCAGGCTGCTGATGGTGAGAGTGAAGGCTGTCCCTGACCCACTGCCGCTGAACTGGGTTGGGACACCAGAAATTCTGGTGGAAGCACTGTGAATGAGGAGGCTGGCAGCCTGCCCAGGTTTCTGCTTGTACCAGGCCAACTTGTTGCTGATACTCATACTGGCCGTGCAAGTGACGGTGGCTGTTTCCCCAGGAGACAAAGACAGAGAGGCTGGGGACTGTGTCAATGGGACTTGGCCCAATGTATCTGAGACAAAAATAAGAGAGAAAAGTTATCCAGATGCTCCTCATCATCTTAGCAGAGGCAGCCTGGTTAAAGTGCAGGTTACTTTATTCTGAGACACACAAGTGCCAGGTCACAAGACCCCACAAGGTTAAGAGTGTTCACAGACAGGGAGAACCATGCTGTTTCTCTCACCTGGCAGCCAAAGCAGCAGGAGGCAGAGAAGCTGAGTTGGAGCTTCCATGGCTCACTCTGAGTCTTCCAGAAAGCAGCTCTTGACCCAGAGCCTGGGGGCTTTGATAAGGGTTGTGGAGCTCAGGGTGGGTGGTGAGGAGCATGCAAAGCCTCTGGGTGGGCTCGGCTTCTACCTGCAGAGATGTTGTCCTCCTTTCTTTCCACTTCAGCACCCCCCACCAGATGGTCAACAACAGCCTTGGCTTTGCTGAGGCATAGAATTTCCTTTATGTGGTTACACAGTTAAAACTTCTCACCCCAAAAAACATTGTTGGGTATTCTTTAGTATAAACATTTTGGGAAACAAAAACCGAGCCTGTGAGATCTAGAATCTATTTGTTACCAAAAATTAATCATCTTTCCTCTGAAGTATTGTGTGATAGTGAGTAAGTGAATCACGTGGAGAAAGTCATATTCCAGACATACTCTTCCTCTGCTGCTTAGTAGTCCTTCCTCAACAGAGATGTACAACATGCAATGAGACTCTGCAGTGCAGTTGCCTGGACAACCACAACTGACCAATGAGCTGTGTGATGGTTTTAGTTCTTGGAACACAGACAAGAGCGTGTCCCAGACAAGCAGTAAATACTCATGGAGTGATCTTCTGTATCCCACCCTATGCCAGTTAGGATGGGTGTCAAGTTGACAGTTTAGGGTTGAGCTTGGGTCACATCAGTGAAAGATGGTTAGCCCAGGGAAGCCCTGAGCAAGCCTGTGCGAGACTAATTGATATGAGAAGACGCAGCCCATGGGGGTGGGACATTTCTTTGTGAGAAAGAAAGAGGGAAAGAAAAAAAAGAAGAAAGGAAGAAAAGAAAGAAGAAAGGAAGGGAGGGATGGAGGGAGCAAGCAAGTAGCAAGGGAGAAAGGAAAGATAGAAAGATAGACAGAAAGAAAGAAGAAGAAAGAAAGAAAGATAGAAAGAAAGATAGAAAGAAAGATAGAAGAAAGATAGAAAGAAGAAAGAAAGAAAGAAAGAAAGAAAGAAAGAAAGAAAGAAAGAAAGAAAGAAAGAAAGAAAGAAAGAAAGAAAGAAAGAAAGAAAGAAAGAAAGAAAAAGAAAAGATGGCTGATCCTGGAAGCGCCCTCTTGGTGCAGACAACAGTCTTGCATCCTAGAGAACAGGAAGATTCAGCAGAAAGCAGCCTGAAAGCCTGAGCTGCAGAGATCTCTGACCCTGGACCCTCACTAGCTCCCACCTGCCAGCTCCTCGCCAGGCTTCAGGGAGGAGGGGAGGACAGCGAAATGCTGTGGGAAGCCAGATGCAATGCTTGTGTTTAACAAACGATATATTTTTAAAAAATGGTAAAAAGAGTCTTGTTCTGCACTTTGCATGAGAGGATATCGTGTTCCTATTGTGGGAATAAACAGGGTAGAGTGTTAGGATGTGGGGAAGCCACATCTCCATCTCCCCTACAACCAAAGCCCTCCTGTGTCTTTAAAATCTTGGATCCCAGAGCGACCCACCACAGTTGGCATCTTATGTCTGCCTCCCTGGAGGTTTATGTTCTGGTGTTGGTCACTGTGGGGGGCATCCCAATGCTCAGGACAGTAGTAGGTGCAACTTCTTCACAAGCTGTTAACGGGGAGAGTGAAATCCTCTGCGAATCCACTGCTCCTGGTCTTTGATGGAACTACAGTTTCAAGGTGGATGCATCAGAATCCAAGAGCTAAGGCGCTTTCCTCACTTTGCTTCAAAACCAAGCATAATAGCAGCGATATTCTGATTGGTTGGGCAAGTCACGGTGACACTTTCTCTTAGAGAGGCCCACAGCAAGGTTGGAGACTGGGAGACGTGGATATCACATCTGGCATCTGATGTTGAACAAACAAAATATACACACTTAGTATGCTTTAAGCAGACTTAAAAATCTGAAAGCACAGATCGCACTAGGCTGAGTCAACCCACAAATCCAGGGTGCCATCTTGCTCATGGGGAGCCAGAGCAGCAGAAGGCCCAGGAGCTGGGTGGAGATCCTCATGGTGGATCTTTGAGGTGACTGGGGCTGATTCTGTCTGGTGCTAGAAGAGCTTGTTAGGAAGTCCTCCAGGCAGTGAGCACATGCAGATCAACAGGAGCTGGGCGGTGCTGGGCACAATCCTGCTATTCACTGTGGGATGGAGGCAGCCAGGGCCTGAGTGATTCCTGACTAACACACAAGGTGGGCTTTCTAGGGGTGCATGAGGTCACCTAGATTTATGTGTTCCCTCATGTTACCACTCTGCACGAGCCAAGGGCTTCTATCCCACCTCTTACTTGAAGAGCACATATTATGTCCTAAGATTATGTTTCTATCTCTCCAGCATTTTGTTTTATAAAAGATATTTAGGGAACTTTAAACCATGCTTGAAATAGACCTCTGAACTAGGTGGAAGTAACTCTTTCATAGTTGAGTAGCATGAGTGTTACAAAGAACACGTATTATAATATTTGAGAGCAGTGTTAATAGGCTTTCAGTTTATTTTATTAGAAGAAAAATACTTTCATTGCAATTATATGTTAATTTGAATTTGTTCCCTTTTGTGAGTGAAAGGTTATTTATTTATTGAAAACAAGGTAAATACACACTACAATGATTTGAGGAATCAGAAGGTGAGGCTAAGGCCACAAATCTATCCCTGAAAGCTGAGCTTCCTCCATCCCTCATACAGTTCCCTACAGGGTTCTCCATGCCCCTCTCTCCTTGCCAAAACCGCATCTTCAGCATTTCACCTGCATCAAACAACCTAAGCTTTAGGTTGATGATCTTTTTCTTTTAAGTGGCTGGGTAATTTGACCATAAGGGAGATTATTCTTGGGCTGAGAAGAGGACTCAGGAGTTAAAAACCTTTGCTTTGCAAAGGAAAGGACCTGAGTTCAGATCCCTATATCCCATGTAAAAAAATGTCAGGCAGTTTGGGTAGTGGTCTACAATTCCAGCCCTGGAAAATGGAGCTTGGGAAACACCAGAGTAAAGCAAAAAGGAGGTAAAGCAATCCAGGATGATTTCCAATATCATTCTTGGGCTTTTACAAGCAGAAGTGTTTGAGGGTCTTTGTATATACATACCTGCACAAACATGTGCACACATACACAAATGTACATGCACAAAAAAGAGGAATCATGTTATTTTTTACAGCATTTGTTCAAATGAAGATACAGTGATTTTCCTTGTAAGTATCTAAATAATAATGAAATGAATAAACATAAAGGAAATTATGAAAATACTATCCATTAGCTAGATTCATATATATTTTATATATTTCTAGATTAGTACATGCATACAATTATATATTATATATTATAAAATTGTGTAGTTTTCTTCAAATCTGGGTCTTTCGTGTTGTTTGTTTGATTAATGATCAGATCTAGCTCAGGAAAAGTGTGTTGAATGGATGTTCCAGGCATTACGTGATGCAGTTTGATAATAGAAACAAATGCTAAGTTACTTTCTACTGAACACTATCTACTCACTGGGAAAATACTTTCTCTTCTCATTCATGTGGTCTTCCTTTCACTTACTGTCACATTGTAAAATCCAGACAGTTGAGTTATAAATCTGAATAATAAGATGCTTTGAGGTAATCTTTAATTCTCATGCTCCAAACCTAACCAAAGATGAATGGTACCATAAACTGGTAGGAAATTGCAGTATAATAGGCAAAGGTGGATATTAGCATTTCATGAAACATATAATGATTCAACATGGAAAAATGGAAAGGTAAAAGAGCCACTGCAGACAATGAAATATCTGGGTCCTTCAATCTTTCAAACTGAATGGAAAATCTGGCGCTCTGCTGGCCTGTTGAACTTACAGTTGGTGAAGTTTCTTCTGTGACTATGATAGGTTCAGTGACCACATGCACACTAGTTAGGTACAGCTGTCAACTTGAGAATTGAGAGTTGAACTTTCTGTAATACCTATGAAGATTATTTCATTAACGCAATCTCTGGCTGAGTCTGCAAAAGATTATCTCATTGATGTGGGAGAACATAACCCACAATGTTTGGAATCATTCCTTGATGTATGTAATGATTCTGAATTATCTTCACCCCAACTCCTTTCCTCACCCCCCCCCTTTTTTTTTATTTGCAAAACGCATGAGAGTCTTTATTAGCAGATTTGAACCTGGGCTCACAAGCCACCAACAGAAGTGTCCTGCAGGGAAGCGCTCGCCATTTGTCCAGGGAAGTTTTATATCTTACTGGTAAGGGGAGGGGGCTTCCAACTTAGTAGTTACATGATTGGCTAACAGCCAACAGTTTTGGGGCACAGGGATTGGTCATGTACCTCCCCCCCCCCCCCGTGAGAAGTTTGAATTGGCACCTTACTACCCACAACACCTGAGATTCTCTCTTGGGCAACTCCAGTCTGCTGAAAAGTTCTTTTCAGGCACTCAGCTAGGCACATGGGGCTGCATTCCAAGCTCTCAGCCTGTCTCTAGTTAGCACTAATGGCTGCACTCTGATTGGGCCACATCATGAAAGCTATATACAAGAACTAAAAGAAAACCAAAATTGGGTTCTAGGTCTCCTCATTCCCCCCTCTCTCTGGGGCCTAAGGAGCCCAATAATGGGCTCATGGTTGGCTCAGTCTTTCTCTCTGGCAGGGGCTGATATTGTTGCCTGAGAACCATTATTGGACAGTATTTATCTATTCCCTAATAAAAGCTGTTAACCTTGGGGCCCAATCCAGTTGAGTTAGGGCTCACGTAGAGTTAGAGGTCAAGCTGTTTGTTTGATATGGAGGGCTAATTTCCATATCCTTTTATAGGGAAGTTGACCATCTTATCTCTGAGAGGATTGAAGTCAGTTTCTCAGCAGCAGTGTTCCTTCAGGTCTCACCCCTTTTTTACTTGACTGAAAATCTTTTCATCCCAAGTAAGTTCTTTAACTTTCATAGATCATTTATTGTTTATTTTAGTGTTTATAACATAATTGATGTACACGTGCAATTTCTCATCTTTCTATTTATCACATGACAATGAAATCCAGGCTTGTAAACAATATTTGAAACACTTCCCTGTGTCTTCCATGATTTGTACCTAAATGGCAAAATTCTGAGAGTTGAGAAGCAGCAATCTCACTGGATCAACCAACATCAGTGCATGGCAAGCAGCACCACTGTAGAAGCACAGTGACATTGATATTTATTCTACTGTGGTTCACTGTAGTGGTGCTGGACAAGGACCCTGCTTGAAATTTGGAGTCTGAAAAAGGAGCAGTCTGTACTCTCCACTGTACCTGTGGCAGTTCAGGTGAAGAGGGGTGAGATTCAACACCTCGGTTGATTTCCCAGACAATTCTAAGCACAGTGTACTTAGGTAGCTTATAGCATCTGCAGCAAAGGCAGGATGGCTGTCGGTGAAAGACCAGAGGATCTTCCATTTCTAGTATCTGCACCTTTGACTGAAAAAAAAATCACTTGAGGTCTCACCAGGAAAATGAAAAGTTAAGTTGGTAGACATGCTAATTAAACTGAGTGTTTACTACATAATACATACATGGATTAAGCACTATGATGTGCTTCATATACCATAATATTTTCATGTGTCAACTAAAAAAATCTTTATATGTATAAAGTTGTATCATCTTTAATGAAAATAAAGTTTGATTTGAAAAACCTGCAGTGGATCCTCTTTGGCCTGTGTGAACAAATGGGTTCCATGACCCAGACCAGTGCGGACTGACGTCCTTCTGACTTTGCAAAAACAGTGTCGTGCCTGCACTCCTGAGACTAGAAGGAGGAAAGAGGTAAGAGGAAAATCCCTCAACTGGTTTACGGGAGCCTTCCAGCTGCTTACAACTGACGACATCTGAACTGCTCTCTCAGCATGTCAACAAGCCTCGAGGAAGCGCTGGGGAGGCCACTGCACATTTCTGCTTCCTCTGGTGGTTTATGTTATGACTTGTGACACGGTGGGACACGCGCTGCTGTCCTGTTGACAGTGATAAATGGTGGCGTCTTCAGATTCCAGGCTGCTGATGCTGAGAGTAATATCCATTCCTGACCCACTGCCACTGAATCTGGGTGAGACCTTTGATGGCAGGTTTTCACCCAGCAGATCAGGAGTTGAGGGGCTTTGCCTGGTTTCTGTTGGTACCAGTTTAAGTAAGTGCCAATGTTCTCACTTGGGTGACGATTGACGGTGACCATGGCTCCCAGAGATGCAGACAATGAAGTCTGAGACTGGGTCATCTGTAAGTTACATCTTGCACCTGACATCATAAGCAGGAAACAAACATTGTCATTATGTGACAACAGAAGCTCCAGTAGGGACAGGGATCAGCCACCTTGGGCCAGTGTAGTCCCAGGGTTCTCCTCACTTACTCAGAGTGAGAGCAGGAGCAGCCCTAAGATGTGAGCATGAGTCCACATGTCCATGCTGTCTCCTGACACAGCGCACCTCCTGCGCGCAGTGTGAGCACTCTGTTGAGAAGCCCTCAGCAGTGGGCTGTGCTCTGCAGCACATGCAAATCATCTGGGTCTGGACAAAACTAAGCACATCTGCAGGGCTGGCTCAGCCATTGCCAGGGCCAAGTTCCTAGGTGTCCCAGAGCAGAGGGAATAGCACATGTTACCTGTAAAGAACATGTTTTCTGACCTTTTGACTAAGATCAGGTAAAGGACATGTTTTCTGTTAGAGTGTGACAGGACGCAATTTGCTATTTGATGAGTACTGTGTACTTTGCTCACCTCATGGCATTAAGATGTTTTCTTGCTGCCTTTTCATCTAAGGTGGATTACTGAGAAATCATTTCCCCATATGTAAGAAATTTAAGACACTTTCCATATATGGTACCTGTGGATGTGATTAAGGTCACAGCTATTCCAGTGAGTCCTGAATATGTTAGTGTGGTAGAACATTATCACATGCAAATGGTGCTAGACTAAGACGCAACTTCCATAGACAGATGGAAATATAGATACATAGAGAGATGAAGGATAAACATAGATAGACAAATGATGCATAGAATAGATGCATAGATGACAGATGGTAAAATTATAGACATATAATAAGTAAGTAGTAGATAGATGATTGATAATTAGTTATATAGATAGATGATATAAGATAAATGATTGATGATGATAGGCAGGTGATGGACAGTAGAAATATAGACAGATGATAGGTAAATAGTAGATAATAGATGGGGATAAATGATATGTATTTAGACAAATAGATACATACATTCAGATGTATATATAAATAGAGATATTTATTTAAAAAACAAAAAAATATGAATGGCATCTGTGGCAGCAGAGGGCAGAGAGCTATGGGAGGCTAATATGGTTGATTTACTAGAGTAGAGGGAACTGATTGTCCACAGATCCGAAGATGGTCTTATAGCAGTTACACTTTCTCTCAAGCACAAGTAAAAAGAGATTTATTTGACTTATGGTGCCAGAGACAAGATATAGCCCTTTATTGCAGAAAGGGCATGGCAGGCAGCAGAGCTCGAGGAGGGTTAACACATCCATCATGGAGGCTGAGAGAGCTCACCCATGCTGCAAGCTGCTAAAACAGATTACAAGGAGGGCACGGTTAACCCAACCTCAAGTCCCACCCCCCTATCACACGCCTTTCTTCAGCAAGGCTCCACCCCCGGAAGTTCCATAATCATCCCAAACTCCAACAACAGCTAAGGATTCAAACGCATGAGCCTGAGGGGACAACTTACATTTAAACCATGACAGCGCTGTTGGACCATTGTCATTTGCTGGGATGGAATGAAACATGAAAATACACATGTGTGAAAAATTCCCAAGTACGCTGGGTCCTAGGAATGCCCAGGAAATTGCTGCTGCATGGGATGCAACACCAGTCACAGTGTGCTCTGCATCATCTTAGCCTGGAGAGGCATGTCGGTGTGTGGTGGAAGGTTTGTGCTGTGGTCGTGTAAGTGTCATTCATTCAGCCTCTTTGACAGTATAAACATGTTTATGAATGAAAATTATAATCAGCATTTTCATTGTTTCAGAGAACAGATGCAATGCAGGGAGAAGGGCCAGGCTCAGCCCAGTGGTTCTGCTGCCAACACTCAGGATCTCTCTAGCTGTGGATTTGTCTGATCGGTGATGACCAGGAACAAAAAGTACAAGCTGCATTCATGCTGCTATACAAACTTAGTCCCAAATCTGAAAGATGAAGCAAAAGAAATATTTAAATTTGATAATGAAGTTTCTGGTTTTCTCCCATGCTTTCCTGTGTGTGTGTGTGTGTGTGTGTGTGTGTGTGTGTGTGTGTGTTTACAAGAGATCTCTTGACTGTGAGTTCTTATGAAGTCCAAATTGACATTGGGAATAATCCTTAATTGTTTTACCTTCTTTTTCTTTTATCTGCTGTTCCCCAGCTGTGCCTTACAGGGTCAATAACATTGCACATAGAATCACAAGATCTGAATTCAGGCCCTTTGCTTTTGACTTCAAATCCTTAGCCATCATCCCAACCCCTAATGATCTTCTTTACCTTATGACAGTAAAATTTTCTTGCCATTTACCCAGAGTGGTGAATGGTGTTTGTTAATACTTCCAGACAACTCAGAGCTGAAGATCCTGACTATTCCAGATAGGAAGAGATGTGAACTTCACAATAAGAGGCTGTGTAAATAGAAGAGAAGATAGACAATTGTTCAATAGACCTCACGTATTTAAATAAAAATTCAGACTACGATATGCACAGAATAGTGTCTGGATAAGCAAGGTAAAGCCCTGCCAGGGGGGTGTCTCTAGTGTCCATCTGTGCTCTAGAGCAGTAGTTGTGGCCCACAGGTCTGATGGGCATTTCCCAGCACCTCCATCCAGCAAAGCTGCAATAGGTCTGTGTTTGTGCAGTTGCAAAAATCACAGTTGGGTTTGCAGCACTGAACTATCATACATTTCAGTGAGAAATGTCCCAGTAGTCCATTTATACTTTCTTCATTTTTGCTTGAACCCCCTTCAGAATCAGACATTTTCTGTTGACCACGGACTCAGATCTACAGGAATCCAATGAACCATATGTTAGTGCTTATCCTGTCTTTAGATTCTAAGAGAGAACAGCTGTGAGGAACTGTGTGAAATGAATCAGAGTTTTTTTTTTAATTTATTTATTCCACTCATACAAACTTAGTAGGCACTCTGGTCCCTTCCTCCCTCCATCTCTCCCTGTATCCCCTTGCTCCCTCCCCCCTTTTCCCCTTCCTTTCCCCCATCCCTGCCTTTATCCCAGTGCCCCTCTGCCCCCCCCCATTCCCTGGAGCATCCTCGAGTGTGCATGTCAACTTCCCTCTGGGTCCTCCACTCTGATGAGGTGTAAGGACTCAGTAGCATTGCCTAGAGCCTTTTTGTGTTCCCCTTTAGTATAGGAACATTGTGGCTGTTAGTACCTTGCTTCTAAGGATCCTAGTGTCTGTGATCCATGCTAGACTTTGGGTGTCACTGATATGTCGGTCATTGGCAGGTCATGTAAAGTCCTATTATAGTTACTTCGGCCCTACCTTGTGTGGAATATCTTCATATCATTGCTCCTCCCCATATTTAGGCTCTTACCGCCACCTCTTCCAAAAATTTCCCTGAGCTTTAGGATGGGGAGAGATTAGGCTGACCTGGTTCCAGTTGAAAATAACATAATGCTACAAGGTGAAATGTGAAGCCACTGAGCACAGAGAAGAGAGGAAAGTTGGTTGTGATCTCTGTGCTTGAGGGGAGTAAGAAAGGGTCAACTACACGGGAATTCACAAGAGGGGAACATTTTCCATTCA
>JALPQD010000254.1:30978-60209 GCA_023101885.1 Typhlomys cinereus
AAAATCAGATGAGCATCTACTCTGGTAGAAAGTTGGACTTTTTTCTCTGTAAATTTCTGTGTAAATCATTTCCTCTTCTCACTCTGATGCTATAACACACAAGCTTTGAGCTGTGCTCTTTTGACTGTGTGAACCATGGTGGAGTTTCTTGGATTTTCATTTCCTACTTCTTTATAATTGGCTGTCATGAGTGCTTTTGGCAGTAATAGTTAAGCGGGTGAAAATGTTAATAAAATATTTTCATAAAAAGATAAAGATTTTTTCAGTCACATATTAATTAATTCCTTGTATAATCCATGGGGAAATTATGAAAATGCATAGGATTGGATTTGTACCTCTTAGTCAGAGGAGTTCAGGAAATACATATTTTATATGCAATGGTGTAATATACTGGTAGATTAATCACTGGCTGCACATGACTTAATTTTGCAGTAAAGAATATTTCTATACTGAGAAATGTAGAATGATAATACTTTTCTGGGAAATAAAATAAACTTGAGATGATTTGCTATCACAATGTAAGGAAACTCATTGCAGTATAATGAAATTTGTGTTATTTACAAGATAGACCAAATATAAAAAAAATGTTTTATGGCAGGTGATTTGTAGCACTTACCATGAAAGACCAGCTTTCTAGCATGTTCTACATATATATTCACAGGTGTGTGTGTGTGTGCTCATACATGTCATAGTTATATACAGGTGTCATCTTGACTACTGAAGACTTGAGCTCTTGGAAGAGTTGTGAAGAATAAGTAATCAAGTTAAGCCTTAAGCAAGTCTGCAGTATTTGAATAAGTAGTTGGGAAGGTCAAACCCAGAGTGGGTTAATCTAGTTCCTAGGAATGAACAAAACGCAGGGTGCTGTGGAAGCTGGTATAGTTCAGCATACTCTGCCAGACGTGTTCTGCTAAGTGAAGATTTTTGCATTTCTCAAAAGTCTGTGAATATGGTGTGACCATTTCCCTTGGCCCCAGGTATTGGTATGGACCCATCTGCCAAGCGAAAGAATTAGAAGAAAGAATAAAAAGCAGTGTTCACTCCCTTAAGTAGTTTGCTTGTGACTTTATAGATGTCAGTACAATCATATTGCAATACATGTCTTGGTTACTTCAGTATACCCTCCTTCTACAAAGCCAGAAAATATGTCCCTTTTTCACCAATTTCTGTGGCCAGTTTTTTTTGAGTACTGATATTGGTGTGAATGTGCCTACCATGGTGGGGAAATGCAAGCAGAACATCTAAGTATGAAGAAAAACCTCTCTTCCATTAAGTTGTTTCAGTCTTGCATTTGTTTAGGAATGGAATAATGAATCTAACACAGTGGATTTTATGGTACAGAACATGGAAGTCCCCAAATCAGGAACTAAATTAGGATGACCTAGTGGGATAAAGGTGTAAACTGGCAACCTGAGCTCCACCCTAGGAACCCACATGTTGTGAAGAGGAAACTCACTCTATAAAATTGTCCTTGCGTCTCCCAGTGTGTGCTGCTGCAAACAGTGGAGACTCTCTCATCCTCTGTCTTATAAATAAACTACTGAGTAATTCAATCTAAAAAGTTATCATGTAGAGTCCATTTAGTCAATGCGGATCAAGCAGATCTGTGGCAGGAGGTAGCGCAGATTAGGTACTAGTGAGGGGCATGTGCTTGTGCAGCTGCAGCAAGCTGCTTATTTTACAAAGGTAAAGACTGACCCATGTCATGTGGGTATGTGGCAGTTTGATTGCAAGTTCCTGACTGGTCACAAAGAGAAAGGGAGAGGGAGAGGGAGATGAAGAGGGAAAGGGAGAGGAAGAGGGAAAAGAAGAGAGGAGAGGGAGAGGGAGAGGGAGATAGGGAGAGGGAGAGGGAGATAGGGAGAGAGGGAGAGAGGGAGAGAAGAGAAGGAGAGAGGGAGAGGGGAGAGAGGGAGAGGAAGATAGGGAGATCTCAAACCTTCAATTATCAAACTGTTCAAAAATCTCAAACCTTCATTATCAAACTGTTCAAAAATCTCAAATCTTCAATTATCAAACTGTTCCCAGATCTCAAACCTTCAATTATCAAATTGACAGATATGAGGAAATATCAGGAGGTGCCCTGCACATTCTTCACCAGAGATCATGTCCTGTACTATGAATGGAAAAATACTCCCCTCTTGTGAATTCCCGTTGTAGTTGACCCTTTCTTACTCCCCTCAAGCACAGAGATCACAGCCAACTTTCCTCTCTTCTCTGTGCTCAGTGGCTTCACATTTCACCTTGTAGCATTATGTTTATTTTCAACTGGAACCAGGTCAGCCTAATCTCTCCCATCCTAAAGCTCAGGGAAATTTTTGGAAGAGGTGGCGGTAAGAGCCTAAATATGGGGAGGAGCAATGATATGCAAGATACTCCACACAAGGTAGGGCTGAGTAACCATAATAGGACTTTACATGACATGCGCAATGACCGACATATCAGTGACACCCCAAAGTCTAGCATGGATCACAGACACTAGGATCCTTAGAAGGCAAGGTACTAACAGCCACAATAGTGTTCCTGTACTAAAGGGGAACACAACAAGAGCTCTAGGCATTGATACTGAGTCCTTACACCTCATTAGAGTGGAGGACCCAGAGGGAAGTATGACATGCACACTCGAGGATGCTCCAGGGAATGGGGGGGGCAGAGGGGGCACTGGGACAAAGGCAGGGATGGGGGAAAGGAAGGGGAAAAGGGGGGAGGGAGCAAGCAGGGGATACAGGGAGAGATGGAGAGGAGGAAGGGACCGGAGTGCCTACTAAGTTTGTATGAGTGGAATAAATAAATTAAAAAAAAAAACTCTGATCATTTCACACAGTTCCTCACAGCTTTCTCTCTTAGAATCTAAAGACAGGATAAGCACTAACATATGGTTCATTGCGGATTCCTGTAGATCTGAGTCCTTGGTGAACAGAAAAGGTCTGCTTCTGAAGGGGGTTTCAAGCAAAAATGACAAGAAAGTATAAATGGACCTACTGGGACATTCTCACTGACATGTATGATATGTCAGTGCTGCAAACCCAACCTGTGATTTTTGCAAGTGCACAAAACACAGACCTATTGCAGCTTTGCTGGATGGAGGTGCTGGGAAATGCCCATCAGACCTGTGGGCCACAACTACTGCTCTAGAGAGCACAGATGGACACTAGAGACACCGCCCTGGCTGGGCTTTACCTTGCTTATCCAGACACTATTCTGTGCATATCGTAGTCTGAATTTTTATTTAAATACGTGAGGTCTATTGAACAATTGTCTATCTTCTCTTCTATTTACACAGCCTCTTATTGTGAAGTTCACATCTCTTCCTATCTGGAATAGTCAGGATCTTCAGCTCTGAGTTGTCTGGAAGTATTAACAAACACCATTCACCATTCTGGGTAAATGGCAAGAAAATTTTACTGTCATAAGGTAAAGAAGATCATTAGGGGTTGGGATGATGGCTAAGGATTTGAAGTCAAAAGCAAAGGGCCTGAATTCAGATCTTGTGATTCTATGTGCAAATGTTATTAACCCTGTAAGGCACAGCTGGGGAACAGCAGATAAAAGAAAAAGAAGGTAAAACAATTAAGGATTATTCCCAATGTCAATTTGGACTTCATAAGAACTCACAATCAAGAGATCTCTTGTAAACACACACACACACACACACACACACACACACACACACACACACACACACAGGAAAGCATGGGAGAAAACCAGAAACTTCATTATCAAATTTAAATATTTCTTTTGCTTCATCTTTCAGATTTGGGACTTAAGTTTGTATAGCAGCATGAATGCAGCTTGTACTTTTTGTTCCTGGTCATCACCGATCAGGACAAATCCACAGCTAGAGAGATCCTGAGTAGTTGGCAGCAGAACCACTGGGCTGAGCCTGGCCCTTCTCCCTGCATTGCATCTGTTCTCTGAAACAATGAAAATGCTGATTATAATTTTCATTCATAAACATGTTTATACTGTCAAAGAGGCTGAATGAATGACACTTACACGACCACAGCACAAACCTTCCACCACACACACCGACATGCCTCTCCAGGCTAAGATGATGCAGAGCACACTTGTGACTGGTGTTGCATCCCATGCAGCAGCAATTCCTGGGCATTCCTAGACCCAGCGTACTTGGGAATTTTTCACACATGTGTATTTTCATGTTTTCATTCCATCCCAGCAAATGACAATGGTCCAACAGCGCTGTCATGGTTTAAATGTAAGTTGTCCCCTCAGGCTCATGCGTTTGAATCCTTAGCTGTTGTTGGAGTTTGGGATGATTATGGAACTTCCGGGGGTGGAGCCTTGCTGAAGAAAGGCGTGTGATAGGGGGGTGGGACTTGAGGTTGGGTTAACCATGCCCTGCTTGTAGTCTGTTTTAGCAGCTTGCAGCATGGTGAGCTCTCTCAGCCTCCATGATGGACGTGTAACCCTCCTCGAGCTTCTGCTGCCTGCCATGCCCTTTCTGCAATAAAGGGCTATATCTTGTCTCTGGCACCATAAGTCAAATAAAGCTCCTTTTACTTGTGCTTGAGAGAAAGTATAACTGCTATAAGAACCATCTTCGGATCTGTGGACAATCAGTTCCTTTACTCTAGTTAAATCACCATATTAGCCTCCCATAGCATCTGCTGCCACAGATGCCATTTCATATTTTTTTGTTTTTTAAATAAATGTCTTTATTTATATATACATCTGAATGTATGTATCTATTTGTCTAAATACATATCATTTATCCCCATCTATTATCTACTATTTACCTATCATCTGTCTATATTTTTACTGTCCATCACCTACCTATCATCATCAATCATTTATCTTATATCATCTATCTATATAACTAATTATCAATCATCTATCTACTACTTACTTATTATATGTCTATAATTTTACCATCTGTCATCTATGCATCTATCTATGCATCATTTGTCCTATCTATGTTTTATCCTTCATCTCTCTATGTATCTATATTTCCATCTGTCTATGGAAGTTGCATCTTAGTCTATCACCATTTGCATGTGAAATGTTCTACCACACTAACATATTCAGGACTCATTGCAATAGCTGTGACCTTTATTGACATTTATTGATGTACATCCACAGGTACCATATATGAAAGTGTCTTAAATTTCTTACATATGGGGAAATGATTTCTCAGTAATCCATCTTAGATGAAAAGGCAGCAGAAAACATCTTAATACATGAGGTGAGCAAAGTACACAGTACTCATCAAATAGCAAATTGCGTCCTGTCACACTCTAACAGAAAACATGTCCTTTACTTGATCTTAGTCAAACGGTCAGAAAACATGTTCTTTACAGGCAACCATGTGCTATTCCCTCTGGTCTGGGACACCTGGGGACTTGGCCCTGGCAATGGCTGAGCCAGCCCTGCAGATGTGCTAGTTTTTGCCCAGACCCAAATGATCTGCATGTGCTGCAGAGCACAACTCACTGCCCTGAGGGCTTCTTAATAGAGTGTTCACACTGCGCGCAGGAGGTGCATTCTGTCAGGAGACAGCATGGACATGTGGTCTCAGAAGTGCAGGCAAGACAATGTTTCTGCAAAGTCAGTGTGGGTAAGAGGACGTCAATCCGCAGTGGTCTGGGTCATGGAACCCATTTGTTCACACAGGCCAAAGAGGATCCACTGCAGGTTTTTCAAATAAAATTTTATTTTCATTAAAGATGATACAACTTTATACATATAAAGATTTTTTTTAGTTGACACATGAAAATATTATGGTATACGGAGCACATCATGGTGCTTAATCCATGCATGTATTATGTAATAAACACTCAGTTTAACTAGCATGTCTACCAACTTAACTTTCATTTTCCTGGTGAGACCTCAAATGATTTTTTTTTCAGTCAAAGGTGCAGATACTAGAAATGGCAGATCCTCTGGTCTTTCACCGACAGCCATCCTGCCTTTGCTGCAGATGCTATAAGCTACCTAAGTACTCTGTGCTCAGAATTGTCTGGGAAATCAACCGAGGTGTGATTCTCACCCCTCTTCACCTGAACCACCACAGGTACAGTGGAGAGTACAGACTGCTCCTTTTTCAGACTCCAAATTTCAGGAGGGTCCTTGTGCAGCACCTCTAGAGTGAACCAGAGTAGAATAAATGTCAATGTCACTGTGCTTCTACAATGGTGCTGCTTGCCATGCACTGATGTTGGTTGATCCAGTGCGATTGCTGCTTCTCAACTCTCAGAATTTTGCCATTTAGGTACAAATCATGGAAGACACAGGGAAGTGATTTAAATATTGTTTACAAGCCTGGATTTCATTGTCATGTGATAAATAGAAAGATGAGAAATTGCACGTGTACATCAATATGCTATAAACACTAAAATAAACAATAAACGATCTATGAAAGTTAAAGAACTTACTTGGGATGAAAAGATTTTCAGTCAAGTAAAAAAGGGGTGAGACCTGAAGGAACACTGCTGCTGAGAAACTGACTCCAATCCTCCCAGAGATAAGATGGTCAACTTCCCTATAAAAGGATATGGAAATTAGCCCTCCATATCAAATAAACAGCTTGACCTCTAACTCTACTGAGCCCTAACTCAACTGGATTGGGCCCCAAGGTTAACAGCTTTTATTAGGGAATAGATAAATACTGTCCAATAATGGTTCTCAGGCAACAATATCAGCCCCTGCCAGAGAGAAAGACTGAGCCAACCATGAGCCCATTATTGGGCTCCTTAGGCCCCAGAGAGAGGGGGGAATGAGGAGACCTAGAACCTGATTTTGGTTTTCTTTTAGTTCTTGTATATAGCTTTCATGATGTGGCCCAATCAGAGTGCAGCCATTAGTGCTAACTAGAGACAGGCTGAGAGCTTGGAATGCTTGGAATGCTTGGAATGCAGCCCCATGTGCCTAGCTGAGTGCCTGAAAAGAACTTTTCAGCAGACTGGAGTTGCCCAAGAGAGAATCTCAGGTGTTGTGGGTAGTAAGGTGCCAATTCAAACTTCTTACGGGAGGGGGGGTCATGACAATCCCTGTGCCCCAAAACTGTTGGCTGTTAGCCAATCATGTAACTACTAAGTTGGAAGCCCCCTCCCCTTACCAGTAAGATATAAATTTCCCTGGACAAAGGGCGAGCGCTTCCCTGCAGGACACTTCTGTTGGTGGCTTGTGAGCCCAGGTTCAAATCTGCTAATAAAGACTCTCATGCGTTTTGCAAATAAAAAAAAAGGGGGGGGTGAGGAAAGGAGTTGGGGTGAAGATAATCAGAATCATTACATACCTGCCCAAGGAATGATCCCAAACATTGTGGGTTATGTTCTCCCACATCAATGAGATAATCTCTTGCAGACTCAGCCAGAGATTGCTTTAATGAAATAATCTTCATAGGTATTACAGAAAGTTCAACTCTCAATTCTCAAGTTGACAGCTGTACCTAACTAGTGTGCATGTGGTCACTGAACCTATCATAGTCACAGAAGAAACTTCACCAACTATAAGTTCAACAGGCCAGCAGAGCACCAGATTTTCCATTCAGTTTGAAAGATTGAAGGACCCAGATATTTCATTGTCTGCAGTGGCTCTTTTACCTTTCCATTTTTCCATGATGAGTCATTATATGTTTCATGAAATGCTAATATCCACCTTTGCCTATTATACTGCAATTTCCTACCAGTTTATGGTACCATTCATCTTTGGTTAGGTTTGGAGCATGAGAATTAAAGATTACCTCAAAGCATCTTATTATTCAGATTTATAACTCAACTGTCTGGATTTTACAATGTGACAGTAAGTGAAAGGAAGACCACATGAATGAGAAGAGAAAGTATTTCCCAGTGAGTAGATAGTGTTCAGTAGAAAGTAACTTAGCATTTGTTTCTATTGTCAAACTGCATCATGTAATGCCTGAACATCCATTCAACACACTTTCCTGAGCTAGATCTGATCATTAGCCAAACAAAACAACACGAAAGACCCAGATTTGAAGAAAACTACACAATTTTATAATATATAATTGTATGCATGTACTAATCTAAAAATATATAAAATAAAATAAATATATCATGAATCTAGCTAATGTAGGATAGTATTTTCATAATTTCCTTTATGCTTATTCATTTCATTATTATTTAGATACTTACAAGGAAAATCACTGTATCTTCATTTGAACAAATGCTGCAAAAAACAAGATGATTCCTCTTTTTTGTGCATGTACATTTGTGTTTGTGTGCACATGTTTGTGCAGGTATGTATATACAAAGACCCTCAAACACTTCTGCTTGTAAAAGCCCAAGAATGATATTGGAAATCATCTTGGATTGCTTTACCTCCTTTTTGCTTTACTCTGGTGTTTCCCAGGCTCCATTTTCCAGGGCTGGAATTGTAGGACCACTACCCAAACTGCCTGACATTTTTTTACACGGGATGTAGGGATCTGAACTCAGGTCCTTTCCTTTGCAAAGCAAAGGTTTTTTAACTCCTGAGTCCTCTTCTCAGCCCAAGAATAATCTCCCTTATGGTCAAATTACCCAGCCACTTAAAAGAAAAAGATCATCAACCTAAAGCTTAGGTAGTTTGATGCAGGTGGAATGCTGAAGACGTGGTTTTGGCAAGGAGAGAGGGGCATGGAGAACCCTGTAGGGAACTGTATGAGGGATGGAGGAAGCTCAGCTTTCAGGGATAGATTTGTGGCCTTAGCCTCATCTTCTGGTTCCTCAAAGCATTGTAGTCTGTATTTACCTTGTTTTCAATAAATAAATAACCTTTCACTCACAAAAGGGAACAATTTCAAATTAACATATAATTGCAATGAAAGTATTTTTCTTCTAATAAAACAAACTGAAAGCCTATTAACACTGCTCTCAAATATTATAATACGTGTTCTTTGTAACACTCATGCTACTCAACTATGAAAGAGTTACTTCCACCTAGTTCAGAGGTCTATTTCAAGCATGGTTTAAAGTTCCCTAAATATCTTTTATAAAACAAAATGCTGGAGAGAAACATAATCTTAGGACATAATATGTGCTCTTCAAGTAAGAGGTGGGAGAGAAGCCCTTGGCTTGTGCAGAGTGGTAACAGGAGGGAACACATAAATCTAGGTGACCTCATGCACCCCTAGAAAGCCCACCCTGTGTGATAGTCAGGAATCACTCAGGCCCTGGCTGCCTCCACCCCACAGTGAATAGCAGGGTTGTGCCCAGCACTGCCCAGCTCCTGTTGATCTGCATGTGCTCACTGCCTGGAGGACTCATAACAAGCTCTTCTAGCACCAGACAGAATCAGCCCCAGTCACCTCAAAGATCCACCATGAGGATCTCCACCCAGCTCCTGGGGCTTCTGCTGCTCTGGCTCCCCATGAGCAAGATGGCACCCTGGATTTGTGGGTTGACTCAGCCCAGTGCGATCTGTGCTTTCAGATTTTTAAGTCTGCTTAAAGCATACTAAGTGTGTATATTTTGTTTGTTCAACATCAGATGCCAGATGTGATATCCAGGTCTCCCAGTCTCCAACCTTGCTGTGGGCCTCTCTAAGAGAAAGTGTCACCGGGACTTGCCCAACCAATCAGAATATCGCTGCTATTATGCTTGGTTTTGAAGCAAGTGAGGAAAGCGCCTTAGCTCTTGGATTCTGATGCATCCACCTTGAAATTGGAGTTCCATCAAAGACCAGGAGCAGTGGATTCGCGGAGGATTTCACTCTTCCCGTTAACAGCTTGTGAAGAAGTTGCACCTACTACTGTCCTGAGCATTGGGATGCCCCCCACAGTGACCAAACACCAGAACATAAACCTCCAGGGAGGCAGATGTGAGATGCCTGAAGCCAGGCGAGGAGCTGGCAGGTGGGAGCTAGTGAGGGTCCAGGGTCAGAAATCTCTGCAGCTCAGGCTTCAGGCTGCTTTCTGCTGAATCTTCCCAATGTTATCTGAGACAAAATAAGAGAGAAAAGTTATCCAGATACTAGGATGCAAGGACTGTTGTCTGCCCCAAGAGGGCGCTTCCAGGATCAGCCATCTTTTCTTTTCTTTTCTTTCTTTCTTCTTTCTTTCTTTCTCTTTCTTTCTTTCTTTCTTTCTTTCTTTCTTTCTTTCTTTCTTTCTTCTTTCTTCTTTCTTTCTTTCTTTCTTTCTTCTTTCTTTCTGTCTCTCTCTTTCTTTCTTTCTGTCTCTTTCTATCTTTCCTTTCTCCCTTGCTACTTGCTTGCTCCCTCCATCCCTCCCTTCCTTTCTTCCTTCTTTTCTTCCTTTCTTCTTTTTTTTTTTCTTTCCCTCTTTCTTTCTCACAAAGAAATGTCCCACCCTCATGGGCTGTGTCTTCTCATATCAATTAGTCTCGCACAGGCTTGCTCAGGGCTTCCCTGGGCTAACCATCTTTCACTGACGTGACCCAAGC
Organism: Typhlomys cinereus; assembly: GCA_023101885.1. Classification (NCBI taxonomy): domain Eukaryota; kingdom Metazoa; phylum Chordata; class Mammalia; order Rodentia; family Platacanthomyidae; genus Typhlomys; species Typhlomys cinereus. Next base: position 41,343 of record JALPQD010000254.1, read on the forward strand.
TCAACCCTAAACTGTCAACTTGACACCCATCCTAACTGGCATAGGGTGGGATAGAGAAGATCACTCCATGAGTATTTACTGCTTGTCTGGGACACGCTCTTGTCTGTGTTCCGAGAACTAAAACCATCACACAGCTCATTGGTCAGTTGTGGTTGTCCAGGCAACTGCACTGCAGAGTCTCATTGCATGTTGTACATCTCTGTTGAGGAAGGACTACTAAGCAGCAGAGGAAGAGTATGTCTGGAATATGACTTTCTCCACGTGATTCACTTACTCACTATCACACAATACTTCAGAGGAAAGATGATTAATTTTTTGGTAACAAATAGATTCTAGATCTCACAGGCTCTGTTTTTGTTTCCCGAAATGTTTATACTAAAGAATACCCAACAATGTTTTTTGGGGTGAGAAGTTTTAACTGTGTAACCACATAAAGGAAATTCTATGCTTCAGCAAAGCCAAGGCTGTTGTTGACCATCTGGTGGGGGTTGCTGAAGTGGAAAGAAAGGAGGGCAACATCTCTGCAGGTAGAAGCCCAGCCCCTTCCAGAGGCTTTGCATGCTCCTCTCCACCCACCCTGAGCTCCACAACCCTTATCAAAGCCCCCAGGCTCTAGAACAAAAGCTGCTTCCTGTAAGACTCAGAGTGAACCATGGAAGCTCCAACTCAGCTTCTCTGCCTCCTACTGCTTTGGCTGCCAAGTGAGAGAAACAGCATGGTTCTCCCTGTCTGTGAACACTCTTAACCTTGTGGGGTCTTGTGACGTGTCACTTGTGTGTCTCAGAATAAAGTAACCTGCACTTTAACCAGGCTGCCTCTGCTAAGATGATGAGGAGCATCTGGATATCTTTTCTCTCTTATTTTTGTCTCAGATACATTGGGCCAAGTCCCATTGACACAGTCCCCAGCCTCTCTGTCTTTGTCTCCTGGGGAAACAGCCACCGTCACTTGCACGGCCAATATGAGTATCAGCAACAAGTTGGCCTGGTACCAGCAGAAACCTGGGCAGGCTGCCAGACTCCTCATCCACAGTGCTTCCACCAGAATGTCTGGTGTCCCAACCTGGTTCAGCGGCAGTGGGTCTGGGACAGCCTTCACTCTCACCATCAGCAACCTTCAGCCTGAGGACTTAGCAGTTTATTACTGCCACTAGTATTACAGTTGGTATCACAATGATGCAACACAATACAAAAACCTCCTTGGGATATCTGCAGTTATTCTACTCACAACACCTGCTTCCTTTGTGGACAACCAGGTGGAGGAGGCTCAGCTTTACCATCTCAGTTGTGCCTGGAAATCTTGTGGCTCTGAAAAGTATTTCACTGACAAGACTGGAACTGATTCCTGGACTTTTCCTCAGACTTAGTTGCACAAACAGTTCAACAGTTTTGCTGCCAATGGCAGTGACATCAGATCAGAACCACATGAGTGGAAGCCTTTAAGGCACAGCTGCCATGTGCACTACAAAAGGACAACAATTACATGTATACATACATGCATATATGAATGTATCTCTACACACATAGGAGCATACGTATATATACATTAATGTATGTATATGTATACATAAGAGATTTATCCTACTCTAAAGTACATTGAAAATATCTGTGAAACATAATTTCTGTGACTTAATTTGTAAATTACATGGAATGAATTCATCTTAATATGTCACACATTTAGCCACATATAAGAGCCCCAGTATAAGTTCCACACAGTTTGTGAGTTTGGGATACATGAATTAACATGCCTATTTATGTATATTTGTTTTTGTTTTTTTAAAAAGATAAGCCACATGGCACTCACAAAGCAATTCTTGTAGTATATATATCAAAAATAATAGACAAGTCATCCCAACACACAATTAGAGCAATTCACTTAACTAACAAGTTGAACAAAACAAAGCAAAAAAAAATCTGTAAGAAACAAGTTATATTATTAGGTCGTGTAAGAACTTACTTGCCAATAATTGCATTCTACAAATTAGAGACAAGTGAATGAACAAGACCCCCAAAAAAGGTTCCTTATAAGAAATTCACTTGACTCTAGGAAACTCAGAGACCGAATGTGAAGGGATGGAATAAGATACTCAAAGGAAGTAGATGTGATATAGCCATATGATTGTGAGACTAAATGTACATTAAATAAAAAACCATATAGTGAAACATGGGTGGTTACTATTTAATGGTTAGGAATTAAGTTATTCATCAGTCAATATTGACTGTGTGTGTGACCCTCCAAATTTCATGAGCTCAAGCTGCCACAGACATTACTCAGGGTTGTTCCAGGTTAGGAGAGGGAACCTGAAGATTGACATCCATTCATCCTGCGTCATCCACTCAGGACACATTGGAGGAATTCATGGAAGGCCTTGTGGTCTTCCAGGAGGCATGGGTGGAGCTGTGTTCACTGCTTTAAGGATTTCCAGGAGGCATGGATTTAGCTGGAAGTCGTGAGCAGGAATGAAGGTCAGTTGTTCACAGTGTCAGCACAGTCTTCTAACCCAGTTAGAAAAATAATGATGTGCTGTGTATTCAGTCCATTGACTCTGATCAGGCTGCTTTAATATCAGAGTCTATTGAATATCTGTCCCCAGAGAAGCAGCAGAACTGTGCCCAGGCTGCTACATCATGCTCTGCCAATCCCACAAGTCATGAATGAGTCAGAACCACCAAATCCCAGATTCCAGGGCATGGGTGCTGAGGGCCCGGTTAGTTTACAACCTCTGCTCCTAACTGGACTGATACATTTTCCGCCAAACAACACACATGGCATGAGGTGTTCAAATTCTGCTCCGAGTTTCAGTTCATTCTAGGGTATTCCTCCTGTGGAACTGCACTGGCTTGTGGGGAAACAGAACTTGCTCTGTTGAGGATGTGTGCTGCGAGGCTGGAGACCAGGCCAGCAGGATGATGTCCCCACTCACAGGTGAAGAGTTAGAGGAGAAAGTGACAGACGTGGCAAATATACATGCTGGTCAGCAGTGATTTTATAATCAGGTCTTGAACTTGATGCTGAAGAGCTGTTGGAAATACTATAAAACACCACTAGAAGGTGCAGAATGTGGAAGTCCTCAAAGGAGAATGATTTGCATCCCATAATTCCCTATGCTGCAAAAGGCCTGTCCTCTCAGATCATGGTAGGAGTGTGTGTGACATATTCTCTGAGAAAATCCAGTATTATGTCATTCTCAGTGTCTTGCTTCATTTTGTAAGGACCAATTTAATGACTATTGATAAGGCTACATTGTAAAACTTTGAATATATTAAGCTTGATTCTTATTCTCTTCTTTAGCTCGAAATTGAAAAAAAATCACTTATATGGTAAGCACAAAATGAATTTTAATATTTTAAAAAAGAGAATCATTATTATTTTTGAAAAATACTCAAAGTGGAAATACATAGAACATCACATTTATACCCAATGGAAAAACAATCTGTATGTTAAAGCCCTAATAAAATACTCAGTATTATTTTAGGTGTTTCCTATAACAGTAATATATTTAGGCATTTGCTCAAAACTATGCAATATACTATTTCAACAATTTTCATGTCCTTTTAATTCTGGATATAGATTTAATTGTGTGTAATAGCATGAACTTGAGGTAGAAACACGATAACTGCATGCATATTTTTGCTCTTCTGGGGTAGATTTGGATACATGGGGACCATGGACTTGTGAAGTTGCTCAGACACACCATATGGCTGTGCCCAGCCCCCGCTGATTAGCATGTGATCTAAAGACTTCTTAAGAGGATGATCACATCCTAGACAGGAGTGCATCCCAGTGAGGACACAGCATGGACATGGGGACCCCCCACTCAGCTCCAGGGGCTCCTGTTGCTCTGACTTCCAAGTGAGGAAAGACAACAGTGGGAAATTGTTTATCTCACTGTGCTGCTTAGTTTGCCATCAAATGCCTTTCATAAAATATTTGTCAATATGAAATGTTATGTGCTACTATTTTATTTCAAATATCAGGTGCTACATGTGATATCCGGATGACCCAGTCTCCATCCTCCCTATCTGCACGTCTGAGAGACAGAGTCACCATCAAGTGCCAGGCCAGCCAGAGTGTTGGTTATGCACTAGCTTGGTATCAGCAGAAACCAGGGAAAGCTCCTCACCCTCTCATACTACTCTGCATCCAGTTTGCACCCCGGGTTCCCTCCAAGGTTCAGGGGCAGTGTATCTGGAACAGATTTTGCCCTCAGCAGCAGCAGCCTGGACTCTGAAGACATTGCAGATTATTACCATCAACAGTATAGCAGTTACCCATGCACAGGTGTACAAGTCATATCACAAACCACTCAGTGAAGGCGAAGTGTGAGCCTGGGCTGCCCAGCTACTCCTCCTAGAGCTTCCGCCTGGCCAGACCATTTCTAGACACAGTCAGGCTGTCAAGACATGGAAGGTTCCAGAATAAAGGCCAGGGATGTTCCTTCTCCTTCCACTCAGCCCCAGGAGCAAAGCCAGAACAGAGCTACTATGGGACAGCTGAGCTGATAAAGGACACAGCTCAGGAGTCATGAGGTATTTGAGTTATGGTATCTGTTCAGAACTGTGCAGCAAAAAATATCTATCTATCTATCTATCTATCTATCTATCTATCATCTATCTATCTATCTATTTATCGATCTATAGCTATATCTAACTATCTGTCTATCATTCAATGGAAGGAGGATTTTTTTAAATAAAGGGGATAAAAGTCAGCCTTTGTGACCTTCTAGGGAACTTTTGATTGGCATAAGGAAAGTCTATGCATTTTGAAGTATAAAATGAGATAAAAACATAAATATAAATAATGAGCAATTAAATAAGTGTATTTGGCATGCTAGCTGACTATTGCTGTTTCCTTTGATGGTCTTTTCAGAAGTATGATGACTGACAGTGCGAACAGCAGAAAGGGGGTCATCCTGTGGTTCTGCATCAGAGTCAGTGGCTGCCTGGATTTGCCTACAGAGGATGCAAACTGTCAGTCATGAGGATCTCAGACTTCTCTGGAAGGTCAAGCTGATGGCGTCAGCTGCCTGGAAGTAGTCACTGGAGGAGCACTGCATTCCTGTAGACAGCAGTAAGTTGCAAAGTCTTCAGGCTGAGGTTGCTGATGGCAAGAGTGAAATCTATCCCAGGTCCACTGCCACGAACCTTGAGCAGTGGATTCCGTGCAGATTTCACTCTCACCACTAACAGCTGCCATGTGAAGCTGCTACTGTCCCTACTACTGTCCACAGCATCCGGATGCCTCCCACAGTGACGGGCACCAGAACATAAACCTCCAGGGATGCAGACTTGAGATGCCAGCAGTGTGAGCTTATGCCATCCCGTAACTCCACTGTGATGACAGACCTCACTGGAATCCAAGCTTTCAAAAACACTGTCGGACTTTGGTTTAGGGGAGAAGGAGATGTGGCTCCCCCACTTCTTAATAATCTACCCTGCTCAGTCCCACAACAGGAACACGATATCCTACCACGTAAAGGTGCAGAACATGACTCTTTTTAACAACTTTTTAAAATTGTTGTCTTTGTTACACGCAAGCATTGCATCTGGCTTCCCACAGCATTTCGCAGTCCTCCCCTCCTCCCTGAAGCCTGGCGAGGAGCTGGCAGGTGGAAGCTAGTGAAGGTCCAGGGTCAGAGATCCCTGCAGCTCAGGATTTCAGGCTGCTTCCTGCTGAATGTTTGTGTTCTCTAGGACTCAAGACTGCTGACTGCCCCAAGAGGGCGCTCCAGGATCAGCTTTCTTTCTCTTTTTCTATTCTTTTCCTCTTTTTTTCTTTTTCTTTTTGTTTTCTTTTCTTCTTTCCTTCTTTTCCTTCCTCCTTCCCTCCCTTCCTTTTTCGTTTCTTCCTTTCTTCCTTCTTCCTCTTTCTCTCTCTCATTCTTGCTTTCTTTCTTTTTCCTTTAAGACTCAGAGTGAACCATGGAAGCTCCAACTGTGCTTCTCTGCCTCCTGCTACTTTGGCTGCCAGGTGAGAGAAACAGGATGGTTCTGCCTGTCTGCAATGCTCTCAACCTTGTGGGTCTATGACCTGCCACTTGCATGTGTCAGAATGAAGTAACCTGCACTTTAACCAGGCTGCCTCTGCTAAGAGGATGAGGAGTATCTGGATAACTTTTCTCTCTTATTTTTGTCTCAGGTGCATTGGGCCAAGCCCTGCTGATACAGTCGCCTGCCTCCCTGGCTTTGTCTCCCAGGGAAACAGCCACTGTCACTTGCAGGAACTGTATCACCTTGCAGATACTCCAGTAGGAGCTATCAAGCAACTACTTGACCTGGTACCAGCAGAAGCCTGGGCAGGCTCCCAGGCTCCTCATCCACATGCTTCCACCAGAGTCTTGGTTTCCCAACCCAAGTTCAGCAGCAGTGGGTCTGAGACAGCCTTTACTCTCACCAATAGCAGCCTGGAGCCTGAGGGCTTGGCAGATTATTACTGCTACCAGCATTACCTTGGGTGTCACAGTGACGTAATACAACACAGAAACCTCCTTGGGATGCCTGCATTTATTCTGCTAAGGACACTCTGCTTCCTTTGAGGCAAACAGGTGCAAGGGCTCAGCCTTACATTGCAGTCTGGAAATCTTATGGTTCTGAAAAATATCTTACTGACAAGCCTGGGGCTGATTCCTGACATTTTCCTCAGACTTCCTTGCAAGACAGTTCATCAGTTTTGCTGCCAAGGGCATTGACTTCAGAGCAGAACCACATGAATGGAGGCCTTAAAGGTACAGTTTCCATATGCACCACAAGATGACCACACAGAAAATAAGAACAACAGTTACATGTATTCACACATAAATATATAAATGACTATCTCTAAACACATACAATATCTCATATACACATTTATATGCATGTGTGTATATACATGAGAGAGTTATCCTACCCTAATGTATTTGAAAATAATACATGGAACATGATGTAATTTCTGTGAATTAATTTGTAAAGGAATTTGCTTTATAGTCTTATGAATGATATTTAAAATGGTATGAGTAGATTTTCATATGACACACATTGAGGCACATATAAGAGACCCCCAGTATTTATAAGTTTCACAGTTTGTGAGTTTGGGATACACAAATTAACATGACTATTTATGTATTATTTGTTTTCTAATAAAAGGCAATTCAGTAAGCCACATGACACATACAAAGTAACACTTGTAGTATATATGTCCAAAATAATAGACAAGTCATCTCAACACACGACTAGAGCAATTCACTTAAATAACAAGTTGAACAAAACAAATTTGTAAGAAAGAAGTTATATTTCTGGCTAGAGTAAGAACTTACCTGCCAATACTTGCATTCTCCAGTTTAGAGACAAATGAATAAACAAGCCTCTGAGAAAGGGTTCCTTATAAAAACTCACTTGACTTCTAGGAAGCTCAGAGACAAAAGTGAAGGGATGGAATAAGATATTCAAGCCATACAATATGAAACTAAATATTCATTAAATATAAAACTCATGCAGTGAAAAAGGGATAGTTATTATTTAATGCTTCAGAAATAAGTTAATCTTCAGTCAACGTAAACTGTGTGTGACCCTCAAGAGGTTCAGGGCTTGAGAAAAACACACAGGACTGGATGCAACAGGACTTTACAATGTCTTTCACATTCAGAGGAAGACTGACTTGGCTGAAGTGAAGCTAGAAAGAAATGCATAGGAGAAACCACACAGAAGCAGACCATCACTCCACTCCCAGACTGCAGCATAAATACCCACAACAGAAACATCATCCGTGAGGGCAAATCTGCACTGCCTTAGAAGAATGGGGACACTCGGGGTTACTGAGCCTTTGCTGAGTCACTCACATATGTCAGCTCTGCAGCTGTGCCCCCTGCTCAGCTGCTACAGATTTGCATATCCAGAGCACAGCCCACTGCCCTGAGGACTTTATCAGGCTGGTCACAGCCTATGCAGGGGTCAGTCCCAGTCAGGACACAACCTGGACATGAAGACCACTGCTCAGCTTCTGGGGTTCCTGCTCCTCAGGCTCCCAGGTAATAAAAGACAACATGGGGGGTACTCAGCCCAATGTGAGCAGCACTGCAGGATGTTTAGGAAGACTCTGTTATTATATAATTATTAATAACCAGTGTCTTATTTTTGTTTATTTCCAATGTCAGGTGTGAGTTGTGACGTTCAGCTCACCCAGACTCCATCTGTGATTGCATCTCGAGGATAAAGTGTTACCATCAACTGCAAGGGAATTCAGGGAATAGGCTATGGCTTACATTGGTATCAACAGAAGCCAGAAAGCTCCTCAACTACTGATCTATACTGCAACCAATGGCAAACTGGAGTCTCCTCAAGGTTCCGTCGCGTGGACCTGGGACAGATTTCACCCTCATTATCAGCAACCTGCAGCCTGAATATTCAGCAACTTACTACTGTCAGCAGTTGTATAGTTACACTTCCAGAGTGATAGAAGTCACAGCACAAACCACACCTGTACACAGAAGTATGAGGCTTGATCACTCCAACTGCTCCCCTGTCATGTGCATCTGCTGAGAGCTTGCTCAGATGCAGCCTGGCTGTGAAGCTTCTGGTGGATCTTCTGCTGGAAATGGTCAGGGAGACTTGTTTGCATGTGAACCAGATGTCCTCTCACTAAGCAGCACCAATTCCATCCTGCCTGGAGATTTGGTAACCTTCAGACATTTTCCTTATCATCCTAAATATTGTGGTTTGAAAGGGATTAGTCACCCACAGACTCATGTGTTTGAATCCTTAGCTCTTGTCGATGTCTGAAGGTCATATTTGGGAGATGGATCCTTGCTGCAGGATGACACCTGACAGGGCCAGACCTTGAAGTTTGTGAGCCCCACCTTTCTTCCCCTGGGAACTGGCTCTTGATCTCTGAATCATGAACTCCCTATTCTCCCTGATAGACCTGACTTAATCTTGTCATCCTGACCTCACGGCTTGCACATCTTTTCCTTATAAGGACTGTGTATCTGCTCTGGAACCCTAAACCAATTAAATCTCCCTTTCTGTCCAAGATGGTTGTATGAGTGTTATCTCACAATAGCAGCAGCAAGAAACTGCTACACCAACTTTCTACTTTACCTTCTTCTATGTACTTTTATTCCTCAAAGAAGTAGAGAAAGGATTCTATGTTAGATATCTTTAGTGTTAACTGGTCAAGGGCAATCAAAGTGCTGGTGTTTTGCATAGAATTATGCTTTCCTAAGTTAATGTCAGAAAAAAGATGCTATTGCTGCAAGTTTGATGTTCATCATTGGAAACCACTAAGAGACCGTCTTGAAATTGTGAATGTTGGAATTTCAAAACAAAATGTATGATTTCCCAAACACCCAAAGAAATACCCAGAATGACAAAAACGCTTGTCCACAGAACAGGAACTGAATGCAGATGACCTAGAGGTAAAGGTACCTGTGTGTAAACTGGCAACCTGAGCTCCATCCCAGGAGTTGAGAACTGACTCAACGAAACCATCCTTGCATCTCTCCACTTGTGCTGCTACAAACACTGGAGATTCTCTTACCCTCTATCTTTACAAATAAACTAGTAAATAATTCAATCAAAAAGTTATTATGTATAGATCAAGATGATCTGTGGCTTGAGGTAGTGCAGTTTAGGTCCTACTGAAGAGCATGCTGCAGCAAGCTGCTTATGCTTACACGGGTGAGGACTGTCCCTTGTCTTGTGGGTATGTGACAGTTTGTTTGCATGTTCTTGACTGTGGTCAGGAACTTAAGCCTTCAGGAGGAGCCACATCTCTTAGTCCAGCTTGGCAGGAGAGTTCTTATCAGCACCAAGAGCCAAGGAAACTGGCCACACCGTATCCATTCTATACATACACACACACACACACACACACACACACACACACACACACACACACAGATACACAGACAGAGACAGAGACAGAGACAGAGACAGAGAGACAGAGAGAGACAGAATTCTCACATGCTAGGCCACCAGGTGGACCCAGCTATCCTGAGGAGTTCCAATTCCCTGAATCACCTCCCTTCAACTTATGCGGTTACCCAGGCAAATGTCCTGCTAGACAAGCTGAACCATCCATATCGATTACGTAATCTCCTGCAGGCTTGCTCAGGCCTTAACTCGACTAATAATTTTTAAAAATTGTGCCCAATTGTTCAATTATCAAGCGGACACCTGTGTGGAATTATCACAGGGTGTCATGCCTGTCCTTCAACAGAGGTCACAGCCTGTTCTCATGAACGGAAAATGTCCTTCTTATAAATTCTCATGTAATTGACACTTTCTCGGTTCCCTCAAATACAAAGACAACAGCTAACTTTTTTCTCTTCAATATGCTGAGTCACTTCACCTTTCGCCCTATAGCAGCATGTACTTTTTTGACTCTGAGTGTTTTCACAGAGTCTCTCACAACTGCTACCCTTAGAATCTAAAGGCACAGCTTAAGCTCTAACATATAGATGATATGAGTCCCAGTGAATTCCTGTAGATCTGAGACTTAATGTAGAGAACACCTCTGCTTTTCAAAGTGATCCACGGAAAAAGGACAAGAAAGTATAAATGGACCTAAAGGACCATCTCACAGAGAAATGCATCATGACCACAGTGCTGGAAACACTCCTGAGACACACAGAGAGCACAGCCCCAGTGCAGCTGTACTGGGTGGAGGTGCTGGGAAATGCCCCTCAGAACCTGTAGGCCACAAGTGCTAGTGTAGAGAGGGCAGATGAACACTAGAGACACCCTGTGGCTGCGCTTTACCTTGCATATCCAGACACTATTGTGTGCATATTGTATTCTGAATTCTTATGTAAAAGTTCATAGTCTATTTCTCCTTCATCTGTCATCACTACTATAGACAAAGCCGCTCTGCTTGTCAATTTCATATCTCTTTCTATCTGGAATAGTGGTGCTTACAAACAAGCACACCAAGAACTTCAGGACATAAGCAAAACCCATTGGACTAAATGCAACAGGCTTTTAAAATGTGTTTCACATTCAGAAGAAGACAGACTTGACTGAAGTAAAATAAGTAAGAAATGCCTAGGAGAAACCATGTGGAAACTTCTCACCACTCCATTACCAGACAGCAGCCTGAGTTTGTTCTCTGACTTCTCCCAGTTGAACATCATCTCTAAGGGTAAATCTGCACTGCCCTGGAAGAATGGGGGACACTAGGGTTACTGAGCCCTTGCAGAGTCACTCACATGTGCCAATCCCACAGATGTGCCTCTTGCCTAGCTGCTGCTGATTTGCATACCCAGAGCACAGTCCACTGCCCTGAGGACTTTATCAGGCTGGTCACACCCTGTGCAGGGGTCAGTCCCAGTCAGGAGACAGCATGGCCATGAAGGTCCTTGTTCAGCTTCTGGGGCTCCTGCTCCTCTGGCTCCCTGGTAATGAAGGAGGCGGGAGGGGGGGAAGGTTTCCAGCCCGATGTGAGCAGGGCTGCAAGACGTTCAGGAAAATTCTGCTATTACATAGTTATCAATATATAATCACTTATTTGTTATATTTCCAATATCAGGTGTGAGATGTGACTTACAGATAACCCAGATTCCATCTGTGACTGCATCTCCAGGAGACTTAGTCACCATCACCTGCAAGGCCAGTCAGGACATAAGAAATTTCTTACATTGGTATCAACAGAAGCCAGGCAAAGCTCCTCAAGCCCTGATCTATGCCGCAAATGATTTGCAAACTGGAGTCTCCTCCAGGTTCCGGGGCAGGGGATCCGGGACAGATTTCACCCTCACCATCACCAACCTGCAGCTTGAAGATTTTGCAATTTATTACTGTCAGCAGGGATTAAGTCCTCCTCCCACAGTGATGCAAGCCATAGCATAAACCACACTGAGAAGAGGAAGTTTGAAGCTGGTTCAACCTGACTTCTCCCCTGTAGTAGACATCTGCTGAGTTCCTGGATCAGATGTAGCCTGGCTATGAAGCTTACTGTGGATCTTCCGTTGGAAATGGTGAGGAGACTGTTTGCATGTGAACCAGATGTCCTCACTCAGCTGCAACAACCCTGTCAGGACAGAGGGTTTGGTAACATTCAGATATTTTCTTCATGGTCCCCAATATTGGGCTTGGAATGGGCATAGTTGCCCACAAGCTCATGTGTTTATATCCTAAGCTATTGTCAATGTTTGGGAAGGTCATATGGGAGAGATAGATCCTTGCTGGAGAGACACCTGACAGGGGCCAGGCCTTGAGGTTTGTTAGCCCTAGTCTTTTTTCCACTGGGAATTGGCTCTTGAACTCTGAAGCATGAGCTCTCCAGTCTGGGTCTATCTGACAGACCTGACTTAATCTAGTCTTCTTGACCTCACGGCCAGCCTGCCATGCCTTTTCTATACTATGAACTTTATCTCCCCTGTAGAACCCTAAATCAATTAAATCTCTCTTTCTCTCCATGTTGGTTGTGAGTGTTGTCTCACGATAGGAGGAGACAGGAACAGTACACCAAAGTTTTGCTTGGCCTTCTTCTTATATATCTTTAATCCATAAAGCAGAGAAAGCATTCTATGCCTTAGTATTAGATGTCAAAGGCAATCAAGGTGATGGAGTTTTGCATGCATTAGTGTTTCCTAATGGTGTCAGAAAAGACACAATTGCTCAAAATTTCATTCACATACTTGCCCCTAAGAGATAGTGTTTAAAATGATGAAATTTGGAATTTCAAAACAAAACGGACGATTTTCCTAATACCCACAGAAACACCCAGAATGAGAGAAAATGCTTGTCTTATTGTGTCAAATTTAAGTCTCTGTCCAATATGCTGATGGCAACAAACATATAATATAGCAGGAGACAAATGTAGCAGAGGGAATATATTTGATAACATTGGCATAAGAGTAGGGATGGTTGTGACTGAACCAGTCATATTAAAAATGCCTGTGAAGTGTCAGTGAGAAGAGGAACATGGTCTACATTTCGAGACAAATCTTCGCACCTCCAAGTTCATTGCATGTTAATGCATGAAGCAAGTTATATCTAAAGGGACAAAGGTTGTAGTGACATTCATGGGTGAAAGACATGAAGTTGTATCACTCATGCCCTTCATCCAAGCATCCCCTAACGAACGTCTGGAACCCACTTCCCTCCAAGAGTGACTCAACAGAAGCCATATATTTCACTATGGAAACATGCAGCCTGAAGTGACATTTGAAGAACAAGATGGTCAGGGTCACTGGCATAATGGAGCAGTGGAGAGTGAGACCAATTTTCATGGTGCAGATACACATTAAGGATGTCCTATGGAGTGAACAGGATCCTAAAAGCATCCTAAGTCTATAGAGATATGGCCTTTCTTTATAGGCTCATCACACTGGCACATCTTTCCTTCGTGTGTTCCTCTGTCTGGATCAGATGATGCATATGATTCATTTTAAATTTTTCCTTCATTGCAGAAGAATGAAAAGTGATGTAAGCATCTACTCTAGTAGAAAGTTTGACTTTTTACTGTGTAACTTTAAATCATTTCCTCTTCTCATTCTGATACTATTAACACAAAAGCTTTGTACTGTGCTCTTTTGACAGTGTGAACCGTGGTGAGAGTTGCTTAGATTTTCATTTCCTACTTCTTTTCACTTGGGTGTGATGATTGCTTTCAGCAGTAATATTTAAGTAGTGAAAATGTTTTCATAAGGCAAATATTTTTTGAGTCACATATAAATTAATTCTTCATGTAAGTATTCTGTGTCTATAGATATATCTCCTTTCCTTCACAGGCTCATCACCTTGGCACATCTTTGCCTGCTGGGTTCCTCTATCTGGGTCAGATGATATATGTGTCCCACTGTAAATTTTTCATATATTACAGAAGAATGAAAAATCAGATGAGCATCTACTTGAGTAGAAAATGGACTTTTTCTGTATAACTTTGAATCATTTGCTCTTCTTAGTCTGATGTTGAGATCAACATAAGTTCTGAAGTTTGGACTTTTGACTTTGTTGAACATGGTATCAGTTGCTTAGTTTTTCTTTTCTTATTTTCTTACCCTTGGGTGTCATGATTGCTTTCTGCATAACCTAAATAATATTTAAGTGTTGAATATATTAATGAAATATTTTCATAAGAAGAAAAAGATATCTTGTGTCACATATAAATTAATTCTTTGTATAATACATGATGAAAACATATCTGATTTGTGCCTTTGAGTCATAGGAATTGATTAAATATATATTTCAAATATAGGGTTGTAATAATACCTCTGTTTCAATCATGAGTGAATCAACTGTGTATTTGTGGAAAAATAGCAGTTAAGGCCAATTTTTTTTCTGGAAAATAAAATAAACTTGACATGAGTTCCTATCATGACATAAGAAAACTCATTGCAGGTCTGATAAAAATTGTGTTATTAACCAGATAAACTAAACACATACAAATCTTATGTCAACTGGTTATTAACACCTGCCAGGAAAAACACCAGCTTTGTAGGATGTTGTACATATATTTACATGTCTAGTGTGTGTGTAAGTTATGTCATAGATATATAAGGTGTCAATTTGACAACTGAAGGCTTGAGCTCGGAGTAGAGTTGTGAGGAATTAGTAGTCAAGTCAAGCACTAATCAAGTCTGCAGTATATTGAACAACTGTTTGGGAGGATCCAACCTATATAGGCTGGATCTAGTCACAAGGCATGAACAAGATGGAGGGAGATTGTGGGGGTTGCTAGACCCAGAAGCCTGAGCTCTGGATGATACATTAGCAACTGAACAGGCCATTGAGTGACTCCTCCCTTGGGAGGTTGAGTTTGCCTCTTGTCTGCAAGACAATGATAGGCTGAATTCCCTCCTTGGAAGTTGAGAAAACTCTCAGGTCCTTTGGAAGGCTTTTGTTTCTCTAAGAAACTGGCTGGGCTGTTCCTCCCCCAACAGTTCTGTCCTGCTTACCTGTGAGATGTTAATGCATGCGCCAAGTAACTCTGTTTTGGGGCATACATTGTCCATTCTCTTCTGGCAACAAGGTGACATGCCTGTTTACTCTACCTGGAGACATCATGTCTGGTCCCACAGCAGCTAGATGTCACTCCTGACTTATCTTTGTTAACTAGAATGCATATGTTTTACATAATCCTGTGAAGAATTTGGTTCTGCTCCTCTTTGATGTTTTCCTGAATTTGGCCCTGTTTCTTGATTATAAAACCCTTGTGCTTTTACAATAAAGTTGGCTTGGATAATAAGGGACATCCAAGACCCCCTCTGACCCAAGCCTGAAACTTTTAATTCCTACCACTCCCACTTCAGATTCCCACATTTGTCTGGTTCGTGGGCCCAGACAGGAGATTGCTAAGGAATTTTCCATACTTCAGTGTACTCAGACATGCTGTTCTTTGCCTTTCTCAGAAGTCTATGAATATGGTGTGACCATTTCCCTTGGCCCTTGGAATTGATATGAATGCATCTGCAAACCTGGACTATTGTAACAAAGAATAAAACCCACTGTTCCCCACTTAAGAAGTTTGCTTATGACTTCATAGACGTCAATGCAATCATTTTGCAATGCATGTCTTGGCTACTTCAGCATTCTATCATTCTAGAAAGCCAGAAAGTGTGTCCTGTTCTCAGCAATTCCTGAGGGTATGGTGTGGCCAGTGTGAATGCACCTATCATAGTGGAGAACTGAAAACAGAAATTCTAAGTAAGAAGAAACCCATTATTCCTCGCAGTTCTTTCAATCCTGTATTTGTTCAGGAATGGGAAGATGAGTCCAACACTTACTTGCACATTCCTGACTGTGGTCATGAACTAAGGGCTTCAGGAGGAGCCACATCTTTTAATGCAGCTTAGGGGGAGAGCTCTTACCAGAACCAAGAGCCAAGGAAACTGGCCACAATATATCCACTGCACGCATACACACACACACACACACACACAAAGACACAGAGAGAGAGACAGACAGACAGACAGAGAATCCTCACCTGCCAGACCACCAGGTCTCACCAGCTCTACTGAAGAATGCCAATTCCCTGAGTCATCTTCCTCCAATTTATCCAGTTACCCAGGAAAACGTCCTTCTCACCATGGGTGAGCCTTCCATATCAATCATACAGTCTCTTGCAGGCTTGGTTAGGCCTGAATTCAACTATTCATTTTTCATAACTGTGACCTGAGTTCAAATCTTCAATTATCAAATTGACACCTTTGTGGAAGTATTGTGGAACTCAGGTTCCCGCTGTGAAGCCCAGGTTCCCACCAGCAAGAAATTCCGATCTTCCGCCAGCAAGCGGCAAACTCTCCTGCAGGCGCCAACTCACCGCGGGTGGGCTGACCAGAGACTGCCTGCATATCTCACCTCTTGGTCTTCTTTTGAACTCACCCCTTGTGCTGAACAAACTCTTCTACAGCTGTGTCAACTCACCGCAGGTGGGCTGACCAGAGCCTGCCTGCATATCTATCTCACCTTTTGGACTTCTTTAAACTTCTCACCCTGGGCATGCCGGGAACCGCCTGGGGCGAGGTTATCAGCTGAAACATCTGTGAACCAACTCGTCCTCCCTGTGTGTAGTGTAGTGGAATTTTTACTGCATGTAATTGCTCAAAAGTAGTTGCTCTCCTATAAAAACTCTGCCCCAAATTCAGTCGGGGTCGTTCTCTTTTGCTTGAGCAGAGAGGCGGTCCTGGCGCGCTAGATTTTTTTTTAATAAATTCTTGCCTCTTGTACTTACAGCAACTCGGTGGTCCTCGTGTCTCCATCGGGGGTCTGGGTAAGGGGCCCCAAAAAGGAACTTCGGTTCCAACAGTATCACTAGGAGTTGATGCTCATCCTTCACCAGAGGTCACATCCTATACTCATGAATGCAAAATGTTCCCCTCTTATAAATTGTAATTGCCCTTTCCTCACTCCACACAAACAAAAACCACAGCCAAATTTCCTGTCTTCTCTGGGCTGAGTGGCTTCACCTTTCACCTAGTAGCATCATGTTCTTTTAATGACTGTGAGTCTTTTCATACAGTCACTCACAGCTGTTCTCTATTAGAATCTAAAGATATGGGTTAAGCACTGACATAGATTATATGGGTCACAGTGGATTCCTGTAGATTTGAGCCCTTGGTGTAGATCACTTCCTCTTCTCAAGGGGATTCGCTCAAAAGGATTAAAAAGTGTAAATAGACCAAAGCACACACAGAAATGTATCATGACCACAACACTGGAAACACACCTGAGATTGTGCAAGTGCAGAAAGCACAGCCCTAGTGCAGCTGTGATAGGAGGTGTTGGGAATGGTCCTCAGAACCTGTGGGCCACAACTACTGCTCTAGATAACAGAGATGGACACTGAAACACCCCTTGGCCAGGCTTTACCTTACTTGTCCAGACACTATTCCGTGCATATTTTATACTGATTTCTTATTAACACTTTGAAGTCTGTTTAACATCTGTCTATCATCTCTTCTATTGACACCATTGATTCTTGTCATTTTCACAACTCTTTCTACCTGGAATAGTAGCATTGACAAATATCACCCCAAGAATTTGAGGGCCTGAGCAAAAAACATGGGATTTAATACAACAAGTTTTTAAAAATGTCTTTCACATTACTAGCTTCAGTAAAGCTAACAAGAATGCATAGGAGAATCCAGGTGGAAATTTTCTACCACTCCACTCCCACACAGCAGCCCTGTGTTTCCTGATTCCCCCAACCATCTGTGAGGGCAACTATTCCACTGCCCTGAAGAATGGGGACACTCAAAGTTACTGAGCCCTTGCAGAGTCACTCACATGTTTCAGCTCTGCAGCTGTGCCCCCTGCCCAGCTGCTGCTGATTTGCATACTCAGAGCACAGCCACTGCCCTGAGGACTTTATCAGGCTGGTCACACCCTGTGCAGGGGGCAGTCCCAGTCAGGACACAGCATGGACATGAGGACCCCTGTTCAGCTTTTGGGGCTCCTGCTCCTGTGGATTCCAGGTAATGAGGGACAGCAGTGGGAGGGGGGGTTCCCAGCCCAATGTAAGCAGTGCTTACAGATTTAGACAAACTCAGCTCTTACATTGTCATCAATATCCAGCATCTTGTTTTTGTTGAATTTCTAATTTCAGGTGTGAGATGTGACATTCAGATGACCCAGACTCCATCTGGCTGCATCTCTAGGAGACAGAGTCACCATCAACTGCAAGGCCAGTCAGGGCATAAGCAATGTTACATTGGTATCAACAGAAGCCAGACAAAACTGTGAAGCTCCTGATCTACGGTGCAACCAATTTGCACACTGGAGTCTCCTCCAGGTTCAGTGGCAGTAGATCTGGGACAGATTACACCCTCACCATCACCAACCTGCAGCCTGAAGATTTTGCAACTTACTACTGTTTTCAGTGGTATAGTACTCCTCCCACAGTGATACAAGCCATAACATAAACCTCACTCAGAAGCAGAAGTGTAAAGCTGGGTCACCCTGACTGCTCCCCTGGCGTTGACATTTGCTTCATTCTTGGCTCAGATGCAGCCTGACTGTGAAGCTTCTGTGGATCTTCTGGTGAAAATGGTCAGGAGGGTTGTTTGCATGTGAACCAGATGACCTTACTCAGCTGTAGCAACTCTTTCAGGACAGAAGGTTTGGTAACATTCAGATATTTTCTTCATCGTCCCAAATATTGTTGCTGGAATGGGAATAGTAGAATGGGAATTCATGTGTTTGTAACCTTAGCTTTGTCGGGTTTGGAAAGGTCATCTGAAAGAAATGTATCTTGCTGCAGAGAGACACAAGACAGTGACAAGCCTTAATGTTTGTTAGATCCAGGCTTCTTACACTGGGAATTGGCACTTGAACGCTAAAGCATGAATTCTCTATGTCTACCTGATAGACTTGACTTGATCTAGTCTTCCTTACCTCATGGCAAGTCTTCCATGCCTTTTCCATTTTCCTTCATTGCAGCACAAAGAATGAA